>CALNHX010000440.1:0-339234 GCA_940337035.1 Agriotes lineatus | reverse complement strand
TAATGTAGCTTACATACTAAATGGCAATAGCTTAAATGCCGTAGTAATTAATAACTGTAGCCCCGCGACGTTAAAATATGCTATTGCGGACATCTTAAATAATAAAAATTATTAAATAATTTTTTCCGTCGGTGCAGACATCTTCTTTTCTGATTGCGATACTACAGAAAGACGTTATAAGTGGCAAACGTTCGTTTTGCAACGATTTGACCATTCCCGAGAAGCAACTAGCATAATTTCAGTACACGATTTTCACATTGTGCTATTTGGTTAACCTGACATAGTAAACAATACATAATGTAGTTTAGATACTAAATGGTAATGGTTTAAATGCCGTAGTAATTAATAACTGTAGCCCCGCGACGTTAAAAAATGCTATTGCGGACCGCTTAAATAATAAAAATTATTAAATAATTTTTTCCGTCAGTGCAGATATCTTCTTTTCTGATTGCGATACTACAGAAAGACGTTATAAGTGGCAAACGCTCGTTTTGCAGCGATTTCACCATTCCCGAGAAGCAACTAGCATAATTTCAGTACACGATTTTTACATTGTGCTATTTGGTTAACCTGACATAGTAAACAATACATAATGTAGCTTACATACTAAATGGCAATAGCTTAAATGCCGTAGTAATTAATAACTGTAGCCCCGCGACATTAAAAAATGCTATTGCGGACCGCTTAAATAATAAAAATTATTAAATAATTTTTTCCGTCGGTGCAGACATCTTCTTTTCTGATTGAGATACTACATAAAGACGTTATAAGTGGCAAACGTTCGTTTTGCTGCGATTTGACCATTCCCGAAAAGCAACTAGCATAATTTCAGTACCCGATTTTCACATTGTGCTATTTGGTTAACCTGACATAGTAAACAATACATAATGTAGCTTACACTTAATGGCAATAGTTTAAATGCCGTAGTAATTAATAACTGTAGCCCCGCGACGTTAAAATATGCTATTGCGGACATCTTAAATAATAAAAATTATTAAATAATTTTTTCCGTCGGTGCAGACATCTTCTTTTCTGATTGCGATACTACAGAAAGACGTTATAAGTGGCAAACGTTCGTTTTGCAACGATTTGACCATTCCCGAGAAGCAACTAGCATAATTTCAGTACACGATTTTCACATTGTGCTATTTGGTTAACCTGACATAGTAAACAATACATAATGTAGTTTAGATACTAAATGGTAATGGTTTAAATGCCGTAGTAATTAATAACTGTAGCCCCGCGACATTAAAAAATGCTATTGCGGACCGCTTAAATAATAAAAATTATTAAATAATTTTTTCCGTCGGTGCAGACATCTTCTTCTCTGATTGCGATACTACAGAAAGACGTTATAAGTGGCAAACCTTCGATCTGCAGCGATTTGACCATTCCCGAAAAGCAACTAGCATAATTTCAGTACGCGATTTTCTCATTGTGCTATTTGGTTAACCTGACATAGTAAACAATACATAATGTAGTTTAGATACTAAATGGTAATAGCTTAAATGCCGTAGTAATTAATAACTGTAGCCCCGCGACGTTAAAAAATGCTATTGCGGACATCTTAAATAATAAAAATTATTAAATAATTTTTTCCGTCAGTGCAGACATCTTCTTTTCTGATTGCGATACTACAGAAAGACGTTATAAGTGGCAAACGCTCGTTTTGCAGCGATTTCACCATTTCCGAGAAGCAACTAGCATAATTTCAGTACACGATTTTTACATTGTGCTATTTGGTTAACCTGACATAGAAAACAATACATAATGTAGCTTACATACTAAATGGCAATAGTTTAAATGCCTTAGTAATTAATAACTGTAGCCCCGCGACGTTAAAATATGCTATTGCGGACCGCTTAAATAATAAAAATTATTAAATAATTTTTTTCGTCGGTGCAGACATCTTCTTTTCTGATTGCGATACTACAGAAAGACGTTATAAGTTGCAAACCTTCGATCTGCAGCGATTTGACCATTCCCGAAAAGCAACTAGCATAATTTCAGTACCCGATTTTCTCATTGTGCTATTTGGTTAACCTGACATAGTAAACAATACATAATGTAGTTTAGATACTAAATGGTAATAGTTTAAATGCCGTAGTAATTAATAACTGTAGCCCCGCGACGTTAAAAAATGCTATTGCGGACATCTTAAATAATAAAAATTATTAAATAATTTTTTCCGTCAGTGCAGACATCTTCTTTTCTGATTGCGATACTACAGAAAGACGTTATAAGTGGCAGACGCTCGTTTTGCAGCGATTTCACCATTTCCGAGAAGCAACTAGCATAATTTCAGTACACGATTTTCACATTGTGCTATTTGGTTAACCTGACATAGTAAACAATACATAATGTAGCTTACATACTAAATGGCAATAGTTTAAATGCCGTAGTAATTAATAACTGTAGCCCCGCGACATTAAAAAATGCTATTGCGGACCTCTTAAATAATAAAAATTATTAAATAATTTTTTCCGTCGGTGCAGACATCTTCTTCTCTGATTGCGATACTACAGAAAGACGTTATAAGTGGCAAACCTTCGATCTGCAGCGATTTGACCATTCCCGAAAAGCAACTAGCATAATTTCAGTACGCGATTTTCTCATTGTGCTATTTGGTTAACCTGACATAGTAAACAATACATAATGTAGTTTAGATACTAAATGGTAATAGTTTAAACGCCGTAGTAATTAATAACTGTAGCCCCGCGACGTTAAAAAATGCTATTGCGGACATCTTAAATAATAAAAATTATTAAATAATTTTTTCCGTCAGTGCAGACATCTTCTTTTCTGATTGCGATACTACAGAAAGACGTTATAAGTGGCAAACGCTCGTTTTGCAGCGATTTCACCATTTCCGAGAAGCAACTAGCATAATTTCAGTACACGATTTTTACATTGTGCTATTTGGTTAACCTGACATAGAAAACAATACATAATGTAGCTTACATACTAAATGGCAATAGTTTAAATGCCTTAGTAATTAATAACTGTAGCCCCGCGACGTTAAAATATGCTATTGCGGACCGCTTAAATAATAAAAATTATTAAATAATTTTTTTCGTCGGTGCAGACATCTTCTTCTCTGATTGCGATACTACAGAAAGACGTTATAAGTTGCAAACCTTCGATCTGCAGCGATTTGACCATTCCCGAAAAGCAACTAGCATAATTTCAGTACCCGATTTTCTCATTGTGCTATTTGGTTAACCTGACATAGTAAACAATACATAATGTAGTTTAGATACTAAATGGTAATAGTTTAAATGCCGTAGTAATTAATAACTGTAGCCCCGCGACGTTAAAAAATGCTATTGCGGACATCTTAAATAATAAAAATTATTAAATAATTTTTTCCGTCAGTGCAGACATCTTCTTTTCTGATTGCGATACTACAGAAAGACGTTATAAGTGGCAGACGCTCGTTTTGCAGCGATTTCACCATTTCCGAGAAGCAACTAGCATAATTTCAGTACACGATTTTCACATTGTGCTATTTGGTTAACCTGACATAGTAAACAATACATAATGTAGCTTACATACTAAATGGCAATAGTTTAAATGCCGTAGTAATTAATAACTGTAGCCCCGCGACGTTAAAAAATTCTATTGCGGACCGCTTAAATAATAAAAATTATTAAATAATTTTTTTCGTCGGTGCAAACATCTTCTTTTTTGATTGAGATACTACATAAAGACGTTATAAGTGGCAAACCTTCGTTCTGCAGCGATTTGACCATTCCCGAAAAGCAACTAGCATAATTTCAGTACACGATTTTCACATTGTAGTATTTGGTTAACCTGACATAGTAAACAATATATAATGTAGCTTACATACTAAATGGCAATAGTTTAAATGCCGTAGTAATTAATAACTGTAGGCCCGCGACGTTAAAAAATTCTATTGCGGACCGCTTAAATAATAAAAATTATTAACTAATTTTTTCCGTCGGTGCAGACATCTTCTCTGATTGCGATACTACAGAAAGACGTTGTAAGTCGCAAACGTTTGTTCTGCAGCAATTTGGACATTCCCGAGAAACAACTAGTATAGTTTCAGTTCACTATTTGCCAGAGCTGGGCAGTAATTAATTACTTTTTAATTAAATTACTAATTAAATTCCTTTTTGTGTATTTGCCTCGGAATTGAATTACTTTTCAAAATGCGGTAATTGTAATTGGGAATTGCCATCTTTGTTAGAAAGTACTTGAAAATTCCTTTTTAAAATTAATTAATTACTGCATTCAATTACTCAATTACTTTCGTGTAATTAAATTACTCTAAAGTATTTAAATTACTTTATAGGTATTTGAATTACTTGTGGTAATTGAAATTACTCGAGGTAATTGAATTACTTTGTGGTATTTCAATTACTGAATTACTGACCTCGATAGGGTGCTAGATCTCCAGAACGCATAAAAAAGATAAGTTCTTATTAAGTTACATATTAAGTAAATCGCAGGGTATTCCCCGCGCAATATAATTTATTATTTCCTCTGACGAGTCGAATAACAGCAACTTCTGCATTTTGTATGACGCGTCCACGAACATTAGTGCGTGTATCTGTAGCTTCTAATAATGACAATCTCTATTGTGAGAGACGCTAAGTGTAAGACGCTATAAGAATATTAGCGGTAAGTACATTACAGATTACAATACCTACGGTAAAATAATAATTTTAAATAGCTTCATTAGGTGATATTGGTTCATAATGATTATTTATTCATTTCAATTTGCTTGTTTTAAACAATCAGTGCAAGTGTAACAGACGTTAGGTCCATAAAATTATGTTTTTGAGTGAGGAATTGAATTAAACGGATAAAATCCGATAACAACATTTAAACAACGGAAAACACATATATAAAATGTACCCAATTGCAAAATCCCATGTCTAGTTGACTCAAAAATGCATTATGGCGTATGGTAATTTTAAAACGCCGCCGCATAAGTTTACCGAATTCTTGCTCATATGCTGCTTTTTATACTGGCTGCAGTATGTTAGCTGCGATTATTATTTAAAAAACCCTTGCTAATTACGAGACATTCAAATATTGGCTTCTTAATGATTTTACACAAAATGTTTAGTGACCCAATTTACGTAATTTGATATTTTATTTCCCTAAACTTAAAATCAATAGGTATTATTAAAGATGTTAATAACATTTTGAAATTTGAAGTAAAAATATGGAAGCAACCTGAGCAATTTAATTGTCGAGCGTTCACAGTAATTTTCTTATCCGGTGTGTTCAAAAAGGAATTACTTAAGGGTTGGCCATGGAATATAAAAGTATTGGGAACAGCAAGCTTTAGAATTCATTAACATATTCACTGTTGTTGCTGTTGTAGCGACATTGCCACAATTAACTTTCGCGCCAGAAACGCGTTTCCGAACCTGCGCGTCCAGCCAGCACCAGCGGAGGCAATGGCCCTCTCGGCAATTCACTCGGCATCCGCGGTGCGAATGGTAGCATCTAGCATACTAGCTGATAGTTGTGATAGCTTTGTATATATTTGTTAAAAATTATATTGCATATTAATGTTGAAATAAAGTTAGTTATTCCACGACATTCTTAATTATAACTACATTGGTGACCCCGATAATTAACATTAAGTGAGTACACCGCGTTGTTCTTTTGTGTGCCCGGACCACGTGCATCTCCATTTCGCCAAGCTAAAACCACGATGTGTGAACAAGAGCATTCTACAGAAGAATCGTCATCGCAAGCAAGAGCGGCAAGTCCTCATGTTGAAGAAGTTCGACAGGTCAAACTTCCACCTTTTTGGCTGGCAAACCCTACGCTATGGTTCGTGCAAGCTGAGGCGAATTTTCACGCGTTCGGAGTGCGGTCCGACCAGAGCAAATATTTTGCAATAATTAGTGCGTTAGACAGTGCGGTTTTGCAACAAATCGCGGACATTTTAACGAAACCCCCTGAAAAAGACAAGTATAACTCGTTAAAAGCAAGTTTAATCGCGCGATTTACAGACTCCGAGGAAAAACCATTACGTAGAGTGTTGACCGAGATCGATTTGGGCGATAAATCTCCATCCCAGTTATTGCGTGAAATGAAAGTGCTCGCGCATAATAAACTAAGCGGCGAAGTGTTAAAAACATTATGGCTGGAGAGACTACCGGCATCAGTACAATTAATTTTAAGCGCAAATAGGGCGATGCAGCCCACGGAAATGGCCGCGATCGCGGACAAAATCGCGGAAGTGAGTTTGCGTACCGGCCCAAACATCGCCGCCATGAACAGTCCATTTCTAGCCACAGCGACGCCATCGGTACAGGGAGCAGCTCAGGGAACTTCCGCCGCCGACAGCGCCATGTCCGTCGCAGCCGTCACAGCACCGCAGCCAACAGCTATTACTGCTCTCGAACAACAGGTGGCAGCATTAACAAAGATGGTGGAGGAACTTGTGTCCAGTAACCGGCGACAGTATACAACGAGCAAGCAACGGTTTCGAGGTCGCTCACGATCCAGATCCAGAAGTTCAAACCAGGACTCGGAAATTTGCTATTACCATCGGCGTTTCCGCAGTAAGGCTTTCAAGTGCACCAAACCCTGCAGTTTCGTTTCCACCGAACAGGAAAACTAGAGCAACCGTCGTTGCTCGAGGCGGTCAACGACGGGCTCCATACACCAACTAACCGTCTCTTCGTTATGGATAAAACATCTGGAACTCGCTTTCTTATAGATACCGGCGCAGACGTATCTGTGATTCCCGCGCCGCGAAATGAAAAACGTGTATCCTCAGATTTCCGTTTATACGCCGCGAACGGTTCCCCCATAGACACTTACGGAACCCAACTGTTATGTTTAAATTTAGGCTTACGCAGGCCATATAAATGGCATTTTTATGTTGCACAAGTGTCGAAACCAATAATTGGAGCGGATTTTCTTCGCAACCACGGCCTCCTAGTGGATTTGCGAAACCGTCGTTTGCTCGACACTGCGACAAGTTTATTTGTAAAAGCTGAATTACAAAAAACTTCTGTCGATTCTCTCATCTCAAGAGTAAGTAAACTAGTTGATGTCCACCCACTTCTTAAGGAGTTCCAGGATATAACGACGCCGTTTTTCACTCCATCACATAGGCGCCAGGACGTGCAGCACCACATTCAGGTTAGAGGGCAGCCAATCGCGCAGCGACCACGACGCCTCGCTTCAGAAAAATTGAAAGCAGCAAAGGCGGAATTCGAATATATGCTGGAGCAAGGAATTTGCAGGCCGTCAAGCAGTCCATGGGCAAGCCCGCTTCACCTAGTGCCGAAGAAGGAACCAGGAAGTTGGCGCCCATGCGGAGACTATCGCCGCCTAAATTCCAGATAAATACCCAGTTCCGCACATACACGACTTTGCTCACTCATTAGATGGGAAAACTGTTTTTTTAAAACTGGACCTAGTGCGCGCGTATCACTAGATTAAATGCAGACGAAGACATTCCCAAAACCGCAGTTATAACGTCATTCGGATTGTTTGAGTTCACCGTAATGACATTTGGATTGTGCAACGCGGCACAGACTTTTCAGAGGTTTATGCACACAGTTTTGCGCGGGCTTGACTTTTGCCACGTTTTCATCGATGATATTTTGGTGTTTTCGCGAACGATCGAAGAACATGAGAAACATTTACGAAGTGTATTCGAACGTTTTCGTGAGTTTGGCGTAGCGATAAATGTCTCAAAATGTATATTAAATGTACCAGAGATCGAATATCTGGGTTATTTAATTTTAGCCGAGGGCATTAAACCACTCCCAGCACGAGTACAAGCTCTCCAAGAATATAAGAAACCTGAAACTGTGATAGACCTACGCCGTTTCCTAGGCACTATAAATTTCTACAGGAAATTCGTCAGGAATGCGGCCCAAATCCAAGCCCCACTTCACGAATACCTACGCAATACTAGGAAAAACGATAAACGCCCTATTATTAGGAACCCTCAAGCTACAGCAGCATTCGAATCGTGCAAAAGGCAGTTAGCCAAAGCAACGCTACTTGTTCACCCAGCTGAAGATGCCCACCTAGCCCTTACTGTTGATGCTTCTGATTTTGTTATCGGCGCAGTACTAGAGCAGCAAAGAAATGGCATCTGGGAACCACTTGGATTCTTTTCTAAGAAATTAAACGCAGCTCAAAAGAACTATAGTGCCTACGACAGGGAGCTTCTTGCAATCTATGAGGCTATTAAGTACTTTCGGTTTATGGTCGAGGGTCGACAATTAATGGTTCGGGCCGATCACAAACCCCTCATTTACGCCTTTCAACAAAAATCCGAAAAAGCAGCTCCTAGGCAACTTCGGCAATTAGATTTTGTAAGTCAATTCACAACAAATATTGTACATATTTCCGGTTAACAGAACATAGTCGCAGATGCCTTTTCAAGAATCAACTCGATCAACATGACCACTGCAATTACAGCTACCGAACTGGCAGCAGGGCAGGAAGGCGATGAAGAACTCTATCAGCTCCAAAGTTCCCTGAAAATGGCCAAGTTTACACCTCCAGGTGAGACGGTACAAATTTGGTGTGATACTTCCACAAATAAAGTAAGACCATACGTGCCAGCCAGCTTGCGGAAACAAGTTTTTGACATGTGTCACAACCCCTCGCATCCAGGCATTCGAGCAACTGGTAGATTCATCCGAGAGAGGTATGTTTGGCCAGCGATGAATAAACACATCGCTCAATGGACTCGATCATGTATGGCATGCCAAAAAGCTAAAGTCCAGAAACACACAAAGAGCCCACACGTCACATTCCCAGTTCCCAACGAACGATTTCAACACGTCCACCTAGATTTAATCGGTCCATTGCCAGAATCGCAGAGCTTTCGCTACTGCTTGACAATGATCGACAGGTTTACCAGGTGGCCCGAGGCAGTACCCCTCGTCAATATCACCAGCGAAACTGTAGCGGAGGCATTCTACGTGCATTGGGTCTCCCGTTTTGGCGCTCCACAGTCAATTACAACCGATCAGGGAAGGCAGTTCGAATCTGCACTCATGAGCTCGCTAACCAAATTAATTGGCACCGAGCGTGCACGCTGCACTTCATACAGACCTTTACAGACAATTAACTTTCGCGCCAGAAACGCGTTTCCGAACCTACGCGTCCAGCCAGCACCAGCGGAGGCAATGGCCCTCTCGGCAATTCACTCGGCATCCGCGGCGCGAATGGTAGCATCTAGCATACTAGCTGATAGTTGTGATAGCTTTGTATATATTTGTTAAAAATTATATTGCATATTAATGTTGAAATAAAGTTAGTTATTCCACGACATTCTTAATTATAACTACACTGTCATAAGTTTATATTATACGCTGTAATCGCGATTGAAAATTCTAGAAATTGCCATATTCAACCCTTATGTAATTTCTTTTTGAACACATAGTATAAAGGTCACTTGAATGTAAAAATGACTTCATTGTTACGTACTTGAGCAAATTATTTCAATCAGCCGTTTTCAACTAGGTTTATCAGTCATCTGTCAACTTTCAATCGTCCCTGATCAACACGAAATTGATATTTTGTTTTATAATTTCAGAAGTTACCTAATACATTTTTAATAACTATTTGTATTACTAGGGAGGAAAATGTATCATTCCCTCCCGCAGATGTAGTTTAGTTCTTCAGAGTTTGCGAGAACAGTACCTAATCAATTTATTGTAATCATGCAAGGGATGAAATGACGTTTTAGTCCAGAGTTATACATACAACACTTTTACATTTTATGATGAGACTATCTCTTGTAATCAGTTGCATTCAAAAATATTTAAATATGAAAACCAGGAGGCTAGTTGATTTATTATTCATAATAATCACATTGTCTCCCGTCTCTAATGGCAACGGCAGTCAATGTTATTCCCTCCCACTGCCATTGGAAACCAACCAGGAACCCAAACGTATATTTATTTTTCCTATACCCCTAACAGACAACATAAAATGTCACTTTCGTATAAAGGGGTAAAAAAAAGTATTTTCAAACAGAGCCAGAGATCGTTCTACAAAATCTAAATAGAAATTTTCTGTCAAACCCTTAAGAAATCCAATGCTTCACCCTGTATACTTAGGTAAGTTAGATATTTTTGTCATTCAGCCTCATGTTAAGCGTATTTAATAATAGATTGTTCTACAAGTTAAGAAAAGTGAAAGTTTTTCAACGTTTATTTCACGAGCGAGTGATGCAAAGGGAGTGGATTATTTATCACGAACATGGAAAAATCACTTTTATAACATATTCAGCGTGCTATTTTTTCTAATATCATTACAAAATCTAGCCAAAATTAAATTCGACATTTCTTCATATTCGAAAACAATTTTTTAATTCGCAGTGAAGAACGTTGAAATCGTCAAATAAAATACGAGAAGTCGGCAGTGAAGTAATCCATTGTTTTACAACTTTTTGTAGGCGGCTGGGCGATAGGTAAACGTCAACCGACGTGAACGTAACCTATAAAAGTTGGTTAAAATGTTGTAACTTCGCGATTTCTGGATTTTAAAAAACAATTTACCCCTGGGCACTGGGAGTTCCATTTCAATACTTGTGTGGTTTATTTGCTTGGGCTCTTCGGGCCTCGGCAACTAAATACCTAATCGTGACAAAAAGCTCAACTTTAGTGATAACTTATGTGGAAACTAATATAAAAAGATATATAGATTTGAACTTCTACCTTCTTACTGAAGGGACTTTGTACTAAAGTATATTAGGTTTAATCGGTTTATTATAACCTAAGGCATCTATGTCAAATCGGTGTCCCATTCTTTTTGGGACACCCTGTATAATTGTTATCCTTGCATTTATTTATTTACTTACATCTTACATCAAAACAAACTAAAGACTTTTGGTTTTGGTGAACGGTGCATGTAGCTAGAAGATTTAATTATCAAAAAACCGTCAAGAGTGATAAAGTATTAGGATACTATAGTTGACAAAACATAAAAATTAAGCATTTTTAGATAACGATTACGAATCGACACGACACTAATGATAGTTGCAACTTGCAAGAAAATTCTACTAAATACAACTATATGACAATAATTTTTATTCAAAGTAATTGAAAAAGTAATTGATGTACAATTACAATTACTAAGTAATTGGTAATTGAATTACTACTTCCTGTGAGTAATTGAATCTCTGGTAATTAAATTACTACATTGGGCGGTAATTGGTAATTTGTAATTAATTACTTTTTAAAAGTAATTTGCCCAGCTCTGCTATTTGCACATTGTGCTATTTGGTTAACCTGATATAGTAAACAATACATAATGTAGTTTAGATACTAAATGGTAATAGTTTAAATGCCGTAGTAATTAATAACTGTAGCCCCGCGACGTTAAAAGATGCTATTGTGGACCGCTTAAATAATAAAAATTATTAAATAATTTTTTCCGTCGGTGCAGACATCTTCTTTTCTGTTTGAGATACTACATAAAGACGTTATAAGTGGCAAACGTTCGTTTTGCAGCGATTTGACCATTCCCGAGAAGCAACTAGCATAATTTCAGTACACGATTTTCACATTGTGCTATTTGGTTAACCTGAAATAGTAAACAATACATAATGTAGCTTACATACTAAATGGCAATAGTTTAAATGCCGTAGTAATTAATAACTGTAGCCCCGCGACGTTAAAAAATTCTATTGCGGACTGCTTAAATAATAAAAATTACTAAATAATTTTTTTCGTCGGTGCAACCATCTTCTTTTCTGATTGAGATACTACATAAAGACGTTATAAGTGGCAAACCTTCGTTCTGCAGCGATTTGACCATTCCCGAAAAGCAACTAGCATAATTTCAGTACCCGATTTTCACATTGTGCTATTTGGTTAACCTAACATAGTAAACAATACATAATTTAGCTTACATACTTAATGGCAATAGTTTAAATGCCGTAGTAATTAATAACTGTAGCCCCGCGACGTTAAAATATGCTATTGCGGACCGCTTAAATAATAAAAATTATTAAATAATTTTTTCCGTAAGTGCAGACATCTTCTTTTCTGATTGCGATACTACAGAAAGACGTTATAAGTGGCAAACGCTCGTTTTGCAGCGATTTCACCATTCCCGAGAAGCAACTAGCATAATTTCAGTACACGATTTTTACATTGTGCTATTTGGTTAACCTGACATAGTAAACAATACATAATGTAGCTTACATACTAAATGGCAATAGTTTAAATGCTGTAGTAATTAATAACTGAAGCCGCGCGACGTTAAAAAATGCTATTGCGGACATCTTAAATAATAAAAATTATTAAATAATTTTTTCCGTCGGTGCAGACATCTTCTTTTCTGATTGCGATACTACAGAAAAACGTTGTAAGTCGCAAATGATTGTTCTGCAGCGATTTGGACATTCCCGAGAAGCAACTATTATAATTTCAGTTCACTATTTGTACATTGTGCTATTTGGTTAACCTGACATAGTAAACAATACGTAATGTAGCTTACATACTTAATGGCAATAGTTTAAATGCCGTAGTAATTAATAACTGTAGCCCCGCGACGTTAAAATATGCTATTGCGGACCGCTTAAATAATAAAAATTATTAAATAATTTTTTCCGTCAGTGCAGACATCTTCTTTTCTGATTGCGATACTACAGAAAGACGTTATAAGTGGCAAACGCTCGTTTTGCAGCGATTTCACAATTCCCGAGAAGCAACTAGCATAATTTCAGTACACGATTTTTACATTGTGCTATTTGGTTAACCTGACATAGTAAACAATACATAATGTAGCTTACATACTAAATGGCAATAGTTTAAATGCCGTAGTAATTAATAACTGAAGCCCCGCGCCGTTAAAAAATGCTATTGCGGACCATTTAAATAATAAAAATTATTAAATAATTTTTTTCGTCGGTGCAAACATTTTTTTTCTGATTGAGATACTACATAAAGACGTTATAAATGGCAAACGTTCGTTTTACAGCGATTTGACCATTCCCGAGAAGCAACTAGCATAATTTCAGTACACGATTTTCACATTGTGCTATTTGGTTAACCTGACATAGTAAACAATACATAATGTAGTTTACATACTAAATGGCAATAGTTTAAATGCCGTAGTAATTAATAACTGTAACCCCGCGACGTTAAAATATGCTATTGCGGACCGCTTAAATAATAAAAATTATTAAATAATTTTTTTCGTCGGTGCAAACATTTTTTTTCAGATTGAGATACTACATAAAGTCGTTATAAGTGGCAAACCTTCGTTCTGCAGCGATTCGACCATTCCTGAGAAGCAACTAGCATAATGTCAGTACACGATTTTCACATTGTGCAATTTGGTTAACCTGACATAGTAAACAATACATAATGTAGCTCACATACTAAATGGCAATAGTTTAAATACCGTAGTAATAAATAACTGTAGCCCCGCGACGTTAAAAATGCTATTGCGGACATCTTAAATAATAAAAATTATTAAATAATTTTTTCCGTCTGTGCAGACATCTTCTTTTCTGATTGCGATACTATAGAAAGACGTTATAAGTGGCAAACGTTCGTTTTGCAGCGATTTGACCATTCCCGAGAAGCAACTAGCATAATTTCAGTACACGATTTTCTCATTGTGCTATTTGGTTAACCTGACATAGTAAACAATACATAATGTAGCTTACATACTAAATGGCAATAGTTTAAATGCCGTAGTAATTAATAACTGTAGGCCCGCGACGGTAAAAAATGATATTGCGGACCGCTTAAATAATAAAAATTATTAAATAATTTTTTCCGTCGGTGCAGACATATTCTTCTCTGATTGCGATACTACAGAAAGACGTTGTAAGTCGCAAATGATTGTTCTGTAGCGATTTGACCATTCCCGAGAAGCAACTAGCATAATGTCAATACACGATTTTCACATTGTGCAATTTGGTTAACCTGACATAGTAAACAATACATAATGTAGCTTACATACTAAATGGCAATAGTTTAAATGCCGTAGTAATTAATAACTGTAGCCCCGCGACGTTAAAAAATGCTATTGCAGACCGCTTAAATAATAAAAATTATTAAATAATTTTTTCCGTCGGTGCAGACATCTTCTTTTCTGATTGAGATACTAAATAAGAATATTATAAGTGGCACACGTGCGTTCTGCAGCAATTTGACCATTCCCGAGAGGCAACTAGCAGAATTTCAGTAGACGATTTTGACATTGTGCTATTTGGTTAACCTGACATAGTAGACAACACATAATGTAGCTTACATACTAAATGGCAATAGTTTACATGCCGTAGTAATTATTAACTGTAGCTCCGCGACGTTAAAAAATGCTATTGCGGACCGCTTAAATAATAAAAATTATTAAATAATTTTTTCCGTCGGTGCAGACATCTTCTTTTCTGATTGAGATACTACATAAAGACGTTATAAGTGGCAAACGTTCGTTCTGCAGCGATTTGACCATTCCCGAGAAGCAACTAGCATAATTTCAGTACACGATTTTCACATTGTGCTATTTGGTTAACCTGACATAGTAAACAATACATAATGTAGCTTACATACTAAATGGCAAGAGTTTAAATGCCGTAGTAATTAATAACTGTAGCCCCGCGACGTTAAAATATGCTATTGCGGACCGCTTAAATAATAAAAATTATTAAATAATTTTTTCCGTCGGTGCAGACATCTTCTTCTCTGATTGCGATACTACAGAAAGACGTTATAAGTGGCAAACCTTCGATCTGCAGCAATTTGACCATTCCCGAAAAGCAACTAGCATAATTTCAGTACACGATTTTCACATTGTGCTATTTGGTTAACGTGATATAGTAAACAATACATAATGTAGTTTAGATACTAAATGGTAATAGTTTAAATGCCGTAGTAATTAATAACTGTAGCCCCGCGACGTTAAAATATGCTATTGTGGACCGCTTAAATAATAAAAATTATTAAATAATTTTTTCCGTCGGTGCCGACATCTTCTTTTCTGTTTGAGATACTACATAAAGACGTTATAAGTGGCAAACGTTCGTTTTGCAGCGATTTGACCATTCCCGAGAAGCAACTAGCATAATTTCAGTACACGATTTTCAAATTGTGCTATTTGGTTAACCTGACATAGTAAACAATACATAATGTAGCTTACATACTAAATGGCAATAGTTTAATTGCCGTACTAATTAATAACTGTAGCCCCGCGACGTTAAAAAATTCTATTGCGGCCCGCTTAAATAATAAAAATTATTAAATAATTTTTTTCGTCGGTGCAAACATCTTCTTTTCTGATTGCGATACTACAGAAAGACGTTATAAGTGGCAAACGCTCGTTTTGCAGCGATTTCACCATTCCCGAGAAGCAACTAGCATAATTTCAGTGCACGATTTTTACATTGTGCTATTTGGTTAACCTGACATAGTAAACAATACATAATGTAGCTTACATACTAAATGGCAATAGTTTAAATGCCGTAGTAATTCATAACTGAAGCCCCGCGACGTTAAAAAATGCTATTGCGGACATCTTAAATAATAAAAATTATTAAATAATTTTTTCCGTCGGTGCAGACATCTTCTTTTCTGATTGCGATACTACAGAAAGACGTTGTAAGTCGCAAATGACTGTTCTGCAGCGATTTGGACATTCCCGAGAAGCAACTGTTATAATTTCAGTTGACTATTTGCACATTGTGCTATTTGGTTAACCTGACATAGTAAACAATACATAATGTAGCTTACATACTTAATGGCAATAGTTTAAATGCCGTAGTAATTAATAACTGTAGCCCCGCGACGTTAAAATATGCTATTGCGGACCGCTTAAATAATAAAAGTTATTAAATAATTTTTTTCGTCGGTGCAAACATTTTTTTTCAGATTGAGATACTACATAAAGTCGTTATAAGTGGCAAACCTTCGTTCTGCAGCGATTTGACCATTCCCGAGAAGCAACTAGCATAATGTCAGTACACGATTTTCACATTGTGCAATTTGGTTAACCTGACATAGTAAACAATACATAATGTAGCTTACATACTAAATGGCAATAGTTTAAATGCCGTAGTAATTAATAACTGTAGCCCCGCGACGTTAAAAAATGCAATTGCGGACATCTTAAATAATAAAAATTATTAAATAATTTTTTCCGTCGGTGCAAACATCTTCTTCTCTGATTGCGATACTACAGAAAGACGTTATAAGTGGCAAACGTTCATTTTGCAGCGATTTGACCATTCTCGAGAAGCAACTAGCATAATTTCAGTACACGATTTTCTCATTGTGCTATTTGGTTAACCTGACATAGTAAACTATACATAATGTAGCTTACATACTAAATGGCAATAGTTTAAATGCCGTAGTAATTAATAACTGTAGCCCCGCGACGTTAAAATATGCTATTGCGGACCGCTTAAATAATAAAAATTATTAAATAATTTTTTTCGTCGGTGCAAACATATTTTTTCAGATTGAGTTACTACATAAAGTCGTTATAAGTGGCAAACCTTCGTTCTGCAGCGATTTGACCATTCCCGAGAAGCAACTAGCATAATGTCAGTACACGATTTTCACATTGTGCAATTTGGTTAACCTGACATAGTAAACAATACATAATGTAGCTTACATACTAAATGGCAATAGTTTAAATGCCGTAGTAATTAATAACTGTAGCCCCGCGACGTTAAAAAATGCTATTGCGGACATCTTAAATAATAAAAATTATTAAATAATTTTTTCCGTCGGTGCAGACATATTCTTTTCTGATTGCGATACTACAGAAAGACGTTATAAGTGGCAAACGTTCGTTTTGCAGCGATTTGACCATTCCCGAGAAGCAACTAGCATAATTTCAGTACACGATTTTCACATTGTGCTATTTGGTTAACCTGACATAGTAAACAATACATAATGTAGCTTACATACTAAATTGCAAGAGTTTAAATGACGTAGTAATTAATAACTGTAGCCCCGCGACGTTAAAATATGCTATTGCGGACCGCTTAAATAATAAAAATTATTAAATAATTTTTTCCGTCGGTGCAGACATCTTCTTCTCTGATTACGATACTACAGAAAGACGTTATAAGTGGCAAACCTTCGATCTGCAGCGATTTGACCATTCCCGAAAAGCAACTAGCATAATTTCAGTACACGATTTTCACATTGTGCTATTTGGTTAACCTGACATAGTAAACAATACATAATGTAGCTTACATACTAAATGGCAATAGTTTAATTGCCGTACTAATTAATAACTGTAGCCCCGCGACGTTAAAAAATTCTATTGCGGACCGCTTAAATAATAAAAATTATTAAATAATTTTTTTCGTCGGTGCAAACATCTTCTTTTCTGATTGAGATACGACATTAAGACGTTATAAGTGGCAAACCTTCGTTCTGCAGCGATTTGACCATTCCCGAAAAGCAACTAGCATAATTTCAGTACCCGATTTTCACATTGTGCTGTTTGGTTAACCTGACATAGTAAACAATACATAATTTAGCTTACATACTTAATGGCAATAGTTTAAAAGCCGTACTAATTAATAACTGTAGCCCCGCGACGTTAAAAAATTCTATTGCGGACCGCTTAAATAATAAAAATTATTAAATAATTTTTTCCGTCGGTGCAGACATCTTCTTTTCTGATTGCGATACTACAGAAAGACGTTGTAAGTCGCAAATGAATGTTCTGCAGCGATTTGGACATTCCCGAGAAGCAACTATTATAATTTCAGTTCACTATTTGCACATTGTGCTATTTGGTTAACCTGACATAGTAAATAATACATAATGTAGCTTACATACTTAATGGCAATAGTTTAAATGCCGTAGTAATTAATAACTGTAGCCCCGCGACGTTAAAATATGCTATTGCGGACCGCTTAAATAATAAAAATTATTAAATAATTTTTTCCGTCAGTGCAGACATCTTCTTTTCTGATTGCGATACTACAGAAAGACGTTATAAGTGGCAAACGCTCGTTTTGCAGCGATTTCACCATTCCCGAGAAGCAACTAGCATAATTTCAGTACACGATTTTTACATTGTGCTATTTGGTTAACCTGATATAGTAAACAATACATAATGTAGCTTACATACTAAATGGCAGTAGTTTAAATGCCGTAGTAATTAATAACTGAAGCCCCGCGACGTTAAAAGATGCTATTGCGGACATCTTAAATAATAAAAATTATTAAATAATTTTTTCCGTCGGTGCAGACATCTTCTTTTCTGATTGTGATACTACAGAAAGACGTTGTAAGTTGCAAACGTTTGTTCTGCAGCGATTTGGACATTCCCGAGAAGCAACTAGCATAATTTCAGTTCACTATTAGCACATTGTGCTATTTGGTTAACCTGATATAGTAAACAATACATAATGTAGTTTAGATACTAAATGGTAATGGTTTAAATGCCGTAGTAATTAATAACTGTAGCCCCGCGACGTTAAAAGATGCTATTGTGGACCGCTTAAATAATAAAAATTATTAAATAATTTCGGTGCAAACATTTTTTTTCTGATTGAGATACTACATAAAGACGTTATAAATGGCAAACGTTCGTTTTACAGCGATTTGACCATTCCCGAGAAGCAACTAGCATAATTTCAGTACCCGATTTTCACATTGTGCTATTTGGTTAACCTGACATAGTAAACAATACATAATGTAGCTTACATACTAAATGGCAATAGCTTAAATGCCGTAGTAATTAATAACTGTAGCCCCGCGACGTTAAAATATGCTATTGCGGACCGCTTAAATAATAAAAATTATTAAATAATTTTTTTCGTCGGTGCAAACATTTTTTTTTCAGATTGAGATACTACATAAAGTCGTTATAAGTGGCAAACCTTCGTTCTGCAGCGATTTGACCATTCCCGAGAAGCAACTAGCATAATGTCAGTACACGATTTTCACATTGTGCAATTTGGTTAACCTGACATAGTAAACAATACATAATGTAGCTTACATACTAAATGGCAATAGTTTAAATGCCGTAGTAATTAATAACTGTAGCCCCGCGACGTTAAAATATGTTATTGCGGACCGCTTAAATAATAAAAATTATTAAATAATTTTTTCCGTCGGTGCAGACATCTTCTTTTCTGATTGCGATACTACAGAAAGACGTTATAAGTGGCAAACGTTCGTTTTGCAGCGATTTGACCATTCCCGAGAAGCAACTAGCATAATTTCAGTACACGATTTTCACATTGTGCAATTTGGTTAACCTGACATAGTAAACAATACATAATGTAGCTTACATACTAAATGGCAATAGTTTAAATGCCGTAGTAATTAATAACTGTAGCCCCGCGACATTAAAAAATGCTATTGCGGACCGCTTAAATAATAAAAATTATTAAATAATTTTTTCCGTCCGTGCAGACATCTTCTTCTCTGATTGCGATACTACAGAAAGACGTTATAAGTGGCAAACCTTCGATCTGCAGCGATTTGACCATTCCCGAAAAGCAACTAGCATAATTTCAGTACCCGATTTTCACGTTGTGCTATTTGGTTAACCTGACATAGTAAACAATACATAATGTAGTTTAGATACTAAATGGTAATAGTTTTAAATGCCGTAGTAATTAATAACTGTAGCCCCGCGACGTTAAAAATGCTATTGCGGACCGCTTGAATAATACAAATTATTAAATAATTCTTTCCGTCGGTGCAGACATCTTCTTTTCTGATTGAGATACTACAGAAAGACGTTATAAGTGGCAAACCTTCGATCTGCAGCGATTTGACCATTCCCGAAAAGCAACTAGCATAATTTCAGTACCCGATTTTCACATTGTGCTATTTGGTTAACCTGACATAGTAAACAATACATAATGTAGCTTACATACTTAATGGCAATAGTTTAAATGCCGTAGTAATTAATAACTGTAGGCCCGCGACGTTAAAAAATGATATTGCGGACCGCTTAAATAATAAAAATTATTAAATAATTTTTTCCGTCGGTGCAGACATCTTCTTTTCTGTTTGAGATACTACATAAAGACGTTATAAGTGGCAAACGTTCGTTTTGCAGCGATTTGACCATTCCCGAGAAGCAACTAGCATAATTTCAATACACGATTTTCACATTGTGCTATTTGGTTAACCTGACATAGTAAACAATACATAATGTAGCTTACATACTAAATGGCAATAGTTTAAAAGCCGTAGTAATTAATAACTGTAGTCCCGCGACGTTAAAAAATGATATTGCGGACCGCTTAAATAATAAACATTATTCAATAATTTTTTCCGTCGGTGCAGACATCTTCTTCTCTGATTGCGATACTACAGAAAGACGTTGTAAGTCGCAAAGGATTGTTCTGCAGCGATTTGGACATTCCCGAGAAGCAACTAGTATAATTTCAGTTCACTGTTTGCACATTGTGCTATTTGGTTAACCTGATATAGTAAACAATACATAATGTAGTTTAGATACTAAATGGTAATAGTTTAAATGCCGTAGTAATTAATAACTGTAGCCCCGCGACGTTAAAAAATGCTATTGCGGACCGCTTAAATAATAAAAATTATTAAATAATTTTTTCCGTCGGTGCAGACATCTTCTCTGATTGCGATACTAAAGAAAGACGTTGTAAGTCGCAAATGTTTGTTCTGCAGCGATTTGGACATTCCCGAGAAGCAACTAGTATAATTTCAGTTCACTATTTTTACATTGTGCTATTTGGTTAACCTGACATAGTAAACAATACATAATGTAGCTTATATACTTAATGGCAATAGTTTAAATGCCGTAGTAATTAATAACTGCAGGCCCGCGACGTTAAAAAATGATATTGGGGACCGCTTAAATAATAAAAATTATTAAATAATTTTTTCCGTCGGTGCAGACATCTTCTTCTCTGATTGCGTTCGTTTTGCAGCGATTTGACCATTCCCGAGAAGCAACTAGCATAATTTCAGTACACGATTTTCACATTGTGCTATTCGGTTTACCTGACATAGTAAACAATACATAATGTAGCTTACATACTTAATGGCAATAGTTTAAATGCCGTAGTAATTAATAACTGTAGCCCCGCGACGTTAAAAAATGCTATTGCGGACCGCTTGAATAATAAAAATTATTAAATAATTCTTTCCGTCCGTGCAGACATCTTCTTTTCTGATTGAGATACTACAGAAAGAGGTTATAAGTGGCAAACCTTCGATCTGCAGCGATTTGACCATTCCCGAGAAGCAACTAGCATAATTTCAGTACACGATTTTCACATTGTGCTATTTGGTTAACCTGATATAGTAAACAATACATAATGTAGTTTAGATACTAAATGGTAATAGTTTAAATGCCGTAGTAATTAATAACTGTAGCCCCGCGACGTTAAAAGATGCTATTGTGGACCGCTTAAATAATAAAAATTATTAAATAATTTTTTCCGTCGGTGCAGACATATTCTTCTCTGATTGCGATACTACAGAAAGACGTTGTAAGTCGCAAATGATTGTTCTGCAGCGATTTGACCATTCCCGAGAAGCAACTAGCATAATTTCAGTACACGATTTTCACATTGTGCAATTTGGTAAACCTGACATAGTAACCAATACATAATGTAGCTTACATACTAAATGGCAATAGTTTAAATGTCGTAGTAATTAATAACTGTAGCCCCGCGACGTTAAAAGATGCTATTGTGGACCGCTTAAATAATAAAAATTATTAAATAATTTTTTCCGTCGGTGCAGACATATTCTTCTCTGATTGCGATACTACAGAAAGACGTTGTAAGTCGCAAATGATTGTTCTGCAGCGATTTGACCATTCCCGAGAAGCAACTAGCATAATTTCAGTACACGATTTTCACATTGTGCAATTTGGTTAACCTGACATAGTAAACAATACATAATGTAGCTTACATACTAAATGGCAATAGTATAAATGCCGTAGTAATTAATAACTGTAGCCCCGCGACGTTAAAAAATGCTATTGCGGACCGCTTGAATAATAAAAATTATTAAATAATTCTTTCCGTCGGTGCAGACATCTTCTTTTCTGATTGAGATACTACATAAAGACGTTATAAGTGGCAAACGTTCGTTCTGCAGCGATTTGGACATTCCCGAGAAGCAACTATTATAATTTCAGTTCACTATTTGCACATTGTGCTATTTGGTTAACCTGACATAGTAAACAATACATAATGTAGCTTACATACTTAATGGCAATAGTTTAAATGCCGTAGTAATTAATAACTGTAGCCCCGCGACGTTAAAATATGCTAATGCGGACCGCTTAAATAATAAAAATTATTAAATAATTTTTTCCGTCAGTGCAGACATCTTCTTTTCTGATTGCGATACTACAGAAAGACGTTATTTGGCAAACGCTCGTTTTGCAGCGATTTCACCATTGCCGAGAAACAACTAGCATAATTTCAGTACACGATTTTTACATTGTGCTATTTGGTTAACCTGACATAGTAAACAATACATAATGTAGCTTACATACTAAATGGCAATAGTTTAAATGCCGTAGTAATTAATAACTGAAGCCCCGCGACGTTAAAAAATGCTATTGCGGACATCTTAAATAATAAAAATTATTAAATAATTTTTTCCGTCCGTGCAGACATCTTCTTCTCTGATTGCGATACTACAGAAAGACGTTATAAGTGGCAAACCTTCGATCTGCAGCGATTTGACCATTCCCGAAAAGCAACTAGCATAATTTCAGTACCCGATTTTCACGTTGTGCTATTTGGTTAACCTGACATAGTAAACAATACATAATGTAGTTTAGATACTAAATGGTAATAGTTTTAAATGCCGTAGTAATTAATAACTGTAGCCCCGCGACGTTAAAATATGTTATTGCGGACCGCTTAAATAATAAAAATTATTAAATAATTTTTTCCGTCGGTGCAGACATCTTCTTTTCTGATTGCGATACTACAGAAAGACGTTATAAGTGGCAAACGTTCGTTTTGCAGCGATTTGACCATTCCCGAGAAGCAACTAGCATAATTTCAGTACACGATTTTCACATTGTGCAATTTGGTTAACCTGACATAGTAAACAATACATAATGTAGCTTACATACTAAATGGCAATAGTTTAAATGCCGTAGTAATTAATAACTGTAGCCCCGCGACATTAAAAAATGCTATTGCGGACCGCTTAAATAATAAAAATTATTAAATAATTTTTTCCGTCCGTGCAGACATCTTCTTCTCTGATTGCGATACTACAGAAAGACGTTATAAGTGGCAAACCTTCGATCTGCAGCGATTTGACCATTCCCGAAAAGCAACTAGCATAATTTCAGTACCCGATTTTCACGTTGTGCTATTTGGTTAACCTGACATAGTAAACAATACATAATGTAGTTTAGATACTAAATGGTAATAGTTTTAAATGCCGTAGTAATTAATAACTGTAGCCCCGCGACGTTAAAAATGCTATTGCGGACCGCTTGAATAATACAAATTATTAAATAATTTGTTCCGTCGGTGCAGACATCTTCTTTTCTGATTGAGATACTACAGAAAGACGTTATAAGTGGCAAACCTTCGATCTGCAGCGATTTGACCATTCCCGAAAAGCAACTAGCATAATTTCAGTACCCGATTTTCACATTGTGCTATTTGGTTAACCTGACATAGTAAACAATACATAATGTAGCTTACATACTTAATGGCAATAGTTTAAATGCCGTAGTAATTAATAACTGTAGGCCCGCGACGTTAAAAAATGATATTGCGGACCGCTTAAATAATAAAAATTATTAAATAATTTTTTCCGTCGGTGCAGACATCTTCTTTTCTGTTTGAGATACTACATAAAGACGTTATAAGTGGCAAACGTTCGTTTTGCAGCGATTTGACCATTCCCGAGAAGCAACTAGCATAATTTCAATACACGATTTTCACATTGTGCTATTTGGTTAACCTGACATAGTAAACAATACATAATGTAGCTTACATACTAAATGGCAATAGTTTAAAAGCCGTAGTAATTAATAACTGTAGTCCCGCGACGTTAAAAAATGATATTGCGGACCGCTTAAATAATAAACATTATTCAATAATTTTTTCCGTCGGTGCAGACATCTTCTTCTCTGATTGCGATACTACAGAAAGACGTTGTAAGTCGCAAAGGATTGTTCTGCAGCGATTTGGACATTCCCGAGAAGCAACTAGTATAATTTCAGTTCACTGTTTGCACATTGTGCTATTTGGTTAACCTGATATAGTAAACAATACATAATGTAGTTTAGATACTAAATGGTAATAGTTTAAATGCCGTAGTAATTAATAACTGTAGCCCCGCGACGTTAAAAAATGCTATTGCGGACCGCTTAAATAATAAAAATTATTAAATAATTTTTTCCGTCGGTGCAGACATCTTCTCTGATTGCGATACTAAAGAAAGACGTTGTAAGTCGCAAATGTTTGTTCTGCAGCGATTTGGACATTCCCGAGAAGCAACTAGTATAATTTCAGTTCACTATTTTTACATTGTGCTATTTGGTTAACCTGACATAGTAAACAATACATAATGTAGCTTATATACTTAATGGCAATAGTTTAAATGCCGTAGTAATTAATAACTGCAGGCCCGCGACGTTAAAAAATGATATTGGGGACCGCTTAAATAATAAAAATTATTAAATAATTTTTTCCGTCGGTGCAGACATCTTCTTCTCTGATTGCGTTCGTTTTGCAGCGATTTGACCATTCCCGAGAAGCAACTAGCATAATTTCAGTACACGATTTTCACATTGTGCTATTCGGTTTACCTGACATAGTAAACAATACATAATGTAGCTTACATACTTAATGGCAATAGTTTAAATGCCGTAGTAATTAATAACTGTAGCCCCGCGACGTTAAAAAATGCTATTGCGGACCGCTTGAATAATAAAAATTATTAAATAATTCTTTCCGTCCGTGCAGACATCTTCTTTTCTGATTGAGATACTACAGAAAGAGGTTATAAGTGGCAAACCTTCGATCTGCAGCGATTTGACCATTCCCGAGAAGCAACTAGCATAATTTCAGTACACGATTTTCACATTGTGCTATTTGGTTAACCTGATATAGTAAACAATACATAATGTAGTTTAGATACTAAATGGTAATAGTTTAAATGCCGTAGTAATTAATAACTGTAGCCCCGCGACGTTAAAAGATGCTATTGTGGACCGCTTAAATAATAAAAATTATTAAATAATTTTTTCCGTCGGTGCAGACATATTCTTCTCTGATTGCGATACTACAGAAAGACGTTGTAAGTCGCAAATGATTGTTCTGCAGCGATTTGACCATTCCCGAGAAGCAACTAGCATAATTTCAGTACACGATTTTCACATTGTGCAATTTGGTAAACCTGACATAGTAACCAATACATAATGTAGCTTACATACTAAATGGCAATAGTTTAAATGCCGTAGTAATTAATAACTGTAGCCCCGCGACGTTAAAAGATGCTATTGTGGACCGCTTAAATAATAAAAATTATTAAATAATTTTTTCCGTCGGTGCAGACATATTCTTCTCTGATTGCGATACTACAGAAAGACGTTGTAAGTCGCAAATGATTGTTCTGCAGCGATTTGACCATTCCCGAGAAGCAACTAGCATAATTTCAGTACACGATTTTCACATTGTGCAATTTGGTTAACCTGACATAGTAAACAATACATAATGTAGCTTACATACTAAATGGCAATAGTATAAATGCCGTAGTAATTAATAACTGTAGCCCCGCGACGTTAAAAAATGCTATTGCGGACCGCTTGAATAATAAAAATTATTAAATAATTCTTTCCGTCGGTGCAGACATCTTCTTTTCTGATTGAGATACTACATAAAGACGTTATAAGTGGCAAACGTTCGTTCTGCAGCGATTTGGACATTCCCGAGAAGCAACTATTATAATTTCAGTTCACTATTTGCACATTGTGCTATTTGGTTAACCTGACATAGTAAACAATACATAATGTAGCTTACATACTTAATGGCAATAGTTTAAATGCCGTAGTAATTAATAACTGTAGCCCCGCGACGTTAAAATATGCTAATGCGGACCGCTTAAATAATAAAAATTATTAAATAATTTTTTCCGTCAGTGCAGACATCTTCTTTTCTGATTGCGATACTACAGAAAGACGTTATTTGGCAAACGCTCGTTTTGCAGCGATTTCACCATTGCCGAGAAACAACTAGCATAATTTCAGTACACGATTTTTACATTGTGCTATTTGGTTAACCTGACATAGTAAACAATACATAATGTAGCTTACATACTAAATGGCAATAGTTTAAATGCCGTAGTAATTAATAACTGAAGCCCCGCGACGTTAAAAAATGCTATTGCGGACAACTTAAATAATAAAAATTATTAAATAATTTTTTCCGTCCGTGCAGACATCTTCTTCTCTGATTGCGATACTACAGAAAGACGTTATAAGTGGCAAACCTTCGATCTGCAGCGATTTGACCATTCCCGAAAAGCAACTAGCATAATTTCAGTACCCGATTTTCACGTTGTGCTATTTGGTTAACCTGACATAGTAAACAATACATAATGTAGTTTAGATACTAAATGGTAATAGTTTTAAATGCCGTAGTAATTAATAACTGTAGCCCCGCGACGTTAAAAATGCTATTGCGGACCGCTTGAATAATACAAATTATTAAATAATTTTTTCGGTCGGTGCAGACATCTTCTTTTCTGATTGAGATACTACATAAAGACGTTATAAGTGGCAAACGTTCGTTCTGCAGCAATTTGCCCATTCCCGAGAAGCAACTAGCATAATTTCAGTACACGATTCTCACATTGTGCTATTCGGTTAACCTGACATAGTAAACAATACATAATGTAGCTTACATACTTAATGGCAATAGTTTAAATGCCGTAGTAATTAATAACTGTAGCCCCGCGACGTTAAAAAATGCTATTGCGGACCGCTTGAATAATAAAAATTATTAAATAATTCTTTCCGTCGGTGCAGACATCTTCTTTTCTGATTGAGATACTACATAAAGACGTTATAAGTGGCAAACGTTCGTTCTGCAGCAATTTGCCCATTCCCGAGAAGCAACTAGCATAATTTCAGTACACGATTTTCACATTGTGCTATTCGGTTTACCTGACATAGTAAACAATACATAATGTAGCTTACATACTTAATGGCAATAGTTTAAATGCCGTAGTAATTAATAACTGTAGCCCCGCGACGTTAAAAAATGCTATTGCGGACCGCTTGAATAATAAAAATTATTAAATAATTCTTTCCGTCCGTGCAGACATCTTCTTTTCTGATTGAGATACTACAGAAAGAGGTTATAAGTGGCAAACCTTCGATCTGCAGCGATTTGACCATTCCCGAGAAGCAACTAGCATAATTTCAGTACACGATTTTCACATTGTGCTATTTGGTTAACCTGATATAGTAAACAATACATAATGTAGTTTAGATACTAAATGGTAATAGTTTAAATGCCGTAGTAATTAATAACTGTAGCCCCGCGACGTTAAAAGATGCTATTGTGGACCGCTTAAATAATAAAAATTATTAAATAATTTTTTCCGTCGGTGCAGACATATTCTTCTCTGATTGCGATACTACAGAAAGACGTTGTAAGTCGCAAATGATTGTTCTGCAGCGATTTGACCATTCCCGAGAAGCAACTAGCATAATTTCAGTACACGATTTTCACATTGTGCAATTTGGTAAACCTGACATAGTAACCAATACATAATGTAGCTTACATACTAAATGGCAATAGTTTAAATGCCGTAGTAATTAATAACTGTAGCCCCGCGACGTTAAAAGATGCTATTGTGGACCGCTTAAATAATAAAAATTATTAAATAATTTTTTCCGTCGGTGCAGACATATTCTTCTCTGATTGCGATACTACAGAAAGACGTTGTAAGTCGCAAATGATTGTTCTGCACCGATTTGACCATTCCCGAGAAGCAACTAGCATAATTTCAGTACACGATTTTCACATTGTGCAATTTGGTTAACCTGACATAGTAAACAATACATAATGTAGCTTACATACTAAATGGCAATAGTTTAAATGCCGTAGTAATTAATAACTGTAGCCCCGCGACGTTAAAAAATGCTATTGCGGACCGCTTGAATAATAAAAATTATTAAATAATTCTTTCCGTCGGTGCAGACATCTTCTTTTCTGATTGAGATACTACATAAAGACGTTATAAGTGGCAAACGTTCGTTCTGCAGCAATTTGCCCATTCCCGAGAAGCAACTAGCATAATTTCAGTACACGATTTTCACATTGTGCTATTCGGTTTACCTGACATAGTAAACAATACATAATGTAGCTTACATACTTAATGGCAATAGTTTAAATGCCGTAGTAATTAATAACTGTAGCCCCGCGACGTTAAAAAATGCTATTGCGGACCGCTTGAATAATAAAAATTATTAAATAATTCTTTCCGTCCGTGCAGACATCTTCTTTTCTGATTGAGATACTACAGAAAGATGTTATAAGTGGCAAACGTTCGTTCTGCAGCAATTTGCCCATTCCCGAGAAGCAACTAGCATAATTTCAGTACACGATTTTCACATTGTGCTATTCGGTTTACCTGACATAGTAAACAATACATAATGTAGCTTACATACTTAATGGCAATAGTTTAAATGCCGTAGTAATTAATAACTGTAGCCCCGCGACGTTAAAAAATGCTATTGCGGAAGGATTGAATAATAAAAATTATTAAATAATTCTTTCCGTCGGTGCAGACATCTTCTTTTCTGATTGAGATACTACATAAAGACGTTATAAGTGGCAAACGTTCGTTCTGCAGCAATTTGCCCATTCCCGAGAAGCAACTAGCATAATTTCAGTACACGATTCTCACATTGTGCTATTCGGTTTACCTGACATAGTAAACAATACATAATGTAGCTTACATACTTAATGGCAATAGTTTAAATGCCGTAGTAATTAATAACTGTAGCCCCGCGACGTTAAAAAATGCTATTGCGGACCGCTTGAATAATAAAAATTATTAAATAATTCTTTCCGTCGGTGCAGACATCTTCTTTTCTGATTGAGATACTACATAAAGACGTTATAAGTGGCAAACGTTCGTTCTGCAGCAATTTGCCCATTCCCGAGAAGCAACTAGCATAATTTCAGTACACGATTTTCACATTGTGCTATTCGGTTTACCTGACATAGTAAACAATACATAATGTAGCCTACATACTTAATGGTAATAGTTTAAATGCCGTAGTAATTAATAACTGTAGCCCCGCGACGTTAAAAAATGCTATTGCGGACCGCTTGAATAATAAAAATTATTAAATAATTCTTTCCGTCCGTGCAGACATCTCCTTTTCTGATTGAGATACTACAGAAAGAGGTTATAAGTGGCAAACGTTCGTTTTGCAGCGATTTGACCATTCCCGAGAAGCAACTAGCATAATTTCAGTACACGATTTTCACATTGTGCTATTTGGTTAACCTGATATAGTAAACAATACATAATGTAGTTTAGATACTAAATGGTAATAGTTTAAATGCCGTAGTAATTAATAACTGTAGCCCCGCGACGTTAAAAGATGCTATTGTGGACCGCTTGAATAATAAAAATTATTAAAAAATTCTTTCCGTCGGTGCAGACATCTTCTTTTCTGATTGAGATACTACATAAAGACGTTATAAGTGGCAAACGTTCGTTCTGCAGCAATTTGCCCATTCCCGAGAAGCAACTAGCATAATTTCAGTACACGATTTTCACATTGTGCTATTCGGTTTACCTGACATAGTAAACAATACATAATGTAGCTTACATACTTAATGGCAATAGTTTAAATGCCGTAGTAATTAATAACTGTAGCCCCGCGACGTTAAAAAATGCTATTGCGGACCGCTTGAATAATAAAAATTATTAAATAATTCTTTCCGTCGGTGCAGACATCTTCTTTTCTGATTGAGATACTACATAAAGACGTTATAAGTGGCAAACGTTCGTTTTGCAGCGATTTGACCATTCCCGAGAAGCAACTAGCATAATTTCAGTACACGATTTTCACATTGTGCTATTTGGTTAACCTGACATAGTAAACAATACATAATGTAGCATACATACTAAATGGCAATAGTTTAAATGCCGTAGTAATTAATAACTGTAGCCCCGCGACGTTAAAAAATGCTATTGCGGACCGCTTGAATAATAAAAATTATTAAATAATTCTTTCCGTCGGTGCAGACATCTTCTTTTCTGATTGAGATACTACATAAAGACGTTATAAGTGGCAAACGTTCGTTCTGCAGCAATTTGCCCATTCCCGAGAAGCAACTAGCATAATTTCAGTACACGATTTTCACATTGTGCTATTCGGTTTACCTGACATAGTAAACAATACATAATGTAGCTTACATACTTAATGGCAATAGTTTAAATGCCGTAGTAATTAATAACTGTAGCCCCGCGACGTTAAAAGATGCTATTGTGGACCGCTTGAATAATAAAAATTATTAAATAATTCTTTCCGTCGGTGCAGACATCTTCTTTTCTGATTGAGATACTACATAAAGACGTTATAAGTGGCAAACGTTCGTTCTGCAGCAATTTGCCCATTCCCGAGAAGCAACTAGCATAATTTCAGTACACGATTTTCACATTGTGCTATTCGGTTTACCTGACATAGTAAACAATACATAATGTAGCTTACATACTTAATGGCAATAGTTTAAATGCCGTAGTAATTAATAACTGTAGCCCCGCGACGTTAAAAAATGCTATTGCGGACCGCTTGAATAATAAAAATTATTAAATAATTTTTTCCGTCGGTGCAGACATCTTCTTTTCTGTTTGAGATACTACATAAAGACGTTATAAGTGGCAAACGTTCGTTTTGCAGCGATTTGACCATTCCCGAGAAGCAACTAGCATAATTTCAGTACACGATTTTCACATTGTGCTATTTGGTTAACCTGACATAGTAAACAATACATAATGTAGCTTACATACTAAATGGCAATAGTTTAAATGCCGTAGTAATTAATAACTGTAGCCCCGCGACGTTAAAAAATGCTATTGCGGACCGCTTGAATAATAAAAATAATTAAATAATTCTTTCCGTCGGTGCAGACATCTTCTTTTCTGATTGAGATACTACATAAAGACGTTATAAGTGGCAAACGTTCGTTCTGCAGCAATTTGCCCATTCCCGAGAAGCAACTAGCATAATTTCAGTACACGATTTTCACATTGTGCTATTCGGTTTACCTGACATAGTAAACAATACATAATGTAGCTTACATACTTAATGGCAATAGTTTAAATGCCGTAGTAATTAATAACTGTAGCCCCGCGACGTTAAAAAATGCTATAGCGGACCACTTGAATAATAAAAATTATTAAATAATTCTTTCCGTCGGTGCAGACATCTTCTTTTCTGATTGAGATACTACATAAAGACGTTATAAGTGGCAAACGTTCGTTTTGCAGCGATTTGACCATTCCCGAGAAGCAACTAGCATAATTTCAGTACACGATTTTCACATTGTGCTATTTGGTTAACCTGACATAGTAAACAATACATAATGTAGCTTACATACTAAATGGCAATAGTTTAAATGCCGTAGTAATTAATAACTGTAGCCCCGCGACGTTAAAAAATGCTATTGCGGACCGCTTGAATAATAAAAATTTTAAATAATTCTTTCCGTCGGTGCAGACATCTTCTTTTCTGATTGAGATACTACATAAAGACGTTATAAGTGGCAAACGTTCGTTCTGCAGCAATTTGCCCATTCCCGAGAAGCAACTAGCATAATTTCAGTACACGATTTTCACATTGTGCTATTCGGTTTACCTGACATAGTAAACAATACATAATGTAGCTTACATACTTAATGGCAATAGTTTAAATGCCGTAGTAATTAATAACTGTAGCCCCGCGACGTTAAAAAATGCTATTGCGGACCGCTTGAATAATAAAAATTATTAAATAATTCTTTCCGTCGGTGCAGACATCTTCTTTTCTGATTGAGATACTACATAAAGACGTTATAAGTGGCAAACGTTCGTTTTGCAGCGATTTGACCATTCCCGAGAAGCAACTAGCATAATTTCAGTACACGATTTTCACATTGTGCTATTTGGTTAACCTGACATAGTAAACAATACATAATGTAGCATACATACTAAATGGCAATAGTTTAAATGCCGTAGTAATTAATAACTGTAGCCCCGCGACGTTAAAAAATGCTATTGCGGACCGCTTGAATAATAAAAATTATTAAATAATTCTTTCCGTCGGTGCAGACATCTTCTTTTCTGATTGAGATACTACATAAAGACGTTATAAGTGGCAAACGTTCGTTCTGCAGCAATTTGCCCATTCCCGAGAAGCAACTAGCATAATTTCAGTACACGATTTTCACATTGTGCTATTTGGTTAAGCTGATATAGTAAACAATACATAATGTAGCTTACATACTAAATGGCAATAGTTTAAATGCCGTAGTAATTAATAACTGTAGCCCCGCGACGTTAAAAAATGCTATTGCGGACCGCTTGAATAATAAAAATTATTAAATAATTCTTTCCGTCGGTGCAGACATCTTCTTTTCTGATTGAGATACTACATAAAGACGTTGTAAGTGGCAAACGTTCGTTCTGCAGCAATTTGCCCATTCCCGAGAAGCAACTAGCATAATTTCTGTACACGATTTTCACATTGTGCTATTCGGTTTACCTGACATAGTAAACAATACATAATGTAGCTTACATACTTAATGGCAATAGTTTAAATGCCGTAGTAATTAATAACTGTAGCCCCGCGACGTTAAAAGATGCTATTGTGGACCGCTTGAATAATAAAAATTATTAAATAATTCCTTCCGTCGGTGCAGACATCTTCTTTTCTGATTGAGATACTACATAAAGACGTTATAAGTGGAAAACGTTCGTTTTGCAGCGATTTGACCATTCCCGAGAAGCAACTAGCATAATTTCAGTACACGATTTTCACATTGTGCTATTTGGTTAAGCTGATATAGTAAACAATACATAATGTAGCTTACATACTAAATGGCAATAGTTTAAATGCCGTAGTAATTAATAACTGTAGCCCCGCGACGTTAAAAAATGCTATTGCGGACCGCTTGAATAATAAAAATTATTAAATAATTCTTTCCGTCGGTGCAGACATCTTCTTTTCTGATTGAGATACTACATAAAGACGTTGTAAGTGGCAAACGTTCGTTCTGCAGCAATTTGCCCATTCCCGAGAAGCAACTAGCATAATTTCTGTACACGATTTTCACATTGTGCTATTCGGTTTACCTGACATAGTAAACAATACATAATGTAGCTTACATACTTAATGGCAATAGTTTAAATGCCGTAGTAATTAATAACTGTAGCCCCGCGACGTTAAAAAATGCTATTGCGGACCGCTTGAATAATAAAAATTATTAAATAATTCTTTCCGTCGGTGCAGACATCTTCTTTTCTGATTGAGATACTACATAAAGACGTTATAAGTGGCAAACGTTCGTTCTGCAGCAATTTGCCCATTACCGAGAAGCAACTAGCATAATTTCAGTACACGATTTTCACATTGTGCTATTCGGTTTACCTGACATAGTAAACAATACATAATGTAGCTTACATACTTAATGGCAATAGTTTAAATGCCGTAGTAATTAATAACTGTAGCCCCGCGACGTTAAAAAATGCTATTGCGGACCGCTTGAATAATAAAAATTATTAAATAATTCTTTCCGTCGGTGCAGACATCTTCTTTTCTGATTGAGATACTACATAAAGACGTTATAAGTGGCAAACGTTCGTTCTGCAGCAATTTGCCCATTCCCGAGAAGCAACTAGCATAATTTCAGTACACGATTCTCACATTGTGCTATTCGGTTTACCTGACATAGTAAACAATACATAATGTAGCTTACATACTTAATGGCAATAGTTTAAATGCCGTAGTAATTAATAACTGTAGCCCCGCGACGTTAAAAAATGCTATTGCGGACCGCTTGAATAATAAAAATTATTAAATAATTCTTTCCGTCGGTGCAGACATCTTCTTTTCTGATTGAGATACTACATAAAGACGTTATAAGTGGCAAACGTTCGTTCTGCAGCAATTTGCCCATTCCCGAGAAGCAACTAGCATAATTTCAGTACACGATTTTCACATTGTGCTATTCGGTTTACCTGACATAGTAAACAATACATAATGTAGCTTACATACTTAATGGCAATAGTTTAAATGCCGTAGTAATTAATAACTGTAGCCCCGCGACGTTAAAAGATGCTATTGTGGACCGCTTGAATAATAAAAATTATTAAATAATTCTTTCCGTCGGTGCAGACATCTTCTTTTCTGATTGAGATACTACATAAAGACGTTATAAGTGGCAAACGTTCGTTCTGCAGCAATTTGCCCATTCCCGAGAAGCAACTAGCATAATTTCAGTACACGATTTTCACATTGTGCTATTCGGTTTACCTGACATAGTAAACAATACATAATGTAGCTTACATACTTAATGGCAATAGTTTAAATGCCGTAGTAATTAATAACTGTAGCCCCGCGACGTTAAAAACGCTATTGCGGACCGCTTGAATAATAAAAATTATTAAATAATTTTTTCCGTCGGTGCAGACATCTTCTTTTCTGTTTGAGATACTACATAAAGACGTTATAAGTGGAAAACGTTCGTTTTGCAGCGATTTGACCATTCCCGAGAAGCAACTAGCATAATTTCAGTACACGATTTTCACATTGTGCTATTTGGTTAAGCTGATATAGTAAACAATACATAATGTAGCTTACATACTAAATGGCAATAGTTTAAATGCCGTAGTAATTAATAACCGTAGCCCCGCGACGTTAAAAAATGCTATTGCGGACCGCTTGAATAATAAAAATTATTAAATAATTCTTTCCGTCGGTGCAGACATCTTCTTTTCTGATTGAGATACTACATAAAGACGTTGTAAGTGGCAAACGTTCGTTCTGCAGCAATTTGCCCATTCCCGAGAAGCAACTAGCATAATTTCAGTACACGATTTTCACATTGTGCTATTCGGTTTACCTGACATAGTAAACAATACATAATGTAGCTTACATACTTAATGGCAATAGTTTAAATGCCGTAGTAATTAATAACTGTAGCCCCGCGACGTTAAAAAATGCTATTGCGGACCGCTTGAATAATAAAAATTATTAAATAATTCTTTCCGTCGGTGCAGACATCTTCTTTTCTGATTGAGATACTACATAAAGACGTTATAAGTGGCAAACGTTCGTTCTGCAGCAATTTGCCCATTACCGAGAAGCAACTAGCATAATTTCAGTACACGATTTTCACATTGTGCTATTCGGTTTACCTGACATAGTAAACAATACATAATGTAGCTTACATACTTAATGGCAATAGTTTAAATGCCGTAGTAATTAATAACTGTAGCCCCGCGACGTTAAAAAATGCTATTGCGGACCGCTTGAATAATAAAAATTATTAAATAATTCTTTCCGTCGGTGCAGACATCTTCTTTTCTGATTGAGATACTACATAAAGACGTTATAAGTGGCAAACGTTCGTTCTGCAGCAATTTGCCCATTCCCGAGAAGCAACTAGCATAATTTCAGTACACGATTCTCACATTGTGCTATTCGGTTTACCTGACATAGTAAACAATACATAATGTAGCTTACATACTTAATGGCAATAGTTTAAATGCCGTAGTAATTAATAACTGTAGCCCCGCGACGTTAAAAAATGCTATTGCGGACCGCTTGAATAATAAAAATTATTAAATAATTCTTTCCGTCGGTGCAGACATCTTCTTTTCTGATTGAGATACTACATAAAGACGTTATAAGTGGCAAACGTTCGTTCTGCAGCAATTTGCCCATTCCCGAGAAGCAACTAGCATAATTTCAGTACACGATTTTCACATTGTGCTATTCGGTTTACCTGACATAGTAAACAATACATAATGTAGCTTACATACTTAATGGCAATAGTTTAAATGCCGTAGTAATTAATAACTGTAGCCCCGCGACGTTAAAAAATGCTATTGCGGACCGCTTGAATAATAAAAATTATTAAATAATTCTTTCCGTCCGTGCAGACATCTTCTTTTCTGATTGAGATACTACAGAAAGAGGTTATAAGTGGCAAACCTTCGATCTGCAGCGATTTGACCATTCCCGAAAAGCAACTAGCATAATTTCAGTACCCGATTTTCACATTGTGCTATTTGGTTAACCTGACATAGTAAACAATACATAATGTAGCTTACATACTTAATGGCAATAGTTTAAATGCCGTAGTAATTAATAACTGTAGGCCCGCGACGTTAAAAAATGCTATTGCGGACCGCTTGAATAATAAAAATTATTAAATAATTCTTTCCGTCCGTGCAGACATCTTCTTTTCTGATTGAGATACTACAGAAAGAGGTTATAAGTGGCAAACCTTCGATCTGCAGCGATTTGACCATTCCCGAAAAGCAACTAGCATAATTTCAGTACCCGATTTTCACATTGTGCTATTTGGTTAACCTGACATAGTAAACAATACATAATGTAGCTTACATACTAAATGGCAATAGTTTAAATGCCGTAGTAATTAATAACTGTAGCCCCGCGACGTTAAAAAATGCTATTGCGGACCGCTTGAATAATAAAAATTATTAAATAATTCTTTCCGTCCGTGCAGACATCTTCTTTTCTGATTGAGATACTACAGAAAGAGGTTATAAGTGGCAAACCTTCGATCTGCAGCGATTTGACCATTCCCGAAAAGCAACTAGCATAATTTCAGTACCCGATTTTCACATTGTGCTATTTGGTTAACCTGACATAGTAAACAATACATAATGTAGCTTACATACTAAATGGCAATAGTTTAAATCCCGTAGTAATTAATAACTGTAGCCCCGCGACGTTAAAAAATGCTATTGCGGACCGCTTGAATAATAAAAATTATTAAATAATTCTTTCCGTCGGTGCAGACATCTTCTTTTCTGATTGAGATACTACATAAAGACGTTATAAGTGGCAAACGTTCGTTCTGCTGCAATTTGCCCATTCCCGAGAAGCAACTAGCATAATTTCAGTACACGATTTTCACATTGTGCTATTCGGTTTACCTGACATAGTGAACAATACATAATGTAGCTTACATACTTAATGGCAATAGTTTAAATGCCGTAGTAATTAATAACTGTAGCCCCGCGACGTTAAAAAATGCTATTGCGGACCGCTTGAATAATAAAAATTATTAAATAATTCTTTCCGTCGGTGCAGACATCTTCTTTTCTGATTGAGATACTACATAAAGACGTTATAAGTGGCAAACGTTCGTTCTGCAGCAATTTGCCCATTCCCGAGAAGCAACTAGCATAATTTCAGTACACGATTCTCACATTGTGCTATTCGGTTTACCTGACATAGTAAACAATACATAATGTAGCTTACATACTTAATGGCAATAGTTTAAATGCCGTAGTAATTAATAACTGTAGCCCCGCGACGTTAAAAATGCTATTGCGGACCGCTTGAATAATAAAAATTATTAAATAATTCTTTCCGTCCGTGCAGACATCTTCTTTTCTGATTGAGATTCTAGAGAAAGAGGTTATAAGTGGCAAACCTTCGATCTGCAGCGATTTGACCATTCCCGAAAAGCAACTAGCATAATTTCAGTACCCGATTTTCACATTGTGCTATTTGGTTAACCTGACATAGTAAACAATACATAATGTAGCTTACATACTTAATGGCAATAGTTTAAATGCCGTAGTAATTAATAACTGTAGGCCCGCGACGTTAAAAAATGCTATTGCGGACCGCTTGAATAATAAAAATTATTAAATAATTCTTTCCGTCGGTGCAGACATCTTCTTTTCTGATTGAGATACTACATAAAGACGTTATAAGTGGCAAACGTTCGTTCTGCAGCAATTTGCCCATTCCCGAGAAGCAACTAGCATAATTTCAGTACACGATTTTCACATTGTGCTATTCGGTTTACCTGACATAGTAAACAATACATAATGTAGCTTACATACTTAATGGCAATAGTTTAAATGCCGTAGTAATTAATAACTGTAGCCCCGCGACGTTAAAAGATGCTATTGTGGACCGCTTGAATAATAAAAATTATTAAATAATTCTTTCCGTCGGTGCAGACATCTTCTTTTCTGATTGAGATACTACATAAAGACGTTATAAGTGGCAAACGTTCGTTCTGCAGCAATTTGCCCATTCCCGAGAAGCAACTAGCATAATTTCAGTACACGATTATCACATTGTGCTATTCGGTTTACCTGACATAGTAAACAATACATAATGTAGCTTACATACTTAATGGCAATAGTTTAAATGCCGTAGTAATTAATAACTGTAGCCCCGCGACGTTAAAAAATGCTATTGCGGACCGCTTGAATAATAAAAATTATTAAATAATTTTTTCCGTCGGTGCAGACATCTTCTTTTCTGTTTGAGATACTACATAAAGACGTTATAAGTGGCAAACGTTCGTTTTGCAGCGATTTGACCATTCCCGAGAAGCAACTAGCATAATTTCAGTACACGATTTTCACATTGTGCTATTTGGTTAACCTGACATAGTAAACAATACATAATGTAGCTTACATACTAAATGGCAATAGTTTAAATGCCGTAGTAATTAATAACTGTAGCCCCGCGACGTTAAAAAATGCTATTGCGGACCGCTTGAATAATAAAAATAATTAAATAATTCTTTCCGTCGGTGCAGACATCTTCTTTTCTGATTGAGATACTACATAAAGACGTTATAAGTGGCAAACGTTCGTTCTGCAGCAATTTGCCCATTCCCGAGAAGCAACTAGCATAATTTCAGTACACGATTTTCACATTGTGCTATTCGGTTTACCTGACATAGTAAACAATACATAATGTAGCTTACATACTTAATGGCAATAGTTTAAATGCCGTAGTAATTAATAACTGTAGCCCCGCGACGTTAAAAAATGCTATAGCGGACCGCTTGAATAATAAAAATTATTAAATAATTCTTTCCGTCGGTGCAGACATCTTCTTTTCTGATTGAGATACTACATAAAGACGTTATAAGTGGCAAACGTTCGTTTTGCAGCGATTTGACCATTCCCGAGAAGCAACTAGCATAATTTCAGTACACGATTTTCACATTGTGCTATTGGTTAACCTGACATAGTAAACAATACATAATGTAGCTTACATACTAAATGGCAATAGTTTAAATGCCGTAGTAATTAATAACTGTAGCCCCGCGACGTTAAAAAATGCTATTGCGGACCGCTTGAATAATAAAAATTTTAAATAATTCTTTCCGTCGGTGCAGACATCTTCTTTTCTGATTGAGATACTACATAAAGACGTTATAAGTGGCAAACGTTCGTTCTGCAGCAATTTGCCCATTCCCGAGAAGCAACTAGCATAATTTCAGTACACGATTTTCACATTGTGCTATTCGGTTTACCTGACATAGTAAACAATACATAATGTAGCTTACATACTTAATGGCAATAGTTTAAATGCCGTAGTAATTAATAACTGTAGCCCCGCGACGTTAAAAAATGCTATTGCGGACCGCTTGAATAATAAAAATTATTAAATAATTCTTTCCGTCGGTGCAGACATCTTCTTTTCTGATTGAGATACTACATAAAGACGTTATAAGTGGCAAACGTTCGTTTTGCAGCGATTTGACCATTCCGAGAAGCAACTAGCATAATTTCAGTACACGATTTTCACATTGTGCTATTTGGTTAACCTGACATAGTAAACAATACATAATGTAGCATACATACTAAATGGCAATAGTTTAAATGCCGTAGTAATTAATAACTGTAGCCCCGCGACGTTAAAAAATGCTATTGCGGACCGCTTGAATAATAAAAATTATTAAATAATTCTTTCCGTCGGTGCAGACATCTTCTTTTCTGATTGAGATACTACATAAAGACGTTATAAGTGGCAAACGTTCGTTCTGCAGCAATTTGCCCATTCCCGAGAAGCAACTAGCATAATTTCAGTACACGATTTTCACATTGTGCTATTCGGTTTACCTGACATAGTAAACAATACATAATGTAGCTTACATACTTAATGGCAATAGTTTAAATGCCGTAGTAATTAATAACTGTAGCCCCGCGACGTTAAAAGATGCTATTGTGGACCGCTTGAATAATAAAAATTATTAAATAATTCCTTCCGTCGGTGCAGACATCTTCTTTTCTGATTGAGATACTACATAAAGACGTTATAAGTGGAAAACGTTCGTTTTGCAGCGATTTGACCATTCCCGAGAAGCAACTAGCATAATTTCAGTACACGATTTTCACATTGTGCTATTTGGTTAAGCTGATATAGTAAACAATACATAATGTAGCTTACATACTAAATGGCAATAGTTTAAATGCCGTAGTAATTAATAACTGTAGCCCCGCGACGTTAAAAATGCTATTGCGGACCGCTTGAATAATAAAAATTATTAAATAATTCTTTCCGTCGGTGCAGACATCTTCTTTTCTGATTGAGATACTACATAAAGACGTTGTAAGTGGCAAACGTTCGTTCTGCAGCAATTTGCCCATTCCCGAGAAGCAACTAGCATAATTTCTGTACACGATTTTCACATTGTGCTATTCGGTTTACCTGACATAGTAAACAATACATAATGTAGCTTACATACTTAATGGCAATAGTTTAAATGCCGTAGTAATTAATAACTGTAGCCCCGCGACGTTAAAAAATGCTATTGCGGACCGCTTGAATAATAAAAATTATTAAATAATTCTTTCCGTCGGTGCAGACATCTTCTTTTCTGATTGAGATACTACATAAAGACGTTATAAGTGGCAAACGTTCGTTCTGCAGCAATTTGCCCATTACCGAGAAGCAACTAGCATAATTTCAGTACACGATTTTCACATTGTGCTATTCGGTTTACCTGACATAGTAAACAATACATAATGTAGCTTACATACTTAATGGCAATAGTTTAAATGCCGTAGTAATTAATAACTGTAGCCCCGCGACGTTAAAAAATGCTATTGCGGACCGCTTGAATAATAAAAATTATTAAATAATTCTTTCCGTCGGTGCAGACATCTTCTTTTCTGATTGAGATACTACATAAAGACGTTATAAGTGGCAAACGTTCGTTCTGCAGCAATTTGCCCATTCCCGAGAAGCAACTAGCATAATTTCAGTACACGATTATCACATTGTGCTATTCGGTTTACCTGACATAGTAAACAATACATAATGTAGCTTACATACTTAATGGCAATAGTTTAAATGCCGTAGTAATTAATAACTGTAGCCCCGCGACGTTAAAAAATGCTATTGCGGACCGCTTGAATAATAAAAATTATTAAATAATTCTTTCCGTCGGTGCAGACATCTTCTTTTCTGATTGAGATACTACATAAAGACGTTATAAGTGGCAAACGTTCGTTCTGCAGCAATTTGCCCATTCCCGAGAAGCAACTAGCATAATTTCAGTACACGATTTTCACATTGTGCTATTCGGTTTACCTGACATAGTAAACAATACATAATGTAGCTTACATACTTAATGGCAATAGTTTAAATGCCGTAGTAATTAATAACTGTAGCCCCGCGACGTTAAAAGATGCTATTGTGGACCGCTTGAATAATAAAAATTATTAAATAATTCTTTCCGTCGGTGCAGACATCTTCTTTTCTGATTGAGATACTACATAAAGACGTTATAAGTGGCAAACGTTCGTTCTGCAGCAATTTGCCCATTCCCGAGAAGCAACTAGCATAATTTCAGTACACGATTTTCACATTGTGCTATTCGGTTTACCTGACATAGTAAACAATACATAATGTAGCTTACATACTTAATGGCAATAGTTTAAATGCCGTAGTAATTAATAACTGTAGCCCCGCGACGTTAAAAATGCTATTGCGGACCGCTTGAATAATAAAAATTATTAAATATTTTTTCCGTCGGTGCAGACATCTTCTTTTCTGTTTGAGATACTACATAAAGACGTTATAAGTGGAAAACGTTCGTTTTGCAGCGATTTGACCATTCCCGAGAAGCAAACTAGCATAATTTCAGTACACGATTTTCACATTGTGCTATTTGGTTAAGCTGATATAGTAAACAATACATAATGTAGCTTACATACTAAATGGCAATAGTTTAAATGCCGTAGTAATTAATAACCGTAGCCCCGCGACGTTAAAAAATGCTATTGCGGACCGCTTGAATAATAAAAATTATTAAATAATTCTTTCCGTCGGTGCAGACATCTTCTTTCTGATTGAGATACTACATAAAGACGTTATAAGTGGCAAACGTTCGTTCTGCAGCAATTTGCCCATTCCCGAGAAGCAACTAGCATAATTTCAGTACACGATTATCACATTGTGCTATTCGGTTTACCTGACATAGTAAACAATACATAATGTAGCTTACATACTTAATGGCAATAGTTTAAATGCCGTAGTAATTAATAACTGTAGCCCCGCGACGTTAAAAAATGCTATTGCGGACCGCTTGAATAATAAAAATTATTAAATAATTCTTTCCGTCGGTGCAGACATCTTCTTTTCTGATTGAGATACTACATAAAGACGTTATAAGTGGCAAACGTTCGTTCTGCAGCAATTTGCCCATTCCCGAGAAGCAACTAGCATAATTTCAGTACACGATTATCACATTGTGCTATTCGGTTTACCTGACATAGTAAACAATACATAATGTAGCTTACATACTTAATGGCAATAGTTTAAATGCCGTAGTAATTAATAACTGTAGCCCCGCGACGTTAAAAAATGCTATTGCGGACCGCTTGAATAATAAAAATTATTAAATAATTCTTTCCGTCGGTGCAGACATCTTCTTTTCTGATTGAGATACTACATAAAGACGTTATAAGTGGCAAACGTTCGTTCTGCAGCAATTTGCCCATTCCCGAGAAGCAACTAGCATAATTTCAGTACACGATTATCACATTGTGCTATTCGGTTTACCTGACATAGTAAACAATACATAATGTAGCTTACATACTTAATGGCAATAGTTTAAATGCCGTAGTAATTAATAACTGTAGCCCCGCGACGTTAAAAAATGCTATTGCGGACCGCTTGAATAATAAAAATTATTAAATAATTCTTTCCGTCGGTGCAGACATCTTCTTTTCTGATTGAGATACTACATAAAGACGTTATAAGTGGCAAACGTTCGTTCTGCAGCAATTTGCCCATTCCCGAGAAGCAACTAGCATAATTTCAGTACACGATTATCACATTGTGCTATTCGGTTTACCTGACATAGTAAACAATACATAATGTAGCTTACATACTTAATGGCAATAGTTTAAATGCCGTAGTAATTAATAACTGTAGCCCCGCGACGTTAAAAAATGCTATTGCGGACCGCTTGAATAATAAAAATTATTAAATAATTCTTTCCGTCGGTGCAGACATCTTCTTTTCTGATTGAGATACTACATAAAGACGTTATAAGTGGCAAACGTTCGTTCTGCAGCAATTTGCCCATTCCCGAGAAGCAACTAGCATAATTTCAGTACACGATTTTCACATTGTGCTATTCGGTTTACCTGACATAGTAAACAATACATAATGTAGCTTACATACTTAATGGCAATAGTTTAAATGCCGTAGTAATTAATAACTGTAGCCCCGCGACGTTAAAAGATGCTATTGTGGACCGCTTGAATAATAAAAATTATTAAATAATTCTTTCCGTCGGTGCAGACATCTTCTTTTCTGATTGAGATACTACATAAAGACGTTATAAGTGGCAAACGTTCGTTCTGCAGCAATTTGCCCATTCCCGAGAAGCAACTAGCATAATTTCAGTACACGATTTTCACATTGTGCTATTCGGTTTACCTGACATAGTAAACAATACATAATGTAGCTTACATACTTAATGGCAATAGTTTAAATGCCGTAGTAATTAATAACTGTAGCCCCGCGACGTTAAAAATGCTATTGCGGACCGCTTGAATAATAAAAATTATTAAATATTTTTTCCGTCGGTGCAGACATCTTCTTTTCTGTTTGAGATACTACATAAAGACGTTATAAGTGGAAAACGTTCGTTTTGCAGCGATTTGACCATTCCCGAGAAGCAACTAGCATAATTTCAGTACACGATTTTCACATTGTGCTATTTGGTTAAGCTGATATAGTAAACAATACATAATGTAGCTTACATACTAAATGGCAATAGTTTAAATGCCGTAGTAATTAATAACCGTAGCCCCGCGACGTTAAAAAATGCTATTGCGGACCGCTTGAATAATAAAAATTATTAAATAATTCTTTCCGTCGGTGCAGACATCTTCTTTTCTGATTGAGATACTACATAAAGACGTTGTAAGTGGCAAACGTTCGTTCTGCAGCAATTTGCCCATTCCCGAGAAGCAACTAGCATAATTTCAGTACACGATTTTCACATTGTGCTATTCGGTTTACCTGACATAGTAAACAATACATAATGTAGCTTACATACTTAATGGCAATAGTTTAAATGCCGTAGTAATTAATAACTGTAGCCCCGCGACGTTAAAAAATGCTATTGCGGACCGCTTGAATAATAAAAATTATTAAATAATTCTTTCCGTCGGTGCAGACATCTTCTTTTCTGATTGAGATACTACATAAAGACGTTATAAGTGGCAAACGTTCGTTCTGCAGCAATTTGCCCATTACCGAGAAGCAACTAGCATAATTTCAGTACACGATTTTCACATTGTGCTATTCGGTTTACCTGACATAGTAAACAATACATAATGTAGCTTACATACTTAATGGCAATAGTTTAAATGCCGTAGTAATTAATAACTGTAGCCCCGCGACGTTAAAAAATGCTATTGCGGACCGCTTGAATAATAAAAATTATTAAATAATTCTTTCCGTCGGTGCAGACATCTTCTTTTCTGATTGAGATACTACATAAAGACGTTATAAGTGGCAAACGTTCGTTCTGCAGCAATTTGCCCATTCCCGAGAAGCAACTAGCATAATTTCAGTACACGATTTTCACATTGTGCTATTCGGTTTACCTGACATAGTAAACAATACATAATGTAGCTTACATACTTAATGGCAATAGTTTAAATGCCGTAGTAATTAATAACTGTAGCCCCGCGACGTTAAAAAATGCTATTGCGGACCGCTTGAATAATAAAAATTATTAAATAATTCTTTCCGTCCGTGCAGACATCTTCTTTTCTGATTGAGATACTACAGAAAGAGGTTATAAGTGGCAAACCTTCGATCTGCAGCGATTTGACCATTCCCGAAAAGCAACTAGCATAATTTCAGTACCCGATTTTCACATTGTGCTATTTGGTTAACCTGACATAGTAAACAATACATAATGTAGCTTACATACTTAATGGCAATAGTTTAAATGCCGTAGTAATTAATAACTGTAGGCCCGCGACGTTAAAAAATGCTATTGCGGACCGCTTGAATAATAAAAATTATTAAATAATTCTTTCCGTCCGTGCAGACATCTTCTTTTCTGATTGAGATACTACAGAAAGAGGTTATAAGTGGCAAACCTTCGATCTGCAGCGATTTGACCATTCCCGAAAAGCAACTAGCATAATTTCAGTACCCGATTTTCACATTGTGCTATTTGGTTAACCTGACATAGTAAACAATACATAATGTAGCTTACATACTAAATGGCAATAGTTTAAATGCCGTAGTAATTAATAACTGTAGCCCCGCGACGTTAAAAAATGCTATTGCGGACCGCTTGAATAATAAAAATTATTAAATAATTCTTTCCGTCCGTGCAGACATCTTCTTTTCTGATTGAGATACTACAGAAAGAGGTTATAAGTGGCAAACCTTCGATCTGCAGCGATTTGACCATTCCCGAAAAGCAACTAGCATAATTTCAGTACCCGATTTTCACATTGTGCTATTTGGTTAACCTGACATAGTAAACAATACATAATGTAGCTTACATACTAAATGGCAATAGTTTAACTCCCGTAGTAATTAATAACTGTAGCCCCGCGACGTTAAAAAATGCTATTGCGGACCGCTTGAATAATAAAAATTATTAAATAATTCTTTCCGTCGGTGCAGACATCTTCTTTTCTGATTGAGATACTACATAAAGACGTTATAAGTGGCAAACGTTCGTTCTGCTGCAATTTGCCCATTCCCGAGAAGCAACTAGCATAATTTCAGTACACGATTTTCACATTGTGCTATTCGGTTTACCTGACATAGTGAACAATACATAATGTAGCTTACATACTTAATGGCAATAGTTTAAATGCCGTAGTAATTAATAACTGTAGCCCCGCGACGTTAAAAAATGCTATTGCGGACCGCTTGAATAATAAAAATTATTAAATAATTCTTTCCGTCGGTGCAGACATCTTCTTTTCTGATTGAGATACTACATAAAGACGTTATAAGTGGCAAACGTTCGTTCTGCAGCAATTTGCCCATTCCCGAGAAGCAACTAGCATAATTTCAGTACACGATTCTCACATTGTGCTATTCGGTTTACCTGACATAGTAAACAATACATAATGTAGCTTACATACTTAATGGCAATAGTTTAAATGCCGTAGTAATTAATAACTGTAGCCCCGCGACGTTAAAAATGCTATTGCGGACCGCTTGAATAATAAAAATTATTAAATAATTCTTTCCGTCCGTGCAGACATCTTCTTTTCTGATTGAGATTCTAGAGAAAGAGGTTATAAGTGGCAAACCTTCGATCTGCAGCGATTTGACCATTCCCGAAAAGCAACTAGCATAATTTCAGTACCCGATTTTCACGTTGTGCTATTTGGTTAACCTGACATAGTAAACAATACATAATGTAGCTTACATACTTAATGGCAATAGTTTAAATGCCGTAGTAATTAATAACTATAGCCCCGCGACGTTAAAAAATGCTTTTGCGGACCGCTTGAATAATAAAAATTATTAAATAATTCTTTCCGTCGGTGCAGACATCTTCTTTTCTGATTGAGATACTACATAAAAACGTTATAAGTGGCAAACGTTCGTTCTGCAGCAATTTGCCCATTCCCGAGAAGCAACTAGCATAATTTCAGTACACGATTTTCACATTGTGCTATTCGGTTTACCTGACATAGTAAACAATACATAATGTAGCTTACATACTTAATGGCAATAGTTTAAATGCCGTAGTAATTAATAACTGTAGCCCCGCGACGTTAAAAAATGCTATTGCGGACCGCTTGAATAATAAAAATTATTAAATAATTCTTTCCGTCCGTGCAGACATCTTCTTTTCTGATTGAGATACTATAGAAAGAGGTTATAAGTGGCAAACCTTCGATCTGCAGCGATTTGACCATTCCCGAAAAGCAACTAGCATAATTTCAGTACCCGATTTTCACATTGTGCTATTTGGTTAACCTGACTTAGTAAACAATACATAATGTAGCTTACATACTTAATGGCAATAGTTTAAATGCGTAGTAATTAATAACTGTAGGCCCGCGACGTTAAAAAATGATATTGCGGACCGCTTAAATAATAAAAATTATTAAATAATTTTTTCCGTCGGTGCAGACATCTTCTTTTCTGTTTGAGATACTACATAAAGACGTTATAAGTGGCAAACGTTCGTTTTGCAGCGATTTGACCATTCCCGAGAAGCAACTAGCATAATTTCAGTACACGATTTTCACATTGTGCTATTTGGTTAACCTGATATAGTAAACAATACATAATGTAGTTTAGATACTAAATGGTAATAGTTTAAATGCCGTAGTAATTAATAACTGTAGCCCCGCGACGTTAAAAGATGCTATTGTGGACCGCTTAAATAATAAAAATTATTAAATAATTTTTTCCGTCGGTGCAGACATATTCTTCTCTGATTGCGATACTACAGAAAGACGTTGTAAGTCGCAAATGATTGTTCTGCAGCGATTTGACCATTCCCGAGAAGCAACTAGCATAATTTCAGTACACGATTTTCACATTGTGGAATTTGGTTAACCTGACATAGTAAACAATACATAATGTAGCTTACATACTAAATGGCAATAGTTTAAATGCCGTAGTAATTAATAACTGTAGCCCCTCGACGTTAAAAAATGCTATTGCAGACCGCTTAAATAATAAAAATTATTAAATAATTTTTTCCGTCGGTGCAGACATCTTCTTTTCTGATTGAGATACTAAATAAGAATATTATAAGTGGCACACGTGCTTTCTGCAGCAATTTGACAATTCCCGAGAGGCAACTAGCAGAATTTCAGTAGACGATTTTGACATTGTGCTATTTGGTTAACCTGACATAGTAGACAACACATAATGTAGCTTACATACTAAATGGCAATAGTTTACATGCCGTAGTAATTATTAACTGTAGCTCCGCGACGTTAAAAAATGCTATTGCGGACCGCTTAAATAATAAAAATTATTAAATAATTTTTTCCGTCGGTGCAGACATCTTCTTTTCTGATTGAGATACTACATAAAGACGTTATAAGTGGCAAGCGTTCGTTCTGCAGCGATTTGACCATTCCCGAGAAGCAACTAGCATAATTTCAGTACACGATTTTCACATTGTGCTATTTGGTTAACCTGACATAGTAAACAATACATAATGTAGCTTACATACTAAATGGCAAGAGTTTAAATGCCGTAGTAATTTATAACTGTAGCCCCGCGACGTTAAAATATGCTATTGCGGACCGCTTAAATAATAAAAATTATTAAATAATTTTTTCCGTCGGTGCAGACATCTTCTTCTCTGATTGCGATACTACAGAAAGTCGTTATAAGTGGCAAACCTTCGATCTGCAGCAATTTGACCATTCCCGAAAAGCAACTAGCATAATTTCAGTACACGATTTTCACATTGTGCTATTTGGTTAACCTGATATAGTAAACAATACATAATGTAGTTTTGATACTAAATGGTAATAGTTTAAATGCCGTAGTAATTAATAACTGTAGCCCCGCGACGTTAAAAGATGCTATTGTGGACCGCTTAAATAATAAAAATTATTAAATAATTTTTTCCGTCGGTGCAGACATCTTCTTTTCTGTTTGAGATACTACATAAAGACGTTATAAGTGGCAAACGTTCGTTTTGCAGCGATTTGACCATTCCCGAGAAGCAACTAGCATAATTTCAGTACACGATTTTCAAATTGTGCTATTTGGTTAACCTGACATAGTAAACAATACATAATGTAGCTTACATACTAAATGGCAATAGTTTAATTGCCGTACTAATTAATAACTGTAGCCCCGCGACGTTAAAAATTCTATTGCGGCCCGCTTAAATAATAAAAATTATTAAATAATTTTTTTCGTCGGTGCAAACATCTTCTTTTCTGATTGAGATACTACATTAAGACTTTATAAGTGGCAAACCTTCGTTCTGCAGCGATTTGATCATTCCCGAAAAGCAACTAGCATAATTTCAGTACCCGATTTTCACATTGTGCTGTTTGGTTAACCTGACATAGTAAACAATACATAATTTAGCTTACATACTAAATGGCAAGAGTTTAAATGCCGTAGTAATTAATAACTGTAGCCCCGCGACGTTAAAATATGCTATTGCGGACCGCTTAAATAATAAAAATTATTAAATAATTTTCTCCGTCGGTGCAGACATCTTCTTTTCTGATTGCGATACTACAGAAAGAAGTTATAAGTGGCAAACGACCGTTTTGCAGCGATTTCACCATTCCCGAGAAGCAACTAGCATAATTTCAGTGCACGATTTTTACATTGTGCTATTTGGTTAACCTGACATAGTAAACAATACATAATGTAGCTTACATACTAAATGGCAATAGTTTAAATGCCGTAGTAATTAATAACTGAAGCCCCGCGACGTTAAAAAATGCTATTGCGGACATCTTAAATAATAAAAATTATTAAATAATTTTTTCCGTCGGTGCAGACATCTTCTTTTCTGATTGCGATACTACAGAAAGACGTTGTAAGTCGCAAATGATTGTTCTGCAGCGATTTGGACATTCCCGAGAAGCAACTATTATAATTTCAGTTCACTATTTGCACATTGTGCTATTTGGTTAACCTGACATAGTAAACAATACATAATGTAGCTTACATACTTAATGGCAATAGTTTAAATGCCGTAGTAATTAATAACTGTAGCCCCGCGACGTTAAAATATGCTATTGCGGACCGCTTAAATAATAAAAGTTATTAAATAATTTTTTTCGTCGGTGCAAACATTTTTTTCAGATTGAGATACTACATAAAGTCGTTATAAGTGGCAAACCTTCGTTCTGCAGCGATTTGACCATTCCCGAGAAGCAACTAGCATAATGTCAGTACACGATTTCTCATTGTGCTATTTGGTTAACCTGACATAGTAAACAATACATAATGTAGCTTACATACTAAATGGCAATAGTTTAAATGCCGTAGTAATTAATAACTGTAGCCCCGCGACGTTGAAAAATGCAATTGCGGACATCTTAAATAATAAAAATTATTAAATAATTTTTTCCGTCGGTGCAGACATCTTCTTTTCTGATTGCGATACTACAGAAAGACGTTATAAGTGGCAAACGTTCGTTTTGCAGCGATTTGACCATTCCCGAGAAGCAACTAGCATAATTTCAGTACACGATTTTCTCATTGTGCTATTTGGTTAACCTGACATAGTAAACAATACATAATGTAGCTTACATACTAAATGGCAATAGTTTAAATGCCGTAGTAATTAATAACTGTAGCCCCGCGACGTTAAAATATGCTATTGCGGACCGCTTAAATAATAAAAATTATTAAATAATTTTTTTCGTCGGTGCAAACATTTTTTTTCAGATTGAGATACTACATAAAGTCGTTATAAGTGGCAAACCTTCGTTCTGCAGCGATTTGGCCATTCCCGAGAAGCAACTAGCATAATGTCAGTACACGATTTTCACATTGTGCAATTTGGTTAACCTGACATAGTAAACAATACATAATGTAGCTTACATACTAAATGGCAATAGTTTAAATGCCGTAGTAATTAATAACTGTAGCCCCGCGACGTTGAAAAATGCAATTGCGGACATCTTAAATAATAAAAATTATTAAATAATTTTTTCCGTCGGTGCAGACATCTTCTTTTCTGATTGCGATACTACAGAAAGACGTTATAAGTGGCAAACGTTCGTTTTGCAGCGATTTGACCATTCCCGAGAAGCAACTAGCATAATTTCAGTACACGATTTTCTCATTGTGCTATTTGGTTAACCTGACATAGTAAACAATACATAATGTAGCTTACATACTAAATGGCAATAGTTTAAATGCCGTAGTAATTAATAACTGTAGCCCCGCGACGTTAAAATATGCTATTGCGGACCGCTTAAATAATAAAAATTATTAAATAATTTTTTTCGTCGGTGCAAACATTTTTTTTCAGATTGAGATACTACATAAAGTCGTTATAAGTGGCAAACCTTCGTTCTGCAGCGATTTGGCCATTCCCGAGAAGCAACTAGCATAATGTCAGTACACGATTTTCACATTGTGCAATTTGGTTAACCTGACATAGTAAACAATACATAATGTAGCTTACATACTAAATGGCAATAGTTTAAATGCCGTAGTAATTAATAACTGTAGCCCCGCGACGTTAAAAAATGCTATTGCGGACATCTTAAATAATAAAAATTATTAAATAATTTTTTCCGTCGGTGCAGACATCTTCCTTTCTGATTGCGATACTACAGAAAGACGTTATAAGTGGCAAACGTTCGTTTTGCAGCGATTTGACCATTCCCGAGAAGCAACTAGCATAATTTCAGTACACGATTTTCACATTGTGCTATTTGGTTAACCTGACATAGTAAACAATACATAATGTAGCTTACATACTAAATGGCAAGAGTTTAAATGCCGTAGTAATTAATAACTGTAGCCCCGCGACGTTAAAATATGCTATTGCGGACCGCTTAAATAATAAAAATTATTAAATAATTTTTTCCGTCGGTGCAGACATCTTCTTCTCTGATTGCGATACTACAGAAAGACGTTATAAGTGGCAAACCTTCGTTCTGCAGCGATTTGGCCATTCCCGAGAAGCAACTAGCATAATGTCAGTACACGATTTTCACATTGTGCAATTTGGTTAACCTGACATAGTAAACAATACATAATGTAGCTTACATACTAAATGGCAAGAGTTTAAATGCCGTAGTAATTAATAACTGTAGCCCCGCGACGTTAAAATATGCTATTGCGGACCGCTTAAATAATAAAAATTATTAAATAATTTTTTCCGTCGGTGCAGACATCTTCTTCTCTGATTGCGATACTACAGAAAGACGTTATAAGTGGCAAACCTTCGATCTGCAGCGATTTGACCATTCCCGAAAAGCAACTAGCATAATTTCAGTACACGATTTTCACATTGTGCTATTTGGTTAACCTGACATAGTAAACAATACATAATGTAGCTTACATACTAAATGGCAAGAGTTTAAATGCCGTAGTAATTAATAACTGTAGCCCCGCGACGTTAAAATATGCTATTGCGGACCGCTTAAATAATAAAAATTATTAAATAATTTTTTCCGTCGGTGCAGACATCTTCTTCTCTGATTGCGATACTACAGAAAGACGTTATAAGTGGCAAACCTTCGTTCTGCAGCGATTTGGCCATTCCGAGAAGCAACTAGCATAATGTCAGTACACGATTTTCACATTGTGCAATTTGGTTAACCTGACATAGTAAACAATACATAATGTAGCTTACATACTAAATGGCAAGAGTTTAAATGCCGTAGTAATTAATAACTGTAGCCCCGCGACGTTAAAATATGCTATTGCGGACCGCTTAAATAATAAAAATTATTAAATAATTTTTTCCGTCGGTGCAGACATCTTCTTCTCTGATTGCGATACTACAGAAAGACGTTATAAGTGGCAAACCTTCGATCTGCAGCGATTTGACCATTCCCGAAAAGCAACTAGCATAATTTCAGTACACGATTTTCACATTGTGCTATTTGGTTAACCTGACATAGTAAACAATACATAATGTAGCTTACATACTAAATGGCAATAGTTTAATTGCCGTACTAATTAATAACTGTAAGCCCCGCGACGTTAAAATATGCTATTGCGGACCGCTTAAATAATAAAAATTATTAAATAATTTTTTCCGTCAGTGCAGACATCTTCTTTTCTGATTGCGATACTACAGAAAGACGTTATAAGTGGCAAACGCTCGTTTTGCAGCGATTTCACCATTCCCGAGAAGCAGCTAGCATAATTTCAGCACACGATTTTTACATTGTGCTATTTGGTTAACCTGACATAGTAAACAATACATAATGTAGCTTACATACTAAATGGCAATAGTTTAAATGCCGTAGTAATTAATAACTGAAGCCCCGCGACGTTAAAAAATGCTATTGCGGACATCTTAAATAATAAAAATTATTAAATAATTTTTTCCGTCGGTGCAGACATCTTCTTTTCTGATTGCGATACTACAGAAAGACGTTGTAAGTTGCAAACGTTTGTTCTGCAGCGATTTGGACATTCCCGAGAAGCAACTAGCATAATTTCAGTTCACTATTAGCACATTGTGCTATTTGGTTAACCTGATATAGTAAACAATACATAATGTAGTTTAGATACTAAATGGTAATGGTTTAAATGCCGTAGTAATTAATAACTGTAGCCCCGCGACGTTAAAAAATGCTATTGCGGACAGTTTAAATAATAAAAATTATTAAATAATTTCGGTGCAAACATTTTTTTTCTGATTGAGATACTACATAAAGACGTTATAAATGGCAAACGTTCGTTTTACAGCGATTTGACCATTCCCGAGAAGCAACTAGCATTATTTCAGTACCCGATTTTCACATTGTGCTATTTGGTTAACCTGACATAGTAAACAATACATAATGTAGCTTACATACTAAATGGCAATAGCTTAAATGCCGTAGTAATTAATAACTGTAGCCCCGCGACGTTAAAATATGCTATTGCGGACCGTTTAAATAATAAAAATTATTAAATAATTTTTTTCGTCGGTGCAAACATTTTTTTTCAGATTGAGATACTACATAAAGTCGTTATAAGTGGCAAACCTTCGTTCTGCAGCGATTTGACCATTCCCGAGAAGCAACTAGCATAATGTCAGTACACGATTTTCACATTGTGCTATTTGGTTAACCTGGCATAGTAAACAATACATAATGTAGTTTAGATACTAAATGGTAATAGTTTAAATTCCGTAGTAATTAATAACTGTAGCCCCGCGACGTTAAAAAATGCTATTGCGGACATCTTAAATAATAAAAATTATTAAATAATTTTTTCCGTCAGTGCAGACATCTTCTTTTCTGATTGCGATACTACAGAGAGAAGTAATAAGTGGCAAACGCTCGTTTTGCAGCGATTTCACCATTCCCGAGAAGCAACTAGCATAATTTCAGTACACGATTTTTACATTGTGCAATTTGGTTAACCTGACATAGTAAACAATACATAATGTAGCTTACATACTAAATGGCAATAGTTTAAATGCCGTAGTAATTAATAACTGTAGCCCCGCGACGTTAAAAAATGCAATTGCGGACATCTTAAATAATAAAAATTATTAAATAATTTTTTCCGTCGGTGCAGACATCTTCTTTTCTGATTGCGATACTACAGAAAGACGTTATAAGTGGCAAACGTTCGTTTTGCAGCGATTTGACCATTCCCGAGAAGCAACTAGCATAATTTCAGTACACGATTTTCTCATTGTGCTATTTGGTTAACCTGACATAGTAAACAATACATAATGTAGCTTACATACTAAATGGCAATAGTTTAAATGCCGTAGTAATTAATAACTGTAGCCCCGCGACGTTAAAATTTGCTATTGCGGACCGCTTAAATAATAAAAATTATTAAATATTTTTTTTCGTCGGTGCAAACATGTTTTTTCAGATTGAGATACCACATAAAGTCGTTATAAGTGGCAAACCTTCGTTCTGCAGCGATTTGACCATTCCCGAGAAGCAACTAGCATAATGTCAGTACACGATTTTCACATTGTGCAATTTGGTTAACCTGACATAGTAAACAATACATAATGTAGCTTACATAGTAAATGGCAATAGTTTAAATGCCGTAGTAATTAATAACTGTAGCCCCGCGACGTTAAAAAATGCTATTGCGGACATCTTAAATAATAAAAATTATTAAATAATTTTTTCCGTCGGTGCAGACATCTTCCTTTCTGATTGCGATACTACAGAAAGACGTTATAAGTGGCAAACGTTCGTTTTGCAGCGATTTGACCATTCCCGAGAAGCAACTAGCATAATTTCAGTACACGATTTTCACATTGTGCTATTTGGTTAACCTGACATAGTAAACAATACATAATGTAGCTTACATACTAAATGGCAAGAGTTTAAATGCCGTAGTAATTAATAACTGTAGCCCCGCGACGTTAAAATATGCTATTGCGGACCGCTTAAATAATTTAAATTATTAAATAATTTTTTCCGTCGGTGCAGACATCTTCTTCTCTGATTGCGATACTACAGAAAGACGTTATAAGTGGCAAACCTTCGATCTGCAGCGATTTGACCATTCTCGAAAAGCAACTAGCATAATTTCAGTACACGATTTTCACATTGTGCTATTTGGTTAACCTGACATAGTAAACAATACATAATGTAGCTTACATACTAAATGGCAATAGTTTAATTGCCGTACTAATTAATAACTGTAGCCCCGCGACGTTAAAAAATTCTATTGCGGACCGCTTAAATAATAAAAATTATTAAATAATTTTTTCCGTCGGTGCAGACATCTTCTTTTCTGATTGCGATACTACATTAAGACGTTATAAGTGGCAAACCTTCGTTCTGCAGCGATTTGACCATTCCCGAAAAGCAACTAGCATAATTTCAGTACCCGATTTTCACATTGTGCTGTTTGGTTAACCTGACATAGTAAACAATACATAATTTAGCTTACATACTTAATGGCAATAGTTTAAAAGCCGTACTAATTAATAACTGTAGCCCCGCGACGTTAAAAAATTCTATTGCGGACCGCTTAAATAATAAAAATTATTAAATAATTTTTTCCGTCGGTGCAGACATCTCCTTCTCTGATTGCGATACTACAGAAAGACGTTATAAGTGGCAAACGCTCGTTTTGCAGCAATTTCACCATTCCCGAAAAGCAACTAGCATAATTTCAGTGCACGATTTTTACATTGTGCTATTTGGTTAACCTGACATAGTAAACAATACATAATGTAGCTTATATACTCAATGGCAATAGTTTAAATGCCGTAGTAATTAATAACTGAAGCCCAGCGACGTTAAAAAATGCTATTGCGGACATCTTAAATAATAAAAATTATTAAATAATTTTTTCCGTCGGTGCAGACATCTTCTTTTCTGATTGCGATACTACAGAAAGACGTTGTAAGTCGCAAATGAATGTTCTGCAGCGATTTGGACATTCCCGAGAAGCAACTATTATAATTTCAGTTCACTATTTGCACATTGTGCTATTTGGTTAACCTGACATAGTAAATAATACATAATGTAGCCTACATACTTAATGGCAATAGTTTAAATGCCGTAGTAATTAATAACTGTAGCCCCGCGACGTTAAAATATGCTATTGCGGACCGCTTAAATAATAAAAATTATTAAATAATTTTTTCCGTCAGTGCAGACATCTTCTTTTCTGATTGCGATACTACAGAAAGACGTTATAAGTGGCAAACGCTCGTTTTGCAGCGATTTCACCATTCCCGAGAAGCAGCTAGCATAATTTCAGTACACGATTTTTACATTGATCTATTTGGTTAACCTGACATAGTAAACAATACATAATGTAGCTTACATACTAAATGGCAATAGTTTAAATGCCGTAGTAATTAATAACTGAAGCCCCGCGACGTTAAAAAATGCTATTGCGGACATCTTAAATAATAAAAATTATTAAATAATTTTTTCCGTCGGTGCAGACATCTTCTTTTCTGATTGCGATACTACAGAAAGACGTAAGTTGCAAACGTTTGTTCTGCAGCGATTTGGACATTCCCGAGAAGCAACTAGCATAATTTCAGTTCACTATTAGCACATTGTGCTATTTGGTTAACCTGATATAGTAAACAATACATAATGTAGTTTAGATACTAAATGGTAATGGTTTAAATGCCGTAGTAATTAATAACTGTAGCCCCGCGACGTTAAAAAATGCTATTGCGGACCGTTTAAATAATAAAAATTATTAAATAATTTCGGTGCAAACATTTTTTTTCTGATTGAGATACTACATAAAGACGTTATAAATGGCAAACGTTCGTTTTACAGCGATTTGACCATTCCCGAGAAGCAACTAGCATAATTTCAGTACCCGATTTTCACATTGTGCTATTTGGTTAACCTGACATAGTAAACAATACATAATGTAGCTTACATACTAAATGGCAATAGCTTAAATGCCGTAGTAATTAATAACTGTAGCCCCGCGACGTTAAAATATGCTATTGCGGACCGCTTAAATAATAAAAATTATTAAATAATTTTTTTCGTCGGTGCAAACATTTTTTTTCAGATTGAGATACTACATAAAGTCGTTATAAGTGGCAAACCTTCGTTCTGCAGCGATTTGACCATTCCCGAGAAGCAACTAGCATAATGTCAGTACACGATTTTCACATTGTGCAATTTGGTTAACCTGACATAGTAAACAATACAAAATGTAGCTTACATACTAAATGGCAATAGTTTAAATGCCGTAGTAATTAATAACTGTAGCCCCGCGACGTTAAAATATGTTATTGCGGACCGCTTAAATAATAAAAATTATTAAATAATTTTTTCCGTCGGTGCAGACATCTTCTTTTCTGATTGCGATACTACAGAAAGACGTTATAAGTGGCAAACGTTCGTTTTGCAGCGATTTGACCATTCCCGAGAAGCAACTAGCATAATTTCAGTACACGATTTTCACATTGTGCTATTTGGTTAACCTGACATAGTAAACAATACATAATGTAGCTTACATACTAAATGGCAATAGTTTAAATGCCGTAGTAATTAATAACTGTAGCCCCGCGACGTTAAAATATGCTATTGCGGACCGCTTAAATAATAAAAATTATTAAATAATTTTTTCCGTCGGTGCAGACATCTTCTTCTCTGATTGCGATACTACAGAAAGACGTTATAAGTGGCAAACCTTCGATCTGCAGCGATTTGACCATTCCCGAAAAGCAACTAGCATAATTTCAGTACACGATTTTCACATTGTGCTATTTGGTTAACCTGGCATAGTAAACAATACATAATGTAGTTTAGATACTAAATGGTAATAGTTTAAATGCCGTAGTAATTAATAACTGTAGCCCCGCAACGTTAAAAAATGCTATTGCGGACATCTTAAATAATAAAGATTATTAAATAATTTTTTCCGTCAGTGCAGACATCTTCTTTTCTGATTGCGATACTACAGAAAGACGTAATAAGTGGCAAACGCTCGTTTTGCAGCGATTTCACCATTCCCGAGAAGCAACTAGCATAATTTCAGTACACGATTTTTACATTGTGCTATTTGTTAACCTGTCATAGTAAACAATACATAATGTAGCTTACATACTAAATGGCAATAGTTTAAATGCCGTAGAAATTAATAACTGTAGCCCCGCGACATTAAAAAATGCTATTGCGGACCGCTTAAATAATAAAAATTATTAAATAATTTTTTCCGTCCGTGCAGACATCTTCTTCTCTGATTGCGATACTACAGAAAGACGTTATAAGTGGCAAACCTTCGATCTGCAGCGATTTGACCATTCCCGAAAAGCAACTAGCATAATTTCAGTACCCGATTTTCACGTTGTGCTATTTGGTTAACCTGACATAGTAAACAATACATAATGTAGTTTAGATACTAAATGGTAATAGTTTTAAATGCCGTAGTAATTAATAACTGTAGCCCGCGACGTTAAAAATGCTATTGCGGACCGCTTGAATAATACAAATTATTAAATAATTTTTTCGGTCGGTGCAGACATCTTCTTTTCTGATTGAGATACTACATAAAGACGTTATAAGTGGCAAACGTTCGTTCTGCAGCAATTTGTCCATTCCCGAGAAGCAACTAGCATAATTTCAGTACACGATTTTCACATTGTGCTATTCGGTTTACCTGATATAGTAAACAATACATAATGTAGCTTACATACTTAATGGCAATAGTTTAAATGCCGTAGTAATTAATAACTGTAGCCCCGCGACGTTAAAAAATGCTATTGCGGACCGCTTGAATAATAAAAATTATTAAATAATTCTTTCCGTCGGTGCAGACATCTTCTTTTCTGATTGAGATACTACAGAAAGACGTTATAAGTGGCAAACCTTCGATCTGCAGCGATTTGACCATTCCCGAAAAGCAACTAGCATAATTTCTGTACCCGATTTTCACATTGTGCTATTTGGTTAACCTGACATAGTAAACAATACATAATGTAGCTTACATACTTAATGGCAATAGTTTAAATGCCGTAGTAATTAATAACTGTAGGCCCGCGACGTTAAAAAATGATATTGCGGACCGCTTAAATAATAAAAATTAATAAATAATTTTTTCCGTCGGTGCAGACATCTTCTTTTCTGTTTGAGATACTACATAAAGACGTTATAAGTGGCAAACGTTCGTTTTGCAGCGATTTGACCATTCCCGAGAAGCAACTAGCATTATTTCAATACACGATTTTCACATTCTGCTATTTGGTTAACCTGACATAGTAAACAATACATAATGTAGCTTACATACTTAATGGCAATAGTTTAAATGCCGTAGTAATTAATAACTGTAGGCCCGCGACGGTAAAAAATGATATTGCGGACCGCTTAAATAATAAAAATTATTAAATAATTTTTTCCGTCGGTGCAGACATATTCTTCTCTGATTGCGATACTACAGAAAGACGTTATAAGTGGCAAACCTTCGATCTGCAGCGATTTGACCATTCCCGAAAAGCAACTAGCATAATTTCAGTACACGATTTTCACATTGTGCTATTTGGTTAACCTGGCATAGTAAAAGATACATAATGTAGTTTAGATACTAAATGGTAATAGTTTAAATGCCGTAGTAATTAATAACTGTAGCCCCGCGACGTTAAAAAATGCTATTGCGGACATCTTAAATAATAAAAATTATTAAATAATTTTTTCCGTCAGTGCAGACATCTTCTTTTCTGATTGCGATACTACAGAAAGACGTAATAAGTGGCAAACGCTCGTTTTGCAGCGATTTCACCATTCCCGAGAAGCAACTAGCATAATTTCAGTACACGATTTTTACATTGTGCTATTTGGTTAACCTGACATAGTAAACAATACATAATGTAGCTTACATACTAAATGGCAATAGTTTAAATGCCGTAGAAATTAATAACTGTAGCCCCGCGACATTAAAAAATGCTATTGCGGACCGCTTAAATAATAAAAATTATTAAATAATTTTTTCCGTCCGTGCACACATCTTCTTCTCTGATTGCGATACTACAGAAAGACGTTATAAGTGGCAAACCTTCGATCTGCAGCGATTTGACCATTCCCGAAAAGCAACTAGCATAATTTCAGTACCCGATTTTCACGTTGTGCTATTTGGTTAACCTGACATAGTAAACAATACATAATGTAGTTTAGATACTAAATGGTAATAGTTTTAAATGATGTAGTAATTAATAACTGTAGCCCCGCGACGTTAAAAATGCTATTGCGGACCGCTTGAATAATACAAATTATTAAATAATTTTTTCGGTCGGTGCAGACATCTTCTTTTCTGATTGAGATACTACATAAAGACGTTATAAGTGGCAAACGTTCGTTCTGCAGCAATTTGCCCATTCCCGAGAAGCAACTAGCATAATTTCAGTACCCGATTTTCACGTTGTGCTATTTGGTTAACCTGACATAGTAAACAATACATAATGTAGCTTACATACTTAATGGCAATAGTTTAAATGCCGTAGTAATTAATAACTGTAGCCCCGCGACGTTAAAAAATGCTATTGCGGACCGCTTGAATAATAAAAATTATTAAATAATTCTTTCCGTCGGTGCAGACATCTTCTTTTCTGATTGAGATACTACAGAAAGACGTTATAAGTGGCAAACCTTCGATCTGCAGCGATTTGACCATTCTCGAAAAGCAACTAGCATAATTTCAGTACACGATTTTCACATTGTGCTATTTGGTTAACCTGACATAGTAAACAATACAAAATGTAGCTTACATACTAAATGGCAATAGTTTAAATGCCGTAGTAATTAATAACTGTAGCCCCGCGACGTTAAAATATGTTATTGCGAACCGCTTAAATAATAAAAATTATTAAATAATTTTTTCCGTCGGTGCAGACATCTTCTTTTCTGATTGCGATACTACAGAAAGACGTTATAAGTGGCAAACGTTCGTTTTGCAGCGATTTGACCATTCCCGAGAAGCAACTAGCATAATTTCAGTACACGATTTTCACATTGTGCTATTTGGTTAACCTGACATAGTAAACAATACATAATGTAGCTTACATACTAAATGGCAATAGTTTAAATGCCGTAGTAATTAATAACTGTAGCCCCGCGACGTTAAAATATGCTATTGCGGACCGCTTAAATAATAAAAATTATTAAATAATTTTTTCCGTCGGTGCAGACATCTTCTTCTCTGATTGCGATACTACAGAAAGACGTTATAAGTGGCAAACCTTCGGTCTGCAGCGATTTGACCATTCCCGAAAAGCAACTAGCATAATTTCTGTACCCGATTTTCACATTGTGCTATTTGGTTAACCTGACATAGTAAACAATACATAATGTAGCTTACATACTTAATGGCAATAGTTTAAATGCCGTAGTAATTAATAACTGTAGGCCCGCGACGTTAAAAAATGATATTGCGGACCGCTTAAATAATAAAAATTATTAAATAATTTTTTCCGTCGGTGCAGACATCTTCTTCTCTGATTGCGATACTACAGAAAGACGTTATAAGTGGCAAACCTTCGATCTGCAGCGATTTGACCATTCTCGAAAAGCAACTAGCATAATTTCAGTACACGATTTTCACATTGTGCTATTTGGTTAACCTGACATAGTAAACAATACATAATGTAGCTTACATACTAAATGGCAATAGTTTAATTGCCGTACTAATTAATAACTGTAGCCCCGCGACGTTAAAAAATTCTATTGCGGACCGCTTAAATAATAAAAATTATTAAATAATTTTTTCCGTCGGTGCAGACATCTTCTTTTCTGATTGCGATACTACATTAAGACGTTATAAGTGGCAAACCTTCGTTCTGCAGCGATTTGACCATTCCCGAAAAGCAACTAGCATAATTTCAGTACCCGATTTTCACATTGTGCTGTTTGGTTAACCTGACATAGTAAACAATACATAATTTAGCTTACATACTTAATGGCAATAGTTTAAAAGCCGTACTAATTAATAACTGTAGCCCCGCGACGTTAAAAAATTCTATTGCGGACCGCTTAAATAATAAAAATTATTAAATAATTTTTTCCGTCGGTGCAGACGTCTTCTTTTCTGATTGCGATACTACAGAAAGACGTTATAAGTGGCAAACGCTCGTTTTGCAGCGATTTCACCATTCCCGAAAAGCAACTAGCATAATTTCAGTGCACGATTTTTACATTGTGCTATTTGGTTAACCTGACATAGTAAACAATACATAATGTAGCTTATATACTCAATGGCAATAGTTTAAATGCCGTAGTAATTAATAACTGAAGCCCAGCGACGTTAAAAAATGCTATTGCAGACATCTTAAATAATAAAAATTATTAAATAATTTTTTCCGTCGGTGCAGACATCTTCTTTTCTGATTGCGATACTACAGAAAGACGTTGTAAGTCGCAAATGAATGTTCTGCAGCGATTTGGACATTCCCGAGAAGCAACTATTATAATTTCAGTTCACTATTTGCACATTGTGCTATTTGGTTAACCTGACATAGTAAACAATACATAATGTAGCTTATATACTCAATGGCAATAGTTTAAATGCCGTAGTAATTAATAACTGTAGCCCCGCGACGTTAAAATATGCTATTGCGGACCGCTTAAATAATAAAAATTATTAAATAATTTTTTCCGTCAGTGCAGACATCTTCTTTTCTGATTGCGATACTACAGAAAGACGTTATAAGTGGCAAACGCTCGTTTTGCAGCGATTTCACCATTCCCGAGAAGCAGCTAGCATAATTTCAGTACACGATTTTTACATTGATCTATTTGGTTAACCTGACATAGTAAACAATACATAATGTAGCTTACATACTAAATGGCAATAGTTTAAATGCCGTAGTAATTAATAACTGAAGCCCCGCGACGTTAAAAAATGCTATTGCGGACATCTTAAATAATAAAAATTATTAAATAATTTTTTCCGTCGGTGCAGACATCTTCTTTTCTGATTGCGATACTACAGAAAGACGTTGTAAGTTGCAAACGTTTGTTCTGCAGCGATTTGGACATTCCCGAGAAGCAACTAGCATAATTTCAGTTCACTATTAGCACATTGTGCTATTTGGTTAACATGATATAGTAAACAATACATAATGTAGTTTAGATACTAAATGGTAATGGTTTAAATGCCGTAGTAATTAATAACTGTAGCCCCGCGACGTTAAAAAATGCTATTGCGGACCGTTTAAATAAAAAAAATTATTAAATAATTTCGGTGCAAACATTTTTTTTCTGATTGAGATACTACATAAAGACGTTATAAATGGCAAACGTTCGTTTTACAGCGATTTGACCATTCCCGAGAAGCAACTAGCATAATTTCAGTACCCGATTTTCACATTGTGCTATTTGGTTAACCTGACATAGTAAACAATACATAATGTAGCTTACATACTAAATGGCAATAGCTTAAATGCCGTAGTAATTAATAACTGTAGCCCCGCGACGTTAAAATATGCTATTGCGGACCGCTTAAATAATAAAAATTATTAAATAATTTTTTTCGTCGGTGCAAACATTTTTTTTCAGATTGAGATACTACATAAAGTCGTTATAAGTGGCAAACCTTCGTTCTGCAGCGATTTGACCATTCCCGAGAAGCAACTAGCATAATGTCAGTACACGATTTTCACATTGTGCAATTTGGTTAACCTGACATAGTAAACAATACAAAATGTAGCTTACATACTAAATGGCAATAGTTTAAATGCCGTAGTAATTAATAACTGTAGCCCCGCGACGTTAAAATATGTTATTGCGAACCGCTTAAATAATAAAAATTATTAAATAATTTTTTCCGTCGGTGCAGACATCTTCTTTTCTGATTGCGATACTACAGAAAGACGTTATAAGTGGCAAACGTTCGTTTTGCAGCGATTTGACCATTCCCGAGAAGCAACTAGCATAATTTCAGTACACGATTTTCACATTGTGCTATTTGGTTAACCTGACATAGTAAACAATACATAATGTAGCTTACATACTAAATGGCAATAGTTTAAATGCCGTAGTAATTAATAACTGTAGCCCCGCGACGTTAAAATATGCTATTGCGGACCGCTTAAATAATAAAAATTATTAAATAATTTTTTCCGTCGGTGCAGACATCTTCTTCTCTGATTGCGATACTACAGAAAGACGTTATAAGTGGCAAACCTTCGGTCTGCAGCGATTTGACCATTCCCGAAAAGCAACTAGCATAATTTCAGTACACGATTTTCACATTGTGCTATTTGGTTAACCTGACATAGTAAACAATACATAATGTAGTTTAGATACTAAATGGTAATAGTTTAAATGCCGTAGTAATTAATAACTGTAGCCCCGCGACGTTAAAAAATGCTATTGCGGACATCTTAAATAATAAAGATTATTAAATAATTTTTTCCGTCAGTGCAGACATCTTCTTTTCTGATTGCGATACTACAGAAAGACGTAATAAGTGGCAAACGCTCGTTTTGCAGCGATTTCACCATTCCCGAGAAGCAACTAGCATAATTTCAGTACACGATTTTTACATTGTGCTATTTGGTTAACCTGTCATAGTAAACAATACATAATGTAGCTTACATACTAAATGGCAATAGTTTAAATGCCGTAGAAATTAATAACTGTAGCCCCGCGACATTAAAAAATGCTATTGCGGACCGCTTAAATAATAAAAATTATTAAATAATTTTTTCCGTCCGTGCAGACATCTTCTTCTCTGATTGCGATACTACAGAAAGACGTTATAAGTGGCAAACCTTCGATCTGCAGCGATTTGACCATTCCCGAAAAGCAACTAGCATAATTTCAGTACCCGATTTTCACGTTGTGCTATTTGGTTAACCTGACATAGTAAACAATACATAATGTAGTTTAGATACTAAATGGTAATAGTTTTAAATGCCGTAGTAATTAATAACTGTAGCCCGCGACGTTAAAAATGCTATTGCGGACCGCTTGAATAATACAAATTATTAAATAATTTTTTCGGTCGGTGCAGACATCTTCTTTTCTGATTGAGATACTACATAAAGACGTTATAAGTGGCAAACGTTCGTTCTGCAGCAATTTGCCCATTCCCGAGAAGCAACTAGCATAATTTCAGTACACGATTTTCACATTGTGTTATTCGGTTTACCTGACATAGTAAACAATACATAATGTAGCTTACATACTTAATGGCAATAGTTTAAATGCCGTAGTAATTAATAACTGTAGCCCCGCGACGTTAAAAAATGCTATTGCGGACCGCTTGAATAATAAAAATTATTAAATAATTCTTTCCGTCGGTGCAGACATCTTCTTTTCTGATTGAGATACTACAGAAAGACGTTATAAGTGGCAAACCTTCGATCTGCAGCGATTTGACCATTCCCGAAAAGCAACTAGCATAATTTCTGTACCCGATTTTCACATTGTGCTATTTGGTTAACCTGACATAGTAAACAATACATAATGTAGCTTACATACTTAATGGCAATAGTTTAAATGCCGTAGTAATTAATAACTGTAGGCCCGCGACGTTAAAAAATGATATTGCGGACCGCTTAAATAATAAAAATTATTAAATAATTTTTTCCGTCGGTGCAGACATCTTCTTTTCTGTTTGAGATACTACATAAAGACGTTATAAGTGGCAAACGTTCGTTTTGCAGCGATTTGACCATTCCCGAGAAGCAACTAGCATTATTTCAATACACGATTTTCACATTCTGCTATTTGGTTAACCTGACATAGTAAACAATACATAATGTAGCTTACATACTTACTGGCAATAGTTTAAATGCCGTAGTAATTAATAACTGTAGGCCCGCGACGGTAAAAAATGATATTGCGGACCGCTTAAATAATAAAAATTATTAAATAATTTTTTCCGTCGGTGCAGACATATTCTTCTCTGATTGCGATACTACAGAAAGACGTTATAAGTGGCAAACCTTCGATCTGCAGCGATTTGACCATTCCCGAAAAGCAACTAGCATAATTTCAGTACACGATTTTCACATTGTGCTATTTGGTTAACCTGGCATAGTAAACAATACATAATGTAGTTTAGATACTAAATGGTAATAGTTTAAATGCCGTAGTAATTAATAACTGTAGCCCCGCGACGTTAAAAAATGCTATTGCGGACATCTTAAATAATAAAAATTATTAAATAATTTTTTCCGTCAGTGCAGACATCTTCTTTTCTGATTGCGATACTACAGAAAGACGTAATAAGTGGCAAACGCTCGTTTTGCAGCGATTTCACCATTCCCGAGAAGCAACTAGCATAATTTCAGTACACGATTTTTACATTGTGCTATTTGGTTAACCTGACATAGTAAACAATACATAATGTAGCTTACATACTAAATGGCAATAGTTTAAATGCCGTAGAAATTAATAACTGTAGCCCCGCGACATTAAAAAAAGCTATTGCGGACCGCTTAAATAATAAAAATTATTAAATAATTTTTTCCGTCCGTGCAGACATCTTCTCTGATTGCGATACTACAGAAAGACGTTATAAGTGGCAAACCTTCGATCTGCAGCGATTTGACCATTCCCGAAAAGCAACTAGCATAATTTCAGTACCCGATTTTCACGTTGTGCTATTTGGTTAACCTGACATAGTAAACAATACATAATGTAGTTTAGATACTAAATGGTAATAGTTTTAAATGATGTAGTAATTAATAACTGTAGCCCCGCGACGTTAAAAATGCTATTGCGGACCGCTTGAATAATACAAATTATTAAATAATTTTTTCGGTCGGTGCAGACATCTTCTTTTCTGATTGAGATACTACATAAAGACGTTATAAGTGGCAAACGTTCGTTCTGCAGCAATTTGCCCATTCCCGAGAAGCAACTAGCATAATTTCAGTACCCGATTTTCACGTTGTGCTATTTGGTTAACCTGACATAGTAAACAATACATAATGTAGCTTACATACTTAATGGCAATAGTTTAAATGCCGTAGTAATTAATAACTGTAGCCCCGCGACGTTAAAAAATGCTATTGCGGACCGCTTGAATAATAAAAATTATTAAATAATTCTTTCCGTCGGTGCAGACATCTTCTTTTCTGATTGAGATACTACAGAAAGACGTTATAAGTGGCAAACCTTCGATCTGCAGCGATTTGACCATTCCCGAAAAGCAACTAGCATAATTTCTGTACCCGATTTTCACATTGTGCTATTTGGTTAACCTGACATAGTAAACAATACATAATGTAGCTTACATACTTAATGGCAATAGTTTAAATGCCGTAGTAATTAATAACTGTAGGCCCGCGACGTTAAAAAATGATATTGCGGACCGCTTAAATAATAAAAATTATTAAATAATTTTTTCCGTCGGTGCAGACATCTTCTTTTCTGTTTGAGATACTACATAAAGACGTTATAAGTGGCAAACCTTCGTTTTGCAGCGATTTGACCATTCCCGAGAAGCAACTAGCATAATTTCAATACACGATTTTCACATTCTGCTATTTGGTTAACCTGACATAGTAAACAATACATAATGTAGCTTACATACTTAATGGCAATAGTTTAAATGCCGTAGTAATTAATAACTGTAGGCCCGCGACGGTAAAAAATGATATTGCGGACCGCTTAAATAATAAAAATTATTAAATAATTTTTTCCGTCGGTGCAGACATATTCTTCTCTGATTGCGATACTACAGAAAGACGTTGTAAGTCGCAAATGATTGTTCTGCAGCGATTTGGACATTCCCGAGAAGCAACTAGTATAATTTCAGTTCACTATTTGCACATTGTGCTATTTGGTTAACCTGATATAGTAAACAATACATAATGTAGTTTATATACTAAATGGTAATAGTTTAAATGCCGTAGTAATTAATAACTGTAGCCCCGCGACGTTAAAAAATGCTATTGCGGACCGCTTAAATAATAAAAATTATTGAATAATTTTTTCCGTCGGTGCAGACACCTTTTTTTCTGTTTGAGATACTACATAAAGACGTTATAAGTGGCAAACGTTAGTTTTGCAGCGATTTGACCATTCCCGAGAAGCAACTAGCATAATTTCAATACACGATTTTCACATTGTGCTATTTGGTTAACCTGACATAGTAAACAATACATAATGTAGCTTACATACTAAATGGCAATAGTTTAAATGCCGTAGTAATTAATAACTGTAGCCCCGCGACGTTAAAAAATGATATTGCGGACCGCTTAAATAATAAAAATTATTCAATAATTTTTTCCGTCGGTGCAGACATCTTCTTCTCTGATTGCGATACTACAGAAAGACGTTGTAAGTCGCAAATGATTGTTCTGCAGCGATTTGGACATTCCCGAGAAGCAACTAGTATAATTTCAGTTCACTGTTTGCACATTGTGATATTTGGTTAACCTGATATAGTAAACAATACATAATGTAGTTTAGATACTAAATGGTAATAGTTTAAATGCCGTAGTAATTAATAACTGTAGCCCCGCGACGTTAAAAAATGCTATTGCGGACCGCTTAAATAATAAAAATTATTAAATAATTTTTTCCGTCGGTGCAGACATCTTCTCTGATTGCGATACTAAAGAAAGACGTTGTAAGTCGCAAATGTTTGTTCTGCAGCGATTTGGTCATTCCCGAGAAGCAACTAGTATAATTTCAGTTCACTATTTTTACATTGTGCTATTTGGTTAACCTGACATAGTAAACAATACATAATGTAGCTTATATACTTAATGGCAATAGTTTAAATGCCGTAGTAATTAATAACTGCAGGCCCGCGACGTTAAAAAATGATATTGGGGACCGCTTAAATAATAAAAATTATTAAATAATTTTTTCCGTCGGTGCAGACATCTTCTTCTCTGATTGCGTTCGTTTTGCAGCGATTTGACTATTCCCGAGAAGCAACTAGCATAATTTCAGTACACGATTTTCACATTGTGCTACTTGGTTAACCTGACATAGTAAACAATACATAGTGTAGCTTACATACTAAATGGCAATAGTTTAAATGCCGTAGTAATTAATAACTGTAGGCCGGCGACGTTAAAAATGCTATAGCGGACCGCTTAAATAATAAAAATTATTAAATATTTTTTTCCTTCGGTGCAGACATCTTCTTTTCTGTTTGAGATACTACATAGAGACGTTATAAGTGGCAAACGTTCGTTCTGCAGCAATTTAACCATTCCCGAGATGCAACTAGCATAATTTCAGTACACCATTTTCACATTGTGCTATGTAGTTAACCTGACATAGTAAACAATACATAATGTAGTTTAGATACTAAATGGTAATAGTTTTAAATGCCGTAGTAATTAATAACTGTAGCCCCGCGACGTTAAAAATGCTATTGCGGACCGCTTGAATAATACAAATTATTAAATAATTTTTTCGGTCGGTGCAGACATCTTCTTTTCTGATTGAGATACTACATAAAGCCGTTATAAGTGGCAAACGTTCGTTCTGCAGCAATTTGCCCATTCCCGAGAAGCAACTAGCATAATTTCAGTACACGATTCTCACATTGTGCTATTCGGTTTACCTGACATAGTAAACAATACATAATGTAGCTTACATACTTAATGGCAATAGTTTAAATGCCGTAGTAATTAATAACTGTAGCCCCGCGACGTTAAAAAATGCTATTGCGGACCGCTTGAATAATAAAAATTATTAAATAATTCTTTCCGTCGGTGCAGACATCTTCTTTTCTGATTGAGATACTACATAAAGACGTTATAAGTGGCAAACGTTCGTTCTGCAGCAATTTACCCATTCCCGAGAAGCAACTAGCATAATTTCAGTACACGATTTTCACATTGTGCTATTCGGTTTACCTGACATAGTAAACAATACATAATGTAGCTTACATACTTAATGGCAATAGTTTAAATGCCGTAGTAATTAATAACTGTAGCCCCGCGACGTTAAAAAATGCTATTGCGGACCGCTTGAATAATAAAAATTATTAAATAATTCTTTCCGTCCGTGCAGACATCTTCTTTTCTGATTGAGATACTACAGAAAGAGGTTATAAGTGGCAAACCTTCGATCTGCAGCGATTTGACCATTCCCGAAAAGCAACTAGCATAATTTCAGTACCCGATTTTCACATTCTGCTATTTGGTTAACCTGACATAGTAAACAAAACATAATGTAGCTTACATACTTAATGGCAATAGTTTAAATGCCGTAGTAATTAATAACTGTAGGCCCGCGACGGTAAAAAATGCTATTGCGGACCGCTTAAATAATAAAAATTATTAAATAATTTTTTCCGTCGGTGCAGACATATTCTTCTCTGATTGCGTTCGTTTTGCAGCGATTTGGACATTCCCGAGAAGCAACTAGTATAATTTCAGTTCACTATTTGCACATTGTGCTATTTGGTTAACCTGATATAGTAAACAATACATAATGTAGTTTATATACTAAATGGTAATAGTTTAAATGCCGTAGTAATTAATAACTGTAGCCCCGCGACGTTAAAAATGCTATTGCGGACCGCTTAAATAATAAAAATTATTAAATAATTTTTTCCGTCGGTGCAGACATCTTCTCTGATTGTGATACTAAAGAAAGACGTTGTAAGTCGCAAATGTTTGTTCTGCAGCGATTTGGACATTCCCGAGAAGCAACTAGTATAATTTCAGTTCACTATTTTTACATTGTGCTATTTGGTTAACCTGACATAATAAACAATACATAATGTAGCTTATATACTTAATGGCAATAGTTTAAATGCCGTAGTAATTAATAACTGCAAGCCCGCGACGTTAAAAAATGATATTGCGGACCGCTTAAATAATTTTTTCCGTCGGTGCAGACATCTTCTTCTCTGATTGCGTTCGTTTTGCAGCGATTTGACCATTCCCGAGAAGCAACTAGCATAATTTCAGTACACGATTTTCACATTGTGCTACTTGGTTAACCTGACATAGTAAACAATACATAGTGTAGCTTACATACTAAATGGCAATAGTCTAAATGCCGTAGTAATTAATAACTGTAGGCCGGCGACGTTAAAAAATGCTATAGCGGACCGCTTAAATAATAAAAATTATTAAATATTTTTTTCCTTCGGTGCAGACATCTTCTTTTCTGTTTGAGATACTACATAGAGACGTTATAAGCAATTTAACCATTCCCGAGATGCAACTAGCATAATTTCAGTACACCATTTTCACATTGTGCTATGTAGTTTACCTGACATAGTAAACAATACATAATGTAGCTTACATACAAAATGTAGTAGTATAAATGCCGAAGAATTAAACACTGTAGCCCCGCTACGTTAAAAAATGCTATTGCGGACCGCGTAATAATAAAAATTATTAAATAATATTTCCGTCGGTGCAGACATCTTCTTTTCTGATTGAAATACTACAGAAAGACGTTATAAGTGGCAAACATTTGTTTTGCAGCGATTTGACCATTCCCGAGAAGCAACTAGCATAATTTTACACGATTTTCACATTGTGCTATTTGGTTAACCTGACATAGTAAACAATACATAATGTAGTTTAGATACTAAATGGTAATAGTTTAAATGGCGTAGTAATTAATAACTGTATCCCCGCGACGTTAAAAAATGTTCTTGCGGACATCTTAAATAATAAAAATTATTAAATAATTTTTTCCGTCAGTGCAGACATCTCCTTTTCTGATTGCGATACTACAGAAAGACGTTATAAGTGGCAAACGCTCGTTTTGCAGCGATTTCACCATTCCCGAGAAGCAACTAGCATAATTTCAGTACCGGATTTTCACATTGTGCTGTTTGGTTAACCTGACATAGTAAACAATACATAATTTAGCTTACATACTTAATGGCAATAGTTTAAATGCCGTAGTAATTAATAACTGAAGCCCCGCGACGTTAAAAAATGCTATTGCGGACATCTTAAATAATAAAAATTATTAAATAATTTTTTCCGTCGGTGCAGACATCTTCTTTTCTGATTGAAATACTACAGAAAGACGTTATAAGTGGCAAACATTTGTTTTGCAGCGATTTGACCATTCCCGAGAAGCAACTAGCATAATTTTACACGATTTTCACATTGTGCTATTTGGTTAACCTGACATAGTAAACAATACATAATGTAGTTTAGATACTAAATGGTAATAGTTTAAATGGCGTAGTAATTAATAACTGTAGCCCCGCGACGTTAAAAAATGTTATTGCGGACATCTTAAATAATAAAAATTATTAAATAATTTTTTCCTTCGGTGCAGACATCTCCTTTTCTGATTGCGATACTACAGAAAGACGTTATAAGTGGCAAACGCTCGTTTTGCAGCGATTTGCCCATTCCCGAGAAGCAACTAGCATAATTTCAGTACACGATTTTCACATTGTGCTATTCGGTTTACCTGACATAGTAAACAATACATAATGTAGCTTACATACTTAATGGCAATAGTTTAAATGCCGTAGTAATTAATAACTGTAGCCCCGCGACGTTCAAAAATGCTATTGCGGACCGCTTGAATAATAAAAATTATTAAATAATTCTTTCCGTCTGTGCAGACATCTTCTTTTCTGATTGAGATACTACAGAAAGACGTAATAAGTGGCAAACCTTCGATCTGCAGCGATTTGACCATTCCCGAAAAGCAACTAGCATAATTTCAGTACCCGATTTTCACATTGTGCTATTTGGTTAACCTGACATAGTAAACAATACATAATGTAGCTTACATACTTAATGGCAATAGTTTAAATGCCGTAGTAATTAATAACTGTAGGCCCGCGACGTTAAAAAATGATATTGCGGACCGCTTAAATAATAAAAATTATTAAATAATTTTTTCCGTCGGTGCAGACATCTTCTTTTCTGTTTGAGATACTACATAAAGACGTTATAAGTGGCAAACGTTCGTTTTGCAGCGATTTGACCATTCCCGAGAAGCAACTAGCATAATTTCAATACACGATTTTCACATTGTGCTATTTGGTTAACCTGACATAGTAAACAATACATAATGTAGCTTACATACTAAATGGCAAGAGTTTAAATGCCGTAGTAATTAATAACTGTAGGCCCGCGACGGTAAAAAATGATATTGCGGACCGCTTAAATAATAAAAATTATTAAATAATTTTTTCCGTCGGTGCAGACATCTTCTTTTCTGATTGAAATACTACAGAAAGACGTTATAAGTGGCAAACATTTGTTTTGCAGCGATTTGACCATTCCCGAGAAGCAACTAGCATAATTTCAGTACCCGATTTTCACGTTGTGCTATTTGGTTAACCTGACATAGTAAACAATACATAATGTAGTTTAGATACTAAATGGTAATAGTTTTAAATGCCGTAGTAATTAATAACTGTAGCCCCGCGACGTTAAAAATGCTATTGCGGACCGCTTGAATAATACAAATTATTAAATAATTTTTTCGGTCGGTGCAGACATCTTCTTTTCTGATTGAGATACTACATAAAGACGTTATAAGTGGCAAACGTTCGTTCTGCAGCAATTTGCCCATTCCCGAGAGCAACTAGCATAATTTCAGTACACGATTTTCACATTGTGCTATTCGGTTTACCTGACATAGTAAACAATACATAATGTAGCTTACATACTTAATGGCAATAGTTTAAATGCCGTAGTAATTAATAACTGTAGGCCCGCGACGGTAAAAAATGATATTGCGGACCGCTTAAATAATAAAAATTATTAAATAATTCTTTCCGTCCGTGCAGACATCTTCTTTTCTGATTGAGATACTACAGAAAGAGGTTATAAGTGGCAAACCTTCGATCTGCAGCGATTTGACCATTCCCGAAAAGCAACTAGCATAATTTCAGTACCCGATTTTCACATTGTGCTATTTGGTTAACCTGACATAGTAAACAATACATAATGTAGCTTACATAGTTAATGGCAATAGTTTAAATGCCGTAGTAATTAATAACTGTAGGCCCGCGACGGTAAAAAATGATATTGCGGACCGCTTAAATAATAAAAATTATTAAATAATTTTTTCCGTCGGTGCAGACATATTCTTCTCTGATTGCGATACTACAGAAAGACGTTGTAAGTCGCAAATGATTGTTCTGCAGCGATTTGGACATTCCCGAGAAGCAACTAGTATAATTTCAGTTCACTATTTGCACATTGTGCTATTTGGTTAACCTGATATAGTAAACAATACATAATGTAGTTTATATACTAAATGGTAATAGTTTAAATGCCGTAGTAATTAATAACTGTAGCCCCGCGACGTTAAAAAATGCTATTGCGGACCGCTTAAATAATAAAAATTATTAAATAATTTTTTCCGTCGGTGCAGACATCTTTTTTTCTGTTTGAGATACTACATAAAGACGTTATAAGTGGCAAACATACGTTTTGCAGCGATTTGACCATTCCCGAGAAGCAACTAGCATAATTTCAATACACGATTTTCACATTGTGCTATTTGGTTAACCTGACATAGTAAACAATACATAATGTAGCTTACATACTAAATGGCAATAGTTTAAATGCCGTAGTAATTAATAACTGTAGCCCCGCGACGTTAAAAATGATATTGCGGACCGCTTAAATAATAAAAATTATTAAATAATTTTTTCCGTCGGTGCAGACATCTTTTTTTCTGTTTGAGATACTACATAAAGACGTTATAAGTGGCAAACATACGTTTTGCAGCGATTTGACCATTCCCGAGAAGCAACTAGCATAATTTCAATACACGATTTTCACATTGTGCTATTTGGTTAACCTGACATAGTAAACAATACATAATGTAGCTTACATACTAAATGGCAATAGTTTAAATGCCGTAGTAATTAATAACTGTAGCCCCGCGACGTTAAAAAATGATATTGCGGACCGCTTAAATAATAAAAATTATTAAATAATTTTTTCCGTCGGTGCAGACATCTTCTTCTCTGATTGCGATACTACAGAAAGACGTTGTAAGTCGCAAATGATTGTTCTGCAGCGATTTGGACATTCCCGCGAAGCAACTAGTATAATTTCAGTTCACTGTTTGCACATTGTGCTATTTGGTTAACCTGGCATAGTAAACAATACATAATGTAGCTTACATTCTAAATGGCAATAGTTTAAATGCCGTAGTAATTAATAACTGTAGCCCCGCGACGTTAAAAAATGATATTGCGGACCGCTTAAATAATAAAAATTATTAAATAATGTTTTCCGTCGGTGCAGACATCTTCTCTGATTGCGATACTAAAGAAAGACGTTGTACGTCGCAAATGTTTGTTCTGCAGCGATTTGGACATTCCCGAGAAGCAACTAGTATAATTTCAGTTCACTATTTTTACATTGTGCTATTTGGTTAACCTGACATAGTAAACAATACATAATGTAGCTTATATACTTAATGGCAATAGTTTAAATGCCGTAGTAATTAATAACTGCAGGCCCGCGACGTTAAAAAATGATATAGCGGACCGCTTAAATAATAAAAATTATTAAATATTTTTTTCCTTCGGTGCAGACATCTTCTTTTCTGTTTGAGATACTACATAGAGACGTTATAAGTGGCAAACGTTCGTTCTGCAGCAATTTAACCATTCCCGAGATGCAACTAGCATAATTTCAGTACACCATTTTCACATTGTGCTATGTAGTTTACCTGACATAGTAAACAATACATAATGTAGCTTACATACAAAATGTAGTAGTTTAAATGCCGAAGAATTAAACACTGTAGCCCCGCTACGTTAAAAAATGCTATTGCGGACCGCGTAATAATAAAAATTATTAAATAATTTTTTCCGTCGGTGCAGACATCTTCTTTTCTGATTGAAATACTACAGAAAGACGTTATAAGTGGCAAACATTTGTTTTGCAGCGATTTGACCATTCCCGAGAAGCAACTAGCATAATTTTACACGATTTTCACATTGTGCTATTTGGTTAACCTGACATAGTAAACAATACATAATGTAGTTTAGATACTAAATGGTAATAGTTTAAATGGCGTAGTAATTAATAACTGTAGCCCCGCGACGTTAAAAAATGTTCTTGCGGACATCTTAAATAATAAAAATTATTGGCCAAGCTCCTTCATGGGGTGTTAGTGCCTCACCATTATTATTATTAAATAATTTTTTCCGTCAGTGCAGACATCTCCTTTTCTGATTGCGATACTACAGAAAGACGTTATAAGTGGCAAACGCTCGTTTTGCAGCGATTTCACCATTCCCGAGAAGCAACTAGCATAATTTCAGTACCGGATTTTCACATTGTGCTGTTTGGTTAACCTGACATAGTAAACAATACATAATTTAGCTTACATACTTAATGGCAATAGTTTAAATGCCGTAGTAATTAATAACTGAAGCCCCGCGACGTTAAAAAATGCTATTGCGGACATCTTAAATAATAAAAATTATTAAATAATTTTTTCCGTCGGTGCAGACATCTTCTTTTCTGTTTGAGATACTACATAGAGACGTTATAAGTGGCAAACGTTCGTTCTGCAGCAATTTAACCATTCCCGAGATGCAACTAGCATAATTTCAGTACACCATTTTCACATTGTGCTATGTAGTTTACCTGACATAGTAAACAATACATAATGTAGCTTACATACAAAATGGAGTAGTTTAAATGCCGAAGAATTAAACACTGTAGCCCCGCTACGTTAAAAAATGCTATTGCGGACCGCGTAATAATAAAAATTATTAAATAATTTTTTCCGTCGGTGCAGACATCTTCTTTTCTGATTGAAATACTACAGAAAGACGTTATAAGTGGCAAACATTTGTTTTGCAGCGATTTGACCATTCCCGAGAAGCAACTAGCATAATTTTACACGATTTTCACATTGTGCTATTTGGTTAACCTGACATAGTAAACAATACATAATGTAGTTTAGATACTAAATGGTAATAGTTTAAATGGCGTAGTAATTAATAACTGTAGCCCCGCGACGTTAAAAAATGTTATTGCGGACATCTTAAATAATAAAAATTATTAAATAATTTTTTCCTTCGGTGCAGACATCTCCTTTTCTGATTGCGATACTACAGAAAGACGTTATAAGTGGCAAACGCTCGTTTTGCAGCGATTTCACCATTCCCGAGAAGCAACTAGCATAATTTCAGTACCCGATTTTCACATTGTGCTGTTTGGTTAACCTGACATAGTAAACAATACCTAATTTAGCTTACATACTTAATGGCAATAGTTTAAATGCCGTAGTAATTAATAACTGAAGCCCCGCGACGTTAAAAAATGTTATTGCGGACATCTTAAATAATAAAAATTATTAAATAATTTTTTCCTTCGGTGCAGACATCTCCTTTTCTGATTGCGATACTACAGAAAAACGTTATAAGTGGCAAACATTTGTTTTGCAGCGATTTGACCATTCCCGAGAAGCAACTAGCATAATTTCAGTACCCGATTTTCACGTTGTGCTATTTGGTTAACCTGACATAGTAAACAATACATAATGTAGTTTAGATACTAAATGGTAATAGTTTTAAATGCCGTAGTAATTAATAACTGTAGCCCCGCGACGTTAAAAATGCTATTGCGGACCGCTTGAATAATACAAATTATTAAATAATTTTTTCGGTCGGTGCAGACATCTTCTTTTCTGATTGAGATACTACATAAAGACGTTATAAGTGGCAAACGTTCGTTCTGCAGCAATTTGCCCATTCCCGAGAAGCAACTAGCATAATTTCAGTACACGATTTTCACATTGTGCTATTCGGTTTACCTGACATAGTAAACAATACATAATGTAGCTTACATACTTAATGGCAATAGTTTAAATGCCGTAGTAATTAATAACTGTAGGCCCGCGACGGTAAAAAATGATATTGCGGACCGCTTAAATAATAAAAATTATTAAATAATTTTTTCCGTCGGTGCAGACATATTCTTCTCTGATTGCGATACTACAGAAAGACGTTGTAAGTCGCAAATGATTGTTCTGCAGCGATTTGGACATTCCCGAGAAGCAACTAGTATAATTTCAGTTCACTATTTGCACATTGTGCTATTTGGTTAACCTGATATAGTAAACAATACATAATGTAGTTTATATACTAAATGGTAATAGTTTAAATGCCGTAGTAATTAATAACTGTAGCCCCGCGACGTTAAAAAATGCTATTGCGGACCGCTTAAATAATAAAAATTATTAAATAATTTTTTCCGTCGGTGCAGACATCTTTTTTTCTGTTTGAGATACTACATAAAGACGTTATAAGTGGCAAACATACGTTTTGCAGCGATTTGACCATTCCCGAGAAGCAACTAGCATAATTTCAATATACGATTTTCACATTGTGCTATTTGGTTAACCTGACATAGTAAACAATACATAATGTAGCTTACATACTAAATGGCAATAGTTTAAATGCCGTAGTAATTAATAACTGTAGCCCCGCGACGTTAAAAAATGATATTGCGGACCGCTTAAATAATAAAAATTATTAAATAATTTTTTCCGTCGGTGCAGACATCTTCTTCTCTGATTGCGATACTACAGAAAGACGTTGTAAGTCGCAAATGATTGTTCTGCAGCGATTTGGACATTCCCGAGAAGCAACTAGTATAATTTCAGTTCACTGTTTGCACATTGTGCTATTTGGTTAACCTGACATAGTAAACAATACATAATGTAGCTTACATACTAAATGGCAATAGTTTAAATGCAGTAGTAATTAATAACTGTAGCCCCGCGACGTTAAAAAATGATATTGCGGACCGCTTAAATAATAAAAATTATTAAATAATGTTTTCCGTCGGTGCAGACATCTTCTCTGATTGCGATACTAAAGAAAGACGTTGTAAGTCGCAAATGTTTGTTCTGCAGCGATTTGGACATTCCCGAGAAGCAACTAGTATAATTTCAGTTCACTATTTTTACATTGTGCTATTTGGTTAACCTGACATAGTAAACAATACATAATGTAGCTTATATACTTAATGGCAATAGTTTAAATGCCGTAGTAATTAATAACTGCAGGCCCGCGACGTTAAAAAATGATATAGCGGACCGCTTAAATAATAAAAATTATTAAATATTTTTTTCCTTCGGTGCAGACATCTTCTTTTCTGTTTGAGATACTACATGGAGACGTTATAAGTGGCAAACGTTCGTTCTGCAGCAATTTAACCATTCCCGAGATGCAACTAGCATAATTTCAGTACACCATTTTCACATTGTGCTATGTAGTTTACGTGACATAGTAAACAATACATAATGTAGCTTACATACAAAATGTAGTAGTTTAAATGCCGAAGAATTAAACACTGTAGCCCCGCTACGTTAAAAAATGCTATTGCGGACCGCGTAATAATAAAAATTATTAAATAATTTTTTCCGTCGGTGCAGACATCTTCTTTTCTGATTGAAATACTACAGAAAGACGTTATAAGTGGCAAACATTTGTTTTGCAGCGATTTGACCATTCCCGAGAAGCAACTAGCATAATTTTACACGATTTTCACATTGTGCTATTTGGTTAACCTGACATAGTAAACAATACATAATGTAGTTTAGATACTAAATGGTAATAGTTTAAATGGCGTAGTAATTAATAACTGTAGCCCCGCCACGTTAAAAAATGTTCTTGCGGACATCTTAAATAATAAAAATTATTGGCCAAGCTCCTTCATGGGGTGTTAGTGCCTCACCATTATTATTATTAAATAATTTTTTCCGTCAGTGCAGACATCTCCTTTTCTGATTGCGATACTACAGAAAGACGTTATAAGTGGCAAACGCTCGTTTTGCAGCGATTTCACCATTCCCGAGAAGCAACTAGCATAATTTCAGTACCGGATTTTCACATTGTGCTGTTTGGTTAACCTGACATAGTAAACAATACATAATTTAGCTTACATACTTAATGGCAATAGTTTAAATGCCGTAGTAATTAATAACTGAAGCCCCGCGACGTTAAAAAATGCTATTGCGGACATCTTAAATAATAAAAATTATTAAATAATTTTTTCCGTCGGTGCAGACATCTTCTTTTCTGTTTGAGATACTACATAGAGACGTTATAAGTGGCAAACGTTCGTTCTGCAGCAATTTAACCATTCCCGAGATGCAACTAGCATAATTTCAGTACACCATTTTCACATTGTGCTATGTAGTTTACCTGACATAGTAAACAATACATAATGTAGCTTACATACAAAATGGAGTAGTTTAAATGCCGAAGAATTAAACACTGTAGCCCCGCTACGTTAAAAAATGCTATTGCGGACCGCGTAATAATAAAAATTATTAAATAATTTTTTCCGTCGGTGCAGACATCTTCTTTTCTGATTGAAATACTACAGAAAGACGTTATAAGTGGCAAACATTTGTTTTGCAGCGATTTGACCATTCCCGAGAAGCAACTAGCATAATTTTACACGATTTTCACATTGTGCTATTTGGTTAACCTGACATAGTAAACAATACATAATGTAGTTTAGATACTAAATGGTAATAGTTTAAATGGCGTAGTAATTAATAACTGTAGCCCCGCGACGTTAAAAAATGTTATTGCGGACATCTTAAATAATAAAAATTATTAAATAATTTTTTCCTTCGGTGCAGACATCTCCTTTTCTGATTGCGATACTACAGAAAGACGTTATAAGTGGCAAACGCTCGTTTTGCAGCGATTTGACCATTCCCGAGCAGCAACTAGCATAATTTCAGTTCACTATTAGCACATTGTGCTATTTGGTTAACCTGATATAGTAAACAATACATAATGTAGTTTAGATACTAAATGGTAATGGTTTAAATGCCGTAGTAATTAATAACTGTAGCCCCGCGACGTTAAAAAATGCTATTGCGGACCGTTTAAATAATAAAAATTATTAAATAATTTTTTTCGTCGGTGCAAACATTTTTTTTCAGATTGAGATACTACATAAAGTCGTTATAAGTGGCAAACCTTCGTTCTGCAGCGATTTGACCATTCCCGAGAAGCAACTAGCATAATGTCAGTACACGATTTTCACATTGTGCAATTTGGTTAACCTGACATAGTAAACAATACATAATGTAGCTTACATACTAAATGGCAATAGTTTAAATGCCGTAGTAATTAATAACTGTAGCCCCGCGACGTTAAAATATGCTATTGCGGACCGCTTAAATAATAAAAATTATTAAATAATTTTTTTCGTCGGTGCAAACATTTTTTTTCAGATTGAGATACTACATAAAGTCGTTATAAGTGGCAATCCTTCGTTCTGCAGCGATTTGACCATTCCCGAGAAGCAACTAGCATAATGTCAGTACATGATTTTCACATTGTGCAATTTGGTTAACCTGACATAGTAAACAATACATAATGTAGCTTACATACTAAATGGCAATAGTTTAAATGCCGTAGTAATTAATAACTGTAGCCCCGCGACGTTAAAAACTGCTACTGCGGACATCTTAAATAATAAAAATTATTAAATATTTTTTTCCGTCGGTGCAGACATCTTCTTTTCTGATTGCGATACTACAGAAAGACGTTATAAGTGGCAAACGTTCGTTTTGCAGCGATTTGACCATTCCCGAGAAGCAACTAGCATAATTTCAGTACACGATTTTCACATTGTGCTATTTGGTTAACCTGACATAGTAAACAATACATAATGTAGCTTACATACTAAATGGCAATAGTTGAAATGCCGTAGTAATTAATAACTGTAGCGCCGCGACGTTAAAATATGCTATTGGGGACCGCTTAAATAAAAAAAATTAATAAATATTTTTTTCCGTCGGTGCAGACATCTTCTTCTCTGATTGCGATACTACAGAAAGACGTTATAAGTGGCAAACCTTCGATCTGCAGCGATTTGACCATTCCCGAAAAGCAACTAGCATAATTTCAGTACACGATTTTCACATTGTGCTATTTGGTTAACCTGATATAGTAAACAATACATAATGTAGTTTAGATACTAAATGGTAATAGTTTAAATGCCGTAGTAATTAATAACTGTAGCCCCGCGACGTTAAAAAATGCTATTGCGGACCGCTTGAATAATAAAAATTATTAAATAATTTTTTCCGTCGGTGCAGACATCTTTTTTTCTGTTTGAGATACTACATAAAGACGTTATAAGTGGCAAACGTTCGTTTTGCAGCGATTTGACCATTCCCGAGAAGCAACTAGCATAATTTCAATACACGATTTTCACATTGTGCTATTTGGTTAACCTGATATAGTAAACAATACATAATGTAGTTTAGATACTAAATGGTAATAGTTTAAATGCCGTAGTAATTAATAACTGTAGCCCCGCGACTTTAAAAAATGCTATTGCGGACCGCTTAAATAATAAAAATTATTAAATAATTTTTTCCGTCGGTGCAGACATCTTCTCTGATTGCGATACGAAAGAAAGACGTTGTAAGTCGCAAATGTTTGTTCTGCAGCGATTTGGACATTCCCGAGAAGCAACTAGTATAATTTCAGTTCACTATTTTTACATTGTGCTATTTGGTTAACCTGACATAGTAAACAACACATAATGTAGCTTATATACTTAATGGCAATAGTTTAAATGCCGTAGTAATTAATAACTGCAGGCCCGCGACGTTAAAAAATGATATAGCGGACCGCTTAAATAATTTTTTCCGTCGGTCCAGACATCTTCTTCTCTGATTGCGTTCGTTTTGCAGCGATTTGACCATTCCCGAGAAGCAACTAGCATAATTTCAGTACACGATTTTCACATTGTGCTACTTGGTTAACCTGACATAGTAAACAATACATAGTGTAGCTTACATACTAAATGGCAATAGTTTAAATGCCGTAGTAATTAATAACTGTAGGCCCGCGACGTTAAAAAATGATATTGCGGACCGCTTAAATAATAAAAATTATTAATTTTTTTTTTTCGGTGCAGACATCCTCTTTTCTGGTTGAGATACTACATAGAGACGTTATAAGTGGCAAACGTTCGTTCTGCAGCAATTTAACCATTCCAGAGATGCAACTAGCATAATTTCAGTACACCATTTTCACATTGTGCTATTCGGTTTACCTGACATAGTAAACAATACATAATGTAGCTTACATACTTAATGGCAATAGTTTAAATGCCGTAGTAATTAATAACTGTAGCCCCGCGACGTTAAAAAATGCTATTGCGGACCGCTTGAATAATAAAAATTATTAAATAATTCTTTCCGTCGGTGCAGACATCTTCTTTTCTGATTGAGATACTACATAAAGACGTTATAAGTGGCAAACGTTCGTTTTGCAGCGATTTGACCATTCCCGAGAAGCAACTAGCATAATTTCAATACACGATTTTCACATTGTGCTATTTGGTTAACCTGACATAGTAAACAATACATAATGTAGCTTACATACTAAATGGCAAGAGTTTAAATGCCGTAGTAATTAATAACTGTAGGCCCGCGACGGTAAAAAATGATATTGCGGACCGCTTAAATAATAAAAAAATTAAATAATTTTTTCCGTCGGTGCAGACATCTTCTTTTCTGATTGAAATACTACAGAAAGACGTTATAAGTGGCAAACATTTGTTTTGCAGCGATTTGACCATTCCCGAGAAGCAACTAGCATAATTTCAGTACCCGATTTTCACGTTGTGCTATTTGGTTAACCTGACATAGTAAACAATACATAATGTATTTTAGATACTAAATGGTAATAGTTTTAAATGCCGTAGTAATTAATAACTGTAGCCCCGCGACGTTAAAAATGCTATTGCGGACCGCTTGAATAATACAAATTATTAAATAATTTTTTCGGTCGGTGCAGACATCTTCTTTTCTGATTGAGATACTACATAAAGACGTTATAAGTGGCAAACGTTCGTTCTGCAGCAATTTGCCCATTCCCGAGAAGCAACTAGCATAATTTCAGTACACGATTTTCACATTGTGCTATTCGGTTTACCTGACATAGTAAACAATACATAATGTAGCTTACATACTTAATGGCAATAGTTTAAATGCCGTAGTAATTAATAACTGTAGCCCCGCGACGTTAAAAGATGCTATTGCGGACCGCTTGAATAATAAAAATTATTAAATAATTCTTTCCGTCGGTGCAGACATCTTCTTTTCTGATTGAGATACTACAGAAAGGCGTTATAAGTGGCAAACCTTCGATCTGCAGCGATTTGACCATTCCCGAAAAGCAAGTAGCATAATTTCAGTACCCGATTTTCACGTTGTGCTATTTGGTTAACCTGACATAGTAAATAATACATAATGTAGCTTACATACTAAATGGCAATAGTTTAAATGCCGTAGTAATTAATAACTGTAGCCCCGCGACGTTAAAAAATGATATTGCGGACCGCTTAAATAATAAAAATTATTAAATAATTTTTTCCGTCGGTGCAGACATCTTCTTCTCTGATTGCGATACTACAGAAAGACGTTGTAAGTCGCAAATGATTGTTCTGCAGCGATTTGGACATTCCCGAGAAGCAACTAGTATAATTTCATTTCACTGTTTGCACATTGTGCTATTTGGTTAACCTGATATAGTAAACAATACATAATGTAGTTTAGATACTAAATGGTAATAGTTTAAATGCCGTAGTAATTAATAACTGTAGCCCCGCGACGTTAAAAAATGCTATTGCGGACCGCTTAAATAATAAAAATTATTAAATAATTTTTTCCGTCGGTGCAGACATCTTCTCTGATTGCGATACTAAAGAAAGACGTTGTAAGCCGCAAATGTTTGTTCTGCAGCGATTTGGACATTCCCGAGAAGCAACTAGTATAATTTCAGTTCACTATTTTTACATTGTGCTATTTGGTTAACCTGACATAGTAAATTATACATAATGTAGCTTATATACTTAATGGCAATAGTTTAAATGCCGTAGTAATTAATAACTGCAGGCCCGCGACGTTAAAAAATGATATTGCGGACCGCTTAAATAATAAAAATTATTAAATAATTTTTTCCGTCGGTGCAGACTTCTTCTTCTCTGATTGCGTTCGTTTTGCAGCGATTTGACCATTCCCGAGAAGCAACTAGCATAATTTCAGTACACGATTTTCACATTGTGCTACTTGGTTAACCTGACATAGTAAACAATACATAGTGTAGCTTACATACTAAATGGCAATAGTTTAAATGCCGTAGTAATTAATAACTGTAGGCCGGCGACGTTAAAAAATGCTATAGCGGACCGCTTAAATAATAAAAATTATTAAATATTTTTTTCCTTCGGTGCAGACATCTTCTTTTCTGTTTGAGATACTACATAGAGACGTTATAAGTGGCAAACGTTCGTTCTGCAGCAATTTAACCATTCCCGAGATGCAACTAGCATAATTTCAGTACACCATTTTCACATTGTGCTATGTAGTTTACCTGACATAGTAAACAATACATAATGTAGCTTACATACAAAATGTAGTAGTTTAAATGCCGAAGAATTAAACACTGTAGCCCCGCTACGTTAAAAAATGCTATTGCGGACCGCATAATAATAAAAATTATTAAATAATTTTTTCCGTCGGTGCAGACATCTTCTTTTCTGATTGAAATACTACAGAAAGACGTTATAAGTGGTAAACATTTGTTTTGCAGCGATTTGACCATTCCCGAGAAGCAACTAGCATAATTTTACACGATTTTCACATTGTGCTATTTGGTTAACCTGACATAGTAAACAATACATAATGTAGTTTAGATACTAAATGGTAATAGTTTAAATGGCGTAGTAATTAATAACTGTAGCCCCGCGACGTTAAAAAATGCTATTGCGGACATCTTAAATAATAAAAATTATTAAATAATTTTTTCCTTCAGTATGGACATCTCCTTTTCTGATTGCGATACTACAGAAAGACGTTATAAGTGGCAAACGCTCGTTTTGCAGCGATTTCACCATTCCCGAGAAGCAACTAGCATAATTTCAGTACCCGATTTTCACATTGTGCTGTTTGGTTAACCTGACATAGTAAACAATACATAATTTAGCTTACATACTTAATGGCAATAGTTTAAATGCCGTAGTAATTAATAACTGAAGCCCCGCGACGTTAAAAATGCTATTGCGGACATCTTAAATAATAAAAATTATTAAATAATTTTTTCCGTCGGTGCAGACATCTTCTTTTCTGATTGCGATACTACAGAAAGACGTTGTAAGTTGCAAACGTTTGTTCTGCAGCGATTTGGACATTCCCGAGAAGCAACTAGCATAATTTCAGTTCACTATTAGCACATTGTGCTATTTGGTTAACCTGATATAGTAAACAATACATAATGTAGTTTAGATACTAAATGGTAATGGTTTAAATGCCGTAGTAATTAATAACTGTAGCCCCGCGACGTTAAAAAATGCTATTGCGGACATCTTAAATAATAAAAATTATTAAATAATTTTTTCCGTCGGTGCAGACATCTTCTTTGCTGATTGCGATACTACAGAAAGACGTTATAAGTGGCAAACGTTCGTTTTGCAGCGATTTGACCATTCCCGAGAAGCAACTAGCATAATTTCAGTACACGATTTTCACATTGTGCTATTTGGTTAACCTGAAATAGTAAACAATACATAATGTAGCTTACATACTAAATGGCAATAATTTAAATGCCGTAGTAATTAATAACTGTAGCCCCGCGACGTTAAAATATGCTATTGCGGACCGCTTAAATAATAAAAATTATTAAATAATTTTTTTCGTCGGTGCAAACATTTTTTTTCAGATTGAGATACTACATAAAGTCGTTATAAGTGGCAATCCTTCGTTCTGCAGCGATTTGACCATTCCCGAGAAGCAACTAGCATAATGTCAGTACATGATTTTCACATTGTGCAATTTGGTTAACCTGACATAGTAAACAATACATAATGTAGCTTACATACTAAATGGCAATAGTTTAAATGCCGTACTAATTAATAACTGTAGCCCCGCGACGTTAAAAAATTCTATTGCGGACAGCTTAAATAATAAAAATTATTAAATAATTTTTTCCGTCGGTGCAAACATCTTCTTTTCTGATTGAGATACTACATAAAGACGTTATAAGTGGCAAACCTTCGTTCTGCAGCGATTTGACCATTCCCGAGAAGCAACTAGCATAATTTCAGTACACGATTTTCAAATTGTGCTATTTGGTTAACCTGACATAGTAAACAATACATAATGTAGCCTACATACTAAATGGCAATAGTTTAATTGCCGTACTAATTAATAACTGTAGCCCCGCGACGTTAAAAAATTCTATTGCGGACAGCTTAAATAATAAAAATTATTAAATAATTTTTTTCGTCGGTGCAAATTTCTTCTTTTCTGATTGAGATACTACATAAAGACGTTATAAGTGGCAAACCTTCGTTCTGCAGCGATTTGACCATTCCCGAAAAGCAACTAGCATAATTTCAGTACCCGATTTTCACATTGTGCTGTTTGGTTAACCTGACATAGTAAACAATACATAATTTAGCTTACATACTCAATGGCAATAGTTTAAATGCCGTAGTAATTAATAACTGTAGCCCCGCGACGTTAAAATATGCTATTGCGGACCGCTTAAACAATAAAAATTATTAAATAATTTTTTCCGTCGGTGCAGACATCTTCTTTTCTGATTGAGATACTACATAAAGACGTTATAAGTGGCAAACGTTCGTTCTGCAGCAATTTGCCCATTCCCGAGAAGCAACTAGCATAATTTCAGTACACGATTTTCAAATTGTGCTATTTGGTTAACCTGACATAGTAAACAATACATAATGTAGCCTACATACTAAATGGCAATAGTTTAAATGCCGTACTAATTAATAACTGTAGCCCCGCGACGTTAAAAAATTCTATTGCGGACAGCTTAAATAATAAAAATTATTAAATAATTTTTTTCGTCGGTGCAAACATCTTCATTTCTGATTGAGATACTACATAAAGACGTTATAAGTGGCAAACCTTCGTTCTGCAGCGATTTGACCATTCCCGAAAAGCAACTAGCATAATTTCAGTACACGATTTTCACATTGTGCTATTCGGTTTACCTGACATAGTAAACAATACATAATGTAGCCTACATACTTAATAGCAATAGCTTAAATGCCGTAGTAATTAATAACTGTAGCCCCGCGACGTTAAAAAATGCTATTGCGGACCGCTTGAATAATAAAAATTATTAAATCATTCTTTCCGTCGGTGCAGACATCTTCTTCTCTGATTGCGATACTACAGAAAGACGTTGTAAGTCGCAAATGTTTGTTCTGCAGCGATTTGGACATTCCCGAAGAGCAACTAGTATAATTTCAGTTCACTATTTGCACATTGTGCTATTTGGTTAACCTGATATAGTAAACAATACATAATGTAGTTTAGATACTAAATGGTAATAGTTTAAATGCCGTAGTAATTAATAACTGTAGCCCCGCGACGTTAAAAAATGCTATTGCGGACCGCTTGAATAATAAAAATTATTAAATAATTTTTTTCCGTCGGTGCAGACATCTTCTTTTCTGTTTGAGATACTACATTAAGACGTTATAAGTGGCAAACCTTCGATCTGCAGCGATTTGACCATTCCCGAAAAGCAACTAGCATAATTTCAGTACCCGATTTTCACATTGTGCTATTTGGTTAACCTGACATAGTAAACAATACATAATGTAGCTTACATACTTAATGGCAATAGTTTAAATGCCGTAGTAATTAATAACTGTAGCCCCGCGACGTTAAAAAATGCTATTGCGGACCGCTTGAATAATAAAAATTATTAAATAATTCTTTCCGTCGGTGCAGACATCTTCTTTTCTGATTGAGATACTACATAAAGACGTTATAAGTGGCAAACGTTCGTTTTGCAGCGATTTGACCATTCCCGAGAAGCAACTAGCATAATTTCAATACACGATTTTCACATTGTGCTATTTGGTTAACCTGACATAGTAAACAATACATAATGTAGCTTACATACTAAATGGCAAGAGTTTAAATGCCGTAGTAATTAATAACTGTAGGCCCGCGACGGTAAAAAATGATATTGCGGACCGCTTGAATAATACAAATTATTAAATAATTTTTTCGGTCGGTGCAGACATCTTCTTTTCTGATTGAGATACTACATAAAGACGTTATAAGTGGCAAACGTTCGTTCTGCAGCAATTTGCCCATTCCCGAGAAGCAACTAGCATAATTTCAGTACCCGATTTTCACGTTGTGCTATTTGGTTAACCTGACATAGTAAACAATACATAATGTAGTTTAGATACTAAATGGTAATAGTTTTAAATGCCGTAGTAATTAATAACTGTAGCCCCGCGACGTTAAAAATGATATTGCGGACCGCTTAAATAATAAAAATTATTAAATAATTTTTTCCGTCGGTGCAGACATCTTTTTTCTGTTTGAGATACTACATAAAGACGTTATAAGTGGCAAACATTCGTTTTGCAGCGATTTGACCATTCCCGAGAAGCAACTAGCATAATTTCAGTACACGATTTTCACATTGTGCTATTTGGTTAACCTGACATAGTAAACAATACATAATGTAGCTTACATACTAAATGGCAATAGTTTAAATGCCGTAGTAATTAATAACTGTAGCCCCGCGACGTTAAAAAATGATATTGCGGACCGCTTAAATAATAAAAATTATTAAATAATTTTTTCCGTCGGTGCAGACATCTTCTTTTCTGATTGAGATACTACATAAAGACGTTATAAGTGGTAAACGTTCGTTTTGCAGCGATTTGACCATTCCCGAGAAGCAACTAGCATAATTTCAATACACGATTTTCACATTGTGCTATTTGGTTAACCTGACATAGTAAACAATACATAATGTAGCTTACATACTAAATGGCAAGAGTTTAAATGCCGTAGTAATTAATAACTGTAGGCCCGCGACGGTAAAAAATGATATTGCGGACCGCTTGAATAATAAAAATTATTAAATAATTTTTTCCGTCGGTGCAGACATCTTCTTTTCTGATTGAAATACTACAGAAAGACGTTATAAGTGGCAAACATTTGTTTTGCAGCGATTTGACCATTCCCGAGAAGCAACTAGCATAATTTCAGTACCCGATTTTCACGTTGTGCTATTTGGTTAACCTGACATAGTAAACAATACATAATGTAGTTTAGATACTAAATGGTAATAGTTTTAAATGCCGTAGTAATTAATAACTGTAGCCCCGCGACGTTAAAAATGCTATTGCGGACCGCTTGAATAATACAAATTATTAAATAATTTTTTCGGTCGGTGCAGACATCTTCTTTTCTGATTGAGATACTACATAAAGACGTTATAAGTGGCAAACGTTCGTTCTGCAGCAATTTGCCCATTCCCGAGAAGCAACTAGCATAATTTCAGTACACGATTTTCACATTGTGCTATTCGGTTTACCTGACATAGTAAACAATACATAATGTAGCTTACATACTTAATGGCAATAGTTTAAATGCCGTAGTAATTAATAACTGTAGCCCCGCGACGTTGAAAAATGCTATTGCGGACCGCTTGAATAATAAAAATTATTAAATAATTCTTTCCGTCGGTGCAGACATCTTCTTTTCTGATTGAGATACTACAGAAAGGCGTTATTAGTGGCAAACCTTCGATCTGCAGCGATTTGACCATTCCCGAAAAGCAAGTAGCATAATTTCAGTACCCGATTTTCACATTGTGCTATTTGGTTAACCTGACATAGTAAACAATACATAATGTAGCTTACATACTTAATGGCAATAGTTTAAATGCCGTAGTAATTAATAACTGTAGGCCCGCGACGTTAAAAAATGATATTGCGAACCGCTTAAATAATAAAAATTATTAAATAATTTTTTCCGTCGGTGCAGACATCTTCTTTTCTGTTTGAGATACTACATAAAAACGTTATAAGTGGCAAACGTTCGTTTTGCAGCGATTTGACCATTCCCGAGAAGCAACTAGTATAATTTCAGTTCACTATTTGCACATTGTGCTATTTGGTTAACCTGATATAGTAAACAATACATAATGTAGTTTATATACTAAATGGTAATAGTTTAAATGCCGTAGTAATTAATAACTGTAGCCCCGCGACGTTAAAAAATGCTATTGCGGACCGCTTAAATAATAAAAATTATTAAATAATTTTTTCCGTCGGTGCAGACATCTTTTTTCTGTTTGAGATACTACATAAAGACGTTATAAGTGGCAAACATTCGTTTTGCAGCGATTTGACCATTCCCGAGAAGCAACTAGCATAATTTCAGTACACGATTTTCACATTGTGCTATTTGGTTAACCTGACATAGTAAACAATACATAATGTAGCTTACATACTAAATGGCAATAGTTTAAATGCCGTAGTAATTAATAACTGTAGCCCCGCGACGTTAAAAAATGATATTGCGGACCGCTTAAATAATAAAAATTATTAAATAATTTTTTCCGTCGGTGCAGACATCTTCTTCTCTGATTGCGATACTACAGAAAGACGTTGTAAGTCGCAAATGATTGTTCTGCAGCGATTTGGACATTCCCGAGAAGCAACTAGTATAATTTCAGTTCACTATTTGCACATTGTGCTATTTGGTTAACCTGATATAGTAAACAATACATAATGTAGTTTATATACTAAATGGTAATAGTTTAAATGCTGTAGTAATTAATAACTGTAGCCCCGCGACGTTAAAAAATGCTATTGCGGACCGCTTAAATAATAAAAATTATTAAATAATTTTTTCCGTCGGTGCAGACATCTTTTTTTCTGTTTGAGATACTACATAAAGACGTTATAAGTGGCAAACATTCGTTTTGCAGCGATTTGACCATTCCCGAGAAGCAACTAGCATAATTTCAATACACGATTTTCACATTGTGCTATTTGGTTAACCTGACATAGTAAACAATACATAATGTAGCTTACATACTAAATGGCAATAGTTTAAATGCCGTAGTAATTAATAACTGTAGCCCCGCGACGTTAAAAAATGATATTGCGGACCGCTTAAATAATAAAAATTATTAAATAATTTTTTCCGTCGGTGCAGACATCTTCTTCTCTGATTGCGATACTACAGAAAGACGTTGTAAGTCGCAAATGATTGTTCTGCAGCGATTTGGACATTCCCGAGAAGCAACTAGTATAATTTCAGTTCACTATTTGCACATTGTGCTATTTGGTTAACCTGATATAGTAAACAATACATAATGTAGTTTATATACTAAATGGTAATAGTTTAAATGCCGTAGTAATTAATAACTGTAGCCCCGCGACGTTAAAAAATGCTATTGCGGACCGCTTAAATAATAAAAATTATTAAATAATTTTTTCCGTCGGTGCAGACATCTTTTTTTCTGTTTGAGATACTACATAAAGACGTTATAAGTGGCAAACATTCGTTTTGCAACGATTTGACCATTCCCGAGAAGCAACTAGCATAATTTCAGTACACGATTTTCACATTGTGCTATTTGGTTAACCTGACATAGTAAACAATACATAATGTAGCTTACATACTAAATGGCAATAGTTTAAATGCCGTAGTAATTAATAACTGTAACCCCGCGACGTTAAAAAATGATATTGCGGACCGCTTAAATAATAAAAATTATTAAATAATTTTTTCCGTCGGTGCAGACATCTTCTTCTCTGATTGCGATACTACAGAAAGACGTTGTAAGTCGCAAATGATTGTTCTGCAGCGATTTGGACATTCCCGAGAAGCAACTAGTATAATTTCAGTTCACTATTTGCACATTGTGCTATTTGGTTAACCTGATATAGTAAACAATACATAATGTAGTTTATATACTAAATGGTAATAGTTTAAATGCCGTAGTAATTAATAACTGTAGCCCCGCGACGTTAAAAAATGCTATTGCGGACCGCTTAAATAATAAAAATTATTAAATAATTTTTTCCGTCGGTGCAGACATTTTTTTTCTGTTTGAGATACTACATAAAGACGTTATAAGTGGCAAACATTCGTTTTGCAGCGATTTGACCATTCCCGAGAAGCAACTAGCATAATTTCAGTACACGATTTTCACATTGTGCTATTTGGTTAACCTGACATAGTAAACAATACATAATGTAGCTTACATACTAAATGCCAATAGTTTAAATGCCGTAGTAATTAATAACTGTAGCCCCGCGACGTTAAAAAATGATATTGCGGACCGCTTAAATAATAAAAATTATTAAATAATGTTTTCCGTCGGTGCAGACATCTTCTTCTCTGATTGCGATACTACAGAAAGACGTTGTAAGTCGCAATTGATTGTTCTGCAGCGATTTGGACATTCCCGAGAAGCAACTAGTATAATTTCATTTCACTGTTTGCACATTGTGCTATTTGGTTAACCTGATATAGTAAACAATACATAATGTAGTTTAGATACTAAATGGTAATAGTTTAAATGCCGTAGTAATTAATAACTGTAGCCCCGCGACGTTAAAAAATGCTATTGCGGACCGCTTAAATAATAAAAATTATTAAATAATTTTTTCCGTCGGTGCAGACATCTTCTCTGATTGCGATACTAAAGAAAGACGTTGTAAGTCGCAAATATTTGTTCTGCAGCGATTTGGACATTCCCGAGAAGCAACTAGTATAATTTCAGTTCACTATTTTTACATTGTGCTATTTGGTTAACCTGACATAGTAAATTATACATAATGTAGCTTATATACTTAATGGCAATAGTTTAAATGCCGTAGTAATTAATAACTGCAGGCCCGCGACGTTAAAAAATGATATTGCGGACCGCTTAAATAATAAAAATTATTAAATAATTTTTTCCGTCGGTGCAGACATCTTCTTCTCTGATTGCGTTCGTTTTGCAGCGATTTGACCATTCCCGAGAAGCAACTAGCATAATTTCAGTACACGATTTTCACATTGTGCTACTTGGTTAACCTGACATAGTAAACAATACATAGTGTAGCTTACATACTAAATGGCAATAGTTTAAATGCCGTAGTAATTAATAACTGTAGTCCGGCGACGTTAAAAAATGCTATAGCGGACCGCTTAAATAATAAAAATTATTAAATATTTTTTTCCTTCGGTGCAGACATCTTCTTTTCTGTTTGAGATACTACATAGAGACGTTATAAGTGGCAAACGTTCGTTCTGCAGCATTTTAACCATTCCCGAGATGCAACTAGCATAATTTCAGTACACCATTTTCACATTGTGCTATGTAGTTTACCTGACATAGTAAACAATACATAATGTAGCTTACATACAAAATGTAGTAGTTTAAATGCCGAAGAATTAAACACTGTAGCCCCGCTACGTTAAAAAATGCTATTGCGGACCGCGTAATAATAAAAATTATTAAATATTTTTTTCCGTCGGTGCAGACATCTTCTTTTCTGATTGAAATACTACAGAAAGACGTTATAAGTGGCAAACATTTGTTTTGCAGCGATTTGACCATTCCCGAGAAGCAACTAGCATAATTTTACACGATTTTCACATTGTGCTATTTGGTTAACCTGACATAGTAAACAATACATAATGTAGTTTAGATACTAAATGGTAATAGTTTAAATGGCGTAGTAATTAATAACTGTAGCCCCGCGACGTTAAAAAATGTTCTTGCGGACATCTTAAATAATAAAAATTATTAAATAATTTTTTCCGTCAGTGCAGACATCTCCTTTTCTGATTGCGATACTACAGAAAGACGTTATAAGTGGCAAACGCTCGTTTTGCAGCGATTTCACCATTCCCGAGAAGCAACTAGCATAATTTCAGTACCGGATTTTCACATTGTGCTGTTTGGTTAACCTGACATAGTAAACAATACATAATTTAGCTTACATACTTAATGGCAATAGTTTAAATGCCGTAGTAATTAATAACTGAAGCCCCGCGACGTTAAAAAATGCTATTGCGGACATCTTAAATAATAAAAATTATTAAATAATTTTTTCCGTCGGTGCAGACATCTTCTTTTCTGTTTGAGATACTACATAGAGACGTTATAAGTGGCAAACGTTCGTTCTGCAGCAATTTAACCATTCCCGAGATGCAACTAGCATAATTTCAGTACACCATTTTCACATTGTGCTATGTAGTTTACCTGACATAGTAAACAATACATAATGAAGCTTACATACAAAATGTAGTAGTTTAAATGCCGAAGAACTAAACACTGTAGCCCCGCTACGTTAAAAAATGCTATTGCGGACCGCGTAATAATAAAAATTATTAAATAATTTTTTCCGTCGGTGCAGACATCTTCTTTTCTGATTGAAATACTACAGAAAGACGTTATAAGTGGTAAACATTTGTTTTGCAGCGATTTGACCATTCCCGAGAAGCAACTAGCATAATTTTACACGATTTTCACATTGTGCTATTTGGTTAACCTGACATAGTAAACAATACATAATGTAGTTTAGATACTAAATGGTAATAGTTTAAATGGCGTAGTAATTAATAACTGTAGCCCCGCGACGTTAAAAAATGCTATTGCGGACATCTTAAATAATAAAAATTATTAAATAATTTTTTCCTTCGGTATAGACATCTCCTTTTCTGATTGCGATACTACAGAAAGACGTTATAAGTGGCAAACGCTCGTTTTGCAGCGATTTCACCATTCCCGAGAAGCAACTAGCATAATTTCAGTACCCGATTTTCACATTGTGCTGTTTGGTTAACCTGACATAGTAAACAATACATAATTTAGCTTACATACTTAATGGCAATAGTTTAAATGCCGTAGTAATTAATAACTGAAGCCCCGCGACGTTAAAAATGCTATTGCGGGCATCTTAAATAATAAAAATTATTAAATAATTTTTTCCGTCGGTGCAGACATCTCCTTTTCTGATTGCGATACTACAGAAAGACGTTATAAGTGGCAAACGCTCGTTTTGCAGCGATTTCACCATTCCCGAGAAGCAACTAGCATAATTTCAGTACCGGATTTTCACATTGTGCTGTTTGGTTAACCTGACATAGTAAACAATACATAATTTAGCTTACATACTTAATGGCAATAGTTTAAATGCCGTAGTAATTAATAACTGAAGCCCCGCGACGTTAAAAAATGCTATTGCGGACATCTTAAATAATAAAAATTATTAAATAATTTTTTCCGACGGTGCAGACATCTTCTTTTCTGTTTGAGATACTACATAGAGACGTTATAAGTGGCAAACGTTCGTTCTGCAGCAATTTAACCATTCCCGAGATGCAACTAGCATAATTTCAGTACACCATTTTCACATTGTGCTATGTAATTTACCTGACATAGTAAACAATACATAATGAAGCTTACATACAAAATGTAGTAGTTTAAATGCCGAAGAACTAAACACTGTAGCCCCGCTACGTTAAAAAATGCTATTGCGGACCGCGTAATAATAAAAATTATTAAATAATTTTTTCCGTCGGTGCAGACATCTTCTTTTCTGATTGAAATACTACAGAAAGACGTTATAAGTGGTAAACATTTGTTTTGCAGCGATTTGACCATTCCCGAGAAGCAACTAGCATAATTTTACACGATTTTCACATTGTGCTATTTGGTTAACCTGACATAGTAAACAATACATAATGTAGTTTAGATACTAAATGGTAATAGATTAAATGGCGTAGTAATTAATAACTGTAGCCCCGCGACGTTAAAAAATGCTATTGCGGACATCTTAAATAATAAAAATTATTAAATAATTTTTTCCTTCGGTATAGACATCTCCTTTTCTGATTGCGATACTACAGAAAGACGTTATAAGTGGCAAACGCTCGTTTTGCAGCGATTTCACCATTCCCGAGAAGCAACTAGCATAATTTCAGTACCCGATTTTCACATTGTGCTGTTTGGTTAACCTGACATAGTAAACAATACATAATTTAGCTTACATACTTAATGGCAATAATTTAAATGCCGTAGTAATTAATAACTGAAGCCCCGCGACGTTAAAAATGCTATTGCGGACATCTTAAATAATAAAAATTATTAAATAATTTTTTCCGTCGGTGCAGACATCTTCTTTTCTGATTGCGATACTACAGAAAGACGTTGTAAGTCGCAAATGATTGTTCTGCAGCGATTTGGACATTCCCGAGAAGCAACTATTATAATTTCAGTTCACTATTTGCACATTGTGCTATTTGGTTAACCTGACATAGTAAACAATACATAATGTAGCTTACATACTTAATGGCAATAGTTTAAATGCCGTAGTAATTAATAACTGAAGCCCCGCGACGTTAAAAATGCTATTGCGGACATCTTAAATAATAAAAATTATTAAATAATTTTTTCCGTCGGTGCAGACATCTTCTTTTCTGATTGCGATACTACAGAAAGACGTTATAAGTGGCAAACGCTCGTTTTGCAGCGATTTCACCATTCCCGAGAAACAACTAGCATAATTTCAGTACACGATTTTTACATTGTGCTATTTGGTTAACCTGACATAGTAAACAATACATAATGTAGCTTACATACTAAATGGCAATAGTTTAAATGCCGTAGTAATTAATAACTGAAGCCCCGCGACGTTAAAAAATGCTATTGCGGACATCTTAAATAATAAAAATTATTAAATAATTTTTTCCGTCGGTGCAGACATCTTCTTTTCTGATTGCGATACTACAGAAAGACGTTGTAAGTTGCAAACGTTTGTTCTGCAGCGATTTGGACATTCCCGAGAAGCAACTAGCATAATTTCAGTTCACTATTAGCAGATTGTGCTATTTGGTTAACCTGATATAGTAAACAATACATAACGTAGTTTAGATACTAAATGGTAATGGTTTAAATGCCGTAGTAATTAATAACTGTAGCCCCGCGACGTTAAAAAATGCTATTGCGGACCGTTTAAATAATAAAAATTATTAAATAATTTTTTTCGTCGGTGCAAACATTTTTTTTCAGATTGAGATACTACATAAAGTCGTTATAAGTGGCAAACCTTCGTTCTGCAGCGATTTGACCATTCCCGAGAAGCAACTAGCATAATGTCAGTACACGATTTTCACATTGTGCAATTTGGTTAACCTGACATAGTAAACAATACATAATGTAGCTTACATACTAAATGGCAATAGTTTAAATACCGTAGTAATTAATAACTGTAGCCCCGCGACGTTAAAAAATGCTATTGCGGACATCTTAAATAATAAAAATTATTAAATAATTTTTTCCGTCGGTGCAGACATCTTCTTTGCTGATTGTGATACTACAGAAAGACGTTATAAGTGGCAAACGTTCGTTTTGCAGCGATTTGACCATTCCCGAGAAGCAACTAGCATAATTTCAGTACACGATTTTCACATTGTGCTATTTGGTTAACCTGAAATAGTAAACAATACATAATGTAGCTTACATACTAAATGGCAATAATTTAAATGCCGTAGTAATTAATAACTGTAGCCCCGCGACGTTAAAATATGCTATTGCGGACCGCTTAAATAATAAAAATTATTAAATAATTTTTTTCGTCGGTGCAAACATTTTTTTTCAGATTGAGATACTACATAAAGTCGTTATAAGTGGCAATCCTTCGTTCTGCAGCGATTTGACCATTCCCGAGAAGCAACTAGCATAATGTCAGTACATGATTTTCACATTGTGCAATTTGGTTAGCCTGACATAGTAAACAATACATAATGTAGCTTACATACTAAATGGCAATAGTTTAAATGCCGTAGTAATTAATAACTGTAGCGCCGCGACGTTAAAATATGCTATTGGGGACCGCTTAAATAAAAAAAATTATTAAATATTTTTTTCCGTCGGTGCAGACATCTTCTTCTCTGATTGCGATACTACAGAAAGACGTTATAAGTGGCAAACCTTCGATCTGCAGCGATTTGACCATTCCCGAAAAGCAACTAGCATAACTTCAGTACACGATTTTCAAATTGTGCTATTTGGTTAACCTGATATAGTAAACAATACATAATGTAGTTTAGATACTAAATGGTAATAGTTTAAATGCCGTAGTAATTAATAACTGTAGCCCCGCGACGTTAAAAGATGCTATTGTGGACCGCTTAAATAATAAAAATTATTAAATAATTTTTTCCGTCGGTGCAGACATCTTCTTTTCTGTTTGAGATACTACATAAAGACGTTATAAGTGGCAAACGTTCGTTTTGCAGCAATTTGCCCATTCCCGAGAAGCAACTAGCATAATTTCAGTACCAGATTTTCAAATTGTGCTATTTGGTTAACCTGACATAGTAAACAATACATAATGTAGCCTACATACTAAATGGCAATAGTTTAAATGCCGTACTAATTAATAACTGTAGCCCCGCGACGTTAAAAAATTCTATTGCGGACAGCTTAAATAATAAAAATTATTAAATAATTTTTTTCGTCGGTGCAAACATCTTCTTTTCTGATTGAGATACTACATAAAGACGTTATAAGTGGCAAACCTTCGTTCTGCAGCGATTTGACCATTCCCGAGAAGCAACTAGCATAATTTCAGTACACGATTTTCAAATTGTGCTATTTGGTTAACCTGACATAGTAAACAATACATAATGTAGCCTACATTCTAAATGGCAATAGTTTAATTGCCGTACTAATTAATAACTGTAGCCCCGCGACGTTAAAAAATTCTATTGCGGACAGCTTAAATAATAAAAATTATTAAATAATTTTTTTCGTCGGTGCAAACATCTTCTTTTCTGATTGAGATACTACATAAAGACGTTATAAGTGGCAAACCTTCGTTCTGCAGCGATTTGACCATTCCCGAAAAGCAACTAGCATAATTTCAGTACCCGATTTTCACATTGTGCTGTTTGGTTAACCTGACATAGTAAACAATACATAATTTAGCTTACATACTTAATGGCAATAGTTTAAATGCCGTAGTAATTAATAACTGTAGCCCCGCGACGTTAAAATATGCTATTGCGGACCGCTTAAACAATAAAAATTATTAAATAATTTTTTCCGTCGGTGCAGACATCTTCTTTTCTGATTGAGATACTACATAAAGACGTTATAAGTGGCAAACGTTCGTTCTGCAGCAATTTGCCCATTCCCGAGAAGCAACTAGCATAATTTCAGTACACGATTTTCAAATTGTGCTATTTGGTTAACCTGACATAGTAAACAATACATAATGTAGCCTACATACTAAATGGCAATAGTTTAAATGCCGTACTAATTAATAACTGTAGCCCCGCGACGTTAAAAAATTCTATTGCGGACAGCTTAAATAATAAAAATTATTAAATCATTTTTTTCGTCGGTACAAACATCTTCATTTCTGATTGAGATACTACATAAAGACGTTATAAGTGGCAAACCTTCGTTCTGCAGCGATTTGACCATTCCCGAAAAGCAACTAGCATAATTTCAGTACACGATTTTCACATTGTGCTATTCGGTTTACCTGACATAGTAAACAATACATAATGTAGCCTACATACTTAATAGCAATAGTTTAAATGCCGTAGTAATTAATAACTGTAGCCCCGCGACGTTAAAAAATGCTATTGCGGACCGCTTGAATAATAAAAATTATTAAATCATTCTTTCCGTCGGTGCAGACATCTTCTTCTCTGATTGCGATACTACAGAAAGACGTTGTAAGTCGCAAATGTTTGTTCTGCAGCGATTTGGACATTCCCGAAGAGCAACTAGTATAATTTCAGTTCACTATTTGCACATTGTGCTATTTGGTTAACCTGATATAGTAAACAATACATAATGTAGTTTAGATACTAAATGGTAATAGTTTAAATGCCGTAGTAATTAATAACTGTAGCCCCGCGACGTTAAAAAATGCTATTGCGGACCGCTTGAATAATAAAAATTATTAAATAATTTTTTTCCGTCGGTGCAGACATCTTCTTTTCTGTTTGAGATACTACATTAAGACGTTATAAGTGGCAAACCTTCGATCTGCAGCGATTTGACCATTCCCGAAAAGCAACTAGCATAATTTCAGTACCCGATTTTCACATTGTGCTATTTGGTTAACCTGACATAGTAAACAATACATAATGTAGCTTACATACTTAATGGCAATAGTTTAAATGCCGTAGTAATTAATAACTGTAGGCCCGCGACGTTAAAAAATGATATTGCGGACCGCTTAAATAATAAAAATTATTAAATAATTTTTTCCGTCGGTGCAGACATCTTCTTTTCTGTTTGAGATACTACATAAAGACGTTATAAGTGGCAAACGTTCGTTTTGCAGCGATTTGACCATTCCCGAGAAGCAACTAGCATAATTTCAATACACGATTTTCACATTGTGCTATTTGGTTAACCTGACATAGTAAACAATACATAATGTAGCTTACATACTAAATAGCAAGAGTTTAAATGCCGTAGTAATTAATAACTGTAGGCCCGCGACGGTAGAAAATGATATTGCGGACCGCTTAAATAATAAAAATTATTAAATAATTTTTTCCGTCGCTGCAGACATCTTCTTTTCTGATTGAAATACTACAGAAAGACGTTATAAGTGGCAAACATTTGTTTTGCAGCGATTTGACCATTCCCGAGAAGCAACTAGCATAATTTCAGTACCCGATTTTCACGTTGTGCTATTTGGTTAACCTGACATAGTAAACAATACATAATGAAGTTTAGATACTAAATGGTAATAGTTTTAAATGCCGTAGTAATTAATAACTGTAGCCCCGCGACGTTAAAAATGCTATTGCGGACCGCTTGAATAATACAAATTATTAAATAATTTTTTCCGTCGGTGCAGACATCTTCTTTTCTGATTGAAATACTACAGAAAGACGTTATAAGTGGCAAACATTTGTTTTGCAGCGATTTGACCATTCCCGAGAAGCAACTAGCATAATTTCAGTACCCGATTTTCACGTTGTGCTATTTGGTTAACCTGACATAGTAAACAATACATAATGAAGTTTAGATACTAAATGGTAATAGTTTTAAATGCCGTAGTAATTAATAACTGTAGCCCCGCGACGTTAAAAATGCTATTGCGGACCGCTTGAATAATACAAATTATTAAATAATTTTTTCGGTCGGTGCAGCCATCTTCTTTTCTGATTGAGATACTACATAAAGAAGTTATAAGTGGCAAACGTTCGTTCTGCAGCAATTTGCCCATTCCCGAGAAGCAACTAGCATAATTTCAGTACACGATTTTCACATTGTGCTATTCGGTTTACCTGACATAGTAAACAATACATAATGTAGCTTACATACTTCATGGCAATAGTTTAAATGCCGTAGTAATTAATAACTGTAGCCCCGCGACGTTAAAAAATGCTATTGCGGACCGCTTGAATAATAAAAATTATTAAATAATTCTTTCCGTCGGTGCAGACATCTTCTTTTCTGATTGAGATACTACAGAAAGGCGTTATAAGTGGCAAACCTTCGATCTGCAGCGATTTGACCATTCCCGAAAAGCAACTAGCATAATTTCAGTACCCGATTTTCACATTGTGCTATTTGGTTAACCTGACATAGTAAACAATACATAATGTAGCTTACATACTTAATGGCAATAGTTTAAATGCCGTAGTAATTAATAACTGTAGGCCCGCGACGTTAAAAAATGATATTGCGAACCGCTTAAATAATAAAAATTATTAAATAATTTTTTCCGTCGGTGCAGACATCTTCTTTTCTGTTTGAGATACTACATAAAGACGTTATAAGTGGCAAACGTTCGTTTTGTAGCGAATTGACCATTCCCGAGAAGCAACTAGTATAATTTCAGTTCACTATTTGCACATTGTGCTATTTGGTTAACCTGATATAGTAAACAATACATAATGTAGTTTATATACTAAATGGTAATAGTTTAAATGCCGTAGTAATTAATAACTGTAGCCCCGCGACGTTAAAAAATGCTATTGCGGACATCTTAATTAATAAAAATTATTAAATAATTTTTTCCGTCGGTGCAGACATCTTCTTTTCTGATTGCGATACTACAGAAAGACGTTATAAGTGGCAAACGTTCGTTTTGCAGCGATTTGACCATTCCCGAGAAGCAACTAGCATAATTTCAGTACACGATTTTCACATTGTGCTATTTGGTTAACCTGACATAGTAAACAATACATAATGTAGCTTACATACTAAATGGCAATAGTTGAAATGCCGTAGTAATTAATAACTGTAGCGCCGCGACGTTAAAATATGCTATTGGGGACCGCTTAAATAAAAAAAATTATTAAATATTTTTTTCCGTCGGTGCAGACATCTTCTTCTCTGATTGCGATACTACAGAAAGACGTTATAAGTGGCAAACCTTCGATCTGCAGCGATTTGACCATTCCCGAAAAGCAACTAGCATAATTTCAGTACACGATTTTCAAATTGTGCTATTTGGTTAACCTGATATAGTAAACAACACATAATGTAGTTTAGATACTAAATGGTAATAGTTTAAATGCCGTAGTAATTAATAACTGTAGCCCCGCGACGTTAAAAGATGCTATTGTGGACCGCTTAAATAATAAAAATTATTAAATAATTTTTTCCGTCGGTGCAGACATCTTCTTTTCTGTTTGAGATACTACATAAAGACGTTATAAGTGGCAAACGTTCGTTTTGCAGCAATTTGCCCATTCCCGAGAAGCAACTAGCATAATTTCAGTACATGATTTTCAAATTGTGCTATTTGGTTAACCTGACATAGTAAACAATACATAATGTAGCCTACATACTAAATGGCAATAGTTTAAATGCCGTACTAATTAATAACTGTAGCCCCGCGACGTTAAAAAATTCTATTGCGGACAGCTTAAATAATAAAAATTATTAAATAATTTTTTTCGTCGGTGCAAACATCTTCTTTTCTGATTGAGATACTACATAAAAACGTTATAAGTGGCAAACCTTCGTTCTGCAGCGATTTGACCATTCCCGAGAAGCAACTAGCATAATTTCAGTACACGATTTTCAAATTGTGCTATTTGGTTAACCTGACATAGTAAACAATACTTAATTTAGCCTACATACTAAATGGCAATAGTTTAATTGCCGTACTAATTAATAACTGTAGCCCCGCGACGTTAAAAAATTCTATTGCGGACAGCTTAAATAATAAAAATTATTAAATAATTTTTTTCGTCGGTGCAAACATCTTCTTTTCTGATTGAGATACTACATAAAGACGTTATAAGTGGCAAACCTTCGTTCTGCAGCGATTTGACCATTCCCGAAAAGCAACTAGCATAATTTCAGTACCCGATTTTCACATTGTGCTGTTTGGTTAACCTGACATAGTAAACAATACATAATTTAGCTTACATACTTAATGGCAATAGTTTAAATGCCGTAGTAATTAATAACTGTAGCCCCGCGACGTTAAAATATGCTATTGCGGACCGCTTAAACAATAAAAATTATTAAATAATTTTTTCCGTCGGTGCAGACATCTTCTTTTCTGATTGAGATACTACATAAAGACGTTATAAGTGGCAAACGTTCGTTCTGCAGCAATTTGCCCATTCCCGAGAAGCAACTAGCATAATTTCAGTACACGATTTTCAAATTGTGCTATTTGGTTAACCTGACATAGTACACAATACATAATGTAGCCTACATACTAAATGGCAATAGTTTAAATGCCGTACTAATTAATAACTGTAGCCCCGCGACGTTAAAAAATTCTATTGCTAACAGCTTAAATAATAAAAATTATTAAATCATTTTTTTCGTCGGTGCAAACATCTTCATTTCTGATTGAGATACTACATAAAGACGTTATAAGTGGCAAACCTTCGTTCTGCAGCGATTTGACCATTCCCGAAAAGCAACTAGCATAATTTCAGTACACGATTTTCACATTGTGCTATTCGGTTTACCTGACATAGTAAACAATACATAATGTAGCCTACATACTTAATAGCAATAGTTTAAATGCCGTAGTAATTAATAACTGTAGCCCCGCGACGTTAAAAAATGCTATTGCGGACCGCTTGAATAATAAAAATTATTAAATCATTCTTTCCGTCGGTGCAGACATCTTCTTCTCTGATTGCGATACTACAGAAAGACGTTGTAAGTCGCAAATGTTTGTTCTGCAGCGATTTGGACATTCCCGAAGAGCAACTAGTATAATTTCAGTTCACTATTTGCACATCGTGCTATTTGGTTAACCTGATATAGTAAACAATACATAATGTAGTTTAGATACTAAATGGTAATAGTTTAAATGCAGTAGTAATTAATAACTGTAGCCCCGCGACGTTAAAAAATGCTATTGCGGACCGCTTGAATAATAAAAATTATTAAATAATTTTTTTCCGTCGGTGCAGACATCTTCTTTTCTGTTTGAGATACTACATAAAGACGTTATAAGTGGCAAACGTTCGTTTTGCAGCGATTTGACCATTCCCGAGAAGCAACTAGCATAATTTCAGTACCCGATTTTCACATTGTGCTATTTGGTTAACCTGACATAGTAAACAATACATAATGTAGCTTACATACTTAATGGCAATAGTTTAAATGCCGTAGTAATTAATAACTGTAGGCCCGCGACGTTAAAAAATGATATTGCGGACCGCTTAAATGATAAAAATTATTAAATAATTTTTTCCGTCGGTGCAGACATCTTCTTTTCTGTTTGAGATACTACATAAAGACGTTATAAGTGGCAAACGTTCGTTTTGCAGCGATTTGACCATTCCCGAGAAGCAACTAGCATAATTTCAATACACGATTTTCACATTGTGCTATTTGGTTAACCTGACATAGTAAACAATACATAATGTAGCTTACATACTAAATAGCAAGAGTTTAAATGCCGTAGTAATTAATAACTGTAGGCCCGCGACGGTAAAAAATGATATTGCGGACCGCTTAAATAATAAAAATTATTAAATAATTTTTTCCGTCGGTGCAGACATCTTCTTTTCTGATTGAAATACTACAGAAAGACGTTATAAGTGGCAAACATTTGTTTTGCAGCGATTTGACCATTCCCGAGAAGCAACTAGCATAATTTCAGTACCCGATTTTCACGTTGTGCTATTTGGTTAACCTGACATAGTAAACAATACATAATGTAGTTTAGATACTAAATGGTAATAGTTTTAAATGCCGTAGTAATTAATAACTGTAGCCCCGCGACGTTAAAAATGCTATTGCGGACCGCTTGAATAATACAAATTATTAAATAATTTTTTCGGTCGGTGCAGACATCTTCTTTTCTGATTGAGATACTACATAAAGACGTTATAAGTGGCAAACGTTCGTTCTGCAGCAATTTGCCCATTCCCGAGAAGCAACTAGCATAATTTCAGTACACGATTTTCACATTGTGCTATTCGGTTTACCTGACATAGTAAACAATACATAATGTAGCTTACATACTTCATGGCAATAGTTTAAATGCCGTAGTAATTAATAACTGTAGCACCGCGACGTTAAAAAATGCTATTGCGGACCGCTTGAATAATAAAAATTATTAAATAATTCTTTCCGTCGGTGCAGACATCTTCTTTTCTGTTTGAGATACTACATAAAGACGTTATAAGTGGCAAACGTTCGTTCTGCAGCAATTTGCCCATTCCCGAGAAGCAACTAGCATAATTTCAGTACACGATTTTCACATTGTGCTATTCGGTTTACCTGACATAGTAAACAATACATAATGTAGCTTACATACTTCATGGCAATAGTTTAAATGCCGTAGTAATTAATAACTGTAGCCCCGCGACGTTAAAAAATGCTATTGCGGACCGCTTGAATAATAAAAATTATTAAATAATGCTTTCCGTCGGTGCAGACATCTTCTTTTCTGTTTGAGATACTACAGAAAGGCGTTATAAGTGGCAAACCTTCGATCTGCAGGGATTTGACCATTCCCGAAAAGCAACTAGCATAATTTCAGTACCCGATTTTCACATTGTGCTATTTGGTTAACCTGACATAGTAAACAATACATAATGTAGCTTACATACTTAATGGCAATAGTTTAAATGCCGTAGTAATTAATAACTGTAGCCCCGCGACGTTAAAAAATGATATTGCGAACCGCTTAAATAATAAAAATTATTAAATAATTTTTTCCGTCGGTGCAGACATCTTTTCTGTTTGAGATACTACATAAAGACGTTATAAGTGGCAAACGTTCGTTTTGCAGCGAATTGACCATTCCCGAGAAGCAACTAGTATAATTTCAGTTCACTATTTGCACATTGTGCTATTTGGTTAACCTGATATAGTAAACAATACATAATGTAGTTTATATACTAAATGGTAATAGTTTAAATGCCGTAGTAATTAATAACTGTAGCCCCGCGACGTTAAAAAATGCTATTGCGGACCGCTTAAATAATAAAAATTATTAAATAATTTTTTCCGTCGGTGCAGACATCTTTTTTTCTGTTTGAGATACTACATAAAGACGTTATAAGTGGCAAACATTCGTTTTGCAGCGATTTGACCATTCCCGAGAAGCAACTAGCATAATTTCAATACACGATTTTCACATTGTGCTATTTGGTTAACCTGGCATAGTAAACAATACATAATGTAGCTTACATACTAAATGGCAATAGTTTAAATGCCGTAGTAATTAATAACTGTAGCCCCGCGACGTTAAAAAATGATATTGCGGACCGCTTACATAATAAAAATTATTAAATAATTTTTTCCGTCGGTGCAGACATCTTCTTCTCTGATTGCGATACTACAGAAAGACGTTGTAAGTCGCAAATGATTGTTCTGCAGCGATTTGGACATTCCCGAGAAGCAACTAGTATAATTTCAGTTCACTATTTGCACATTGTCTTATTTGGTTAACCTGATATAGTAAATAATACATAATGTAGTTTATATACTAAATGGTAATAGTTTAAATGCCGTAGTAATTAATAACTGTAGCCCCGCGACGTTAAAAAATGCTATTGCGGACCGCTTAAATAATAAAAATTATTAAATAATTTTTTCCGTCGGTGCAGACATCTTTTTTTCTGTTTGAGATACTACATAAAGACGTTATAAGTGGCAAACATTCGTTTTGCAGCGATTTGACCATTCCCGAGAAGCAACTAGCATAATTTCAATACACGATTTTCACATTGTGCTATTTGGTTAACCTGACATAGTAAACAATACATAATGTAGCTTACATACTAAATGGCAATAGTTTAAATGCCGTAGTAATTAATAACTGTAGCCCCGCGACGTTAAAAAATGCTATTGCGGACCGCTTAAATAATAAAAATTATTAAATAATTTTTTCCGTCGGTGCAGACATCTTCTCTGATTGCGATACTAAAGAAAGACGTTGTAAGTCGCAAATGTTTGTTCTGCAGCGATTTGGACATTCCCGAGAAGCAACTAGTATAATTTCAGTTCACTATTTTTACATTGTGCTATTTGGTTAACCTGACATAGTAAACAATACATAATGTAGCTTATATACTTAATGGCAATAGTTTAAATGCCGTAGTAATTAATAACTGTAGCCCCGCGACGTTAAAAAATGCTATTGCGGACCGCTTGAATAATAAAAATTATTAAATAATTCTTTCCGTCGGTGCAGACATCTTCTTTTCTGATTGAGATACTACAGAAAGGCGTTATAAGTGGCAAACCTTCGATCTGCAGCGATTTGACCATTCCCGAAAAGCAACTAGCATAATTTCAGTACCCGATTTTCACATAGTGCTATTTGGTTAACCTGACATAGTAAACAATACATAATGTAGCTTACATACTTAATGGCAATAGTTTAAATGCCGTAGTAATTAATAACTGTAGGCCCGCGACGTTAAAAAATGATATTGCGAACCGCTTAAATAATAAAAATTATTAAATAATTTTTTCCGTCGGTGCAGACATCTTCTTTTCTGTTTGAGATACTACATAAAGACGTTATAAGTGGCAAACGTTCGTTTTGCAGCGATTTGACCATTCCCGAGAAGCAACTAGCATAATTTCAATACACGATTTTCACATTGTGCTATTTGGTTAACCTGACATAGTAAACAATACATAATGTAGCTTACATACTAAATGGCAATAGTTTAAATGCCGTAGTAATTAATAACTGTAGCCCCGCGACGTTAAAAAATGATATTGCGGACCGCTTAAATAATAAAAATTATTAAATAATTTTTTCCGTCGGTGCAGACATCTTCTTCTCTGATTGCGATACTACAGAAAGACGTTGTAAGTCGCAAATGATTGTTCTGCAGCGATTTGGACATTCCCGAGAAGCAACTAGTATAATTTCAGTTCACTGTTTGCACATTGTGCTATTTGGTTAACCTGATATAGTAAACAATACATAATGTAGTTTAGATACTAAATGGTAATAGTTTAAATGCCGTAGTAATTAATAACTGTAGCCCCGCGACGTTAAAAAATGCTATTGCGGACCGCTTAAATAATAAAAATTATTAAATAATTTTTTCCGTCGGTGCAGACATCTTCTCTGATTGCGATACTAAAGAAAGACGTTGTAAGTCGCAAATGTTTGTTCTGCAGCGATTTGGACATTCCCGAGAAGCAACTAGTATAATTTCAGTTCACTATTTTTACATTGTGCTATTTGGTTAACCTGACATAGTAAACAATACATAATGTAGCTTATATACTTAATGGCAATAGTTTAAATGCCGTAGTAATTAATAACTGCAGGCCCGCGACGTTAAAAAATGATATTGCGGACCGCTTAAATAATAAAAATTATTAAATATTTTTTTCCGTCGGTGCAGACATCTTCTTCTCTGATTGCGTTCGTTTTGCAGCGATTTGACCATTCCCGAGAAAGAACTAGCATAATTTCAGTACACGATTTTCACATTGTGCTACTTGGTTAACCTGACATAGTAAACAATACATAGTGTAGCTTACATACTAAATGGCAATAGTTTAAATGCCCTAGTAATTAATAACTGTAGGCCGGCGACGTTCAAAAATGCTATAGCGGACCGCTTAAATAATAAAAATTATTAAATATTTTTTTCCTTCGGTGCAGACATCTTCTTTTCTGTTTGAGATACTACATAGAGATGTTATAAGTGGCAAACGTTCGTTCTGCAGCAATTTAACCATTCCCGAGATGCAACTAGCATAATTTCAGTACACCATTTTCACATTGTGCTATGTAGTTTACCTGACATAGTAAACAATACTTAATGTAGCTTACATACAAAATGTAGTAGTTTAAATGCCGAAGAATTAAACACTGTAGCCCCGCTACGTTAAAAAATGCTATTGCGGACCGCGTAATAATAAAAATTATTAAATAATTTTTTCCGTCGGTGCAGACATCTTCTTTTCTGATTGAAATACTACAGAAAGACGTTATAAGTGGCAAACATTTGTTTTGCAGCAATTTGACCATTCCCGAGAAGCAACTAGCATAATTTTACACGATTTTCACATTGTGCTATTTGGTTAACCTGACATAGTAAACAATACATAATGTAGTTTAGATACTAAATGGTAATAGCTTAAATGGCGTAGTAATTAATAACTGTAGCCCCGCGACGTTAAAAAATGTTCTTGCGGACATCTTAAATAATAAAAATTATTAAATAATTTTTTCCGTCAGTGCAGACATCTCCTTTTCTGATTGCGATACTACAGAAAGACGTTATAAGTGGCAAACGCTCGTTTTGCAGCGATTTCACCATTCCCGAGAAGCAACTAGCATAATTTCAGTACCGGATTTTCATATTGTGCTGTTTGGTTAACCTGACATAGTAAACAATACATAATTTAGCTTACATACTTAATGGCAATAGTTTAAATGCCGTAGTAATTAATAACTGAAGCCCCGCGACGTTAAAAAATGCTATTGCGGACATCTTAAATAATAAAAATTATTAAATAATTTTTTCCGTCGGTGCAGACATCTTTTTTTCTGTTTGAGATAGGTACTACATAGAGACGTTATAAGTAGCAAACGTTCGTTCTGCAGCAATTTAACCATTCCCGAGATGCAACTAGCATAATTTCAGTACACCATTTTCACATTGTGCTATGTAGTTTACCTGACATAGTAAACAATACATAATGTAGCTTACATACAAAATGTAGTAGTTTAAATGCCGAATAATTAAACACTGTAGCCCCGCTACGTTAAAAAATGCTATTGCGGACCGCGTAATAATAAAAATTATTAAATAATTTTTTCCGTCGGTGCAGACATCTTCTTTTCTGATTGAAATACTACAGAAAGACGTTATAAGTGGCAAACATTTGTTTTGCAGCGATTTGACCATTCCCGAGAAGCAACTAGCATAATTTTACACGATTTTCACATTGTGCTATTTGGTTAACCTGACATAGTAAACAATACATAATGTAGTTTAGATACTAAATGGTAATAGTTTAAATGGCGTAGTAATTAATAACTGTAGCCCCGCGACGTTAAAAAATGCTATTGCGGACATCTTAAATAATAAAAATTATTAAATAATTTTTTCCGTCGGTGCAGACATCTTCTTTTCTGATTGCGATACTACAGAAAGACGTTGTAAGTCGCAAATGATTGTTCTGCAGCGATTTGGACATTCCCGAGAAGCAACTATTATAATTTCAGTTCACTATTTGCACATTGTGCTATTTGGTTAACCTGACATAGTAAACAATACATAATGTAGCTTACATACTTAATGGCAATAGTTTAAATGCCGTAGTAATTAATAACTGTAGCCCCGCGACGTTAAAATATGCTATTGCGGACCGCTTAAATAATAAAAATTATTAAATAATTTTTTCCGTCAGTGCAGACATCTTCTTTTCTGATTGCGATACTACAGAAAGACGTTATAAGTGGCAAACGCTCGTTTTGCAGCGATTTCACCATTCCCGAGAAACAACTAGCATAATTTCAGTACACGATTTTTACATTGTGCTATTTGGTTAACCTGACATAGTAAACAATATATAATGTAGCTTACATACTAACTGGCAATAGTTTAAATGCCGTAGTAATTAATAACTGAAGCCCCGCGACGTTAAAAAATGCTATTGCGGACATCTTAAATAATAAAAATTATTAAATAATTTTTTCCGTCGGTGCAGACATCTTCTTTTCTGATTGCGATACTACAGAAAGACGTTGTAAGTTGCAAACGTTTGTTCTGCAGCGATTTGGACATTCCCGAGAAGCAACTAGCATAATTTCAGTTCACTATTAGCACATTGTGCTATTTGGTTAACCTGATATAGTAAACAATACATAATGTAGTTTAGATACTAAATGGTAATGGTTTAAATGCCGTAGTAATTAATAACTGTAGCCCCGCGACGTTAAAAAATGCTATTGCGGACCGTTTAAATAATAAAAATTATTAAATAATTTTTTTCGTCGGTGCAAACATTTTTTTTCAGATTGAGATACTACATAAAGTCGTTATAAGTGGCAAACCTTCGTTCTGCAGCGATTTGACCATTCCCGAGAAGCAACTAGCATAATGTCAGTACACGATTTTCACATTGTGCAATTTGGTTAACCTGACATAGTAAACAATACATAATGTAGCTTACATACTAAATGGCAATAGTTTAAATACCGTAGTAATTAATAACTGTAGCCCCGCGACGTTAAAAAATGCTATTGCGGACATCTTAAATAATAAAAATTATTAAATAATTTTTTCCGTCGGTGCAGACATCTTCTTTGCTGATTGCGATACTACAGAAAGACGTTATAAGTGGCAAACGTTCGTTTTGCAGCGATTTGACCATTCCCGAGAAGCAACTAGCATAATTTCAGTACACGATTTTCACATTGTGCTATTTGGTTAACCTGAAATAGTAAACAATACATAATGTAGCTTACATACTAAATGGCAATAATTTAAATGCCGTAGTAATTAATAACTGTAGCCCCGCGACGTTAAAATTGCGGACCGCTTAAATAATAAAAATTATTAAATAATTTTTTTCGTCGGTGCAAACATTTTTTTTCAGATTGAGATACTACATAAAGTCGTTATAAGTGGCAATCCTTCGTTCTGCAGCGATTTGACCATTCCCGAGAAGCAACTAGCATAATGTTAGTACATGATTTTCACATTGTGCAATTTGGTTAACCTGACATAGTAAACAATACATAATTTAGCTTACATACTTAATGGCAATAGTTTAAATGCCGTAGTAATTAATAACTGAAGCCCCGCGACGTTAAAAAATGCTATTGCGGACATCTTAAATAATAAAAATTATTAAATAATTTTTTCCGTCGGTGCAGACATCTTCTTTTCTGATTGCGATACTACAGAAAGACGTTATAAGTGGCAAACGTTCGTTTTGCAGCGATTTGACCATTCCCGAGAAGCAACTAGCATAATTTCAGTACACGATTTTCACATTGTGCTATTTGGTTAACCTGACATAGTAAACAATACATAATGTAGCTTACATACTAAATGGCAATAGTTGAAATGCCGTAGTAATTAATAACTGTAGCGCCGCGACGTTAAAATATGCTATTGGGGACCGCTTAAATAAAAAAAATTATTAAATATTTTTTTCCGTCGGTGCAGACATCTTCTTTTCTGATTGAGATACTACAAAAAGACGTTGTAAGTTGCAAACGTTTGTTCTGCAGCGATTTGGACATTCCCGAGAAGCAACTAGCATAATTTCAGTCACTATTAGCACATTGTGCTATTTGGTTAACCTGATATAGTAAACAATACATAATGTAGTTTAGATACTAAATGGTAATGGTTTAAATGCCGTAGTAATTAATAACTGTAGCCCCGCGACGTTAAAAAATGCTATTGCGGACCGTTTAAATAATAAAAATTATTAAATAATTTTTTTCGTCGGTGCAAACATTTTTTTTCAGATTGAGATACTACATAAAGTCGTTATAAGTGGCAAACCTTCGTTCTGCAGCGATTTGACCATTCCCGAGAAGCAACTAGCATAATGTCAGTACACGATTTTCACATTGTGCAATTTGGTTAACCTGACATAGTAAACAATACATAATGTAGCTTACATACTAAATGGCAATAGTTTAAATACCGTAGTAATTAATAACTGTAGCCCCGCGACGTTAAAAAATGCTATTGCGGACATCTTAAATAATAAAAATTATTAAATAATTTTTTCCGTCGGTGCAGACATCTTCTTTGCTGATTGCGATACTACAGAAAGACGTTATAAGTGGCAAACGTTCGTTTTGCAGCGATTTGACCATTCCCGAGAAGCAACTAGCATAATTTCAGTACACGATTTTCACATTGTGCTATTTGGTTAACCTGAAATAGTAAACAATACATAATGTAGCTTACATACTAAATGGCAATAATTTAAATGCCGTAGTAATTAATAACTGTAGCCCCGCGACGTTAAAATTGCGGACCGCTTAAATAATAAAAATTATTAAATAATTTTTTTCGTCGGTGCAAACATTTTTTTTCAGATTGAGATACTACATAAAGTCGTTATAAGTGGCAATCCTTCGTTCTGCAGCGATTTGACCATTCCCGAGAAGCTACTAGCATAATGTTAGTACATGATTTTCACATTGTGCAATTTGGTTAACCTGACATAGTAAACAATACATAATTTAGCTTACATACTTAATGGCAATAGTTTAAATGCCGTAGTAATTAATAACTGAAGCCCCGCGACGTTAAAAAATGCTATTGCGGACATCTTAAATAATAAAAATTATTAAATAATTTTTTCCGTCGGTGCAGACATCTTCTTTTCTGATTGCGATACTACAGAAAGACGTTATAAGTGGCAAACGTTCGTTTTGCAGCGATTTGACCATTCCCGAGAAGCAACTAGCATAATTTCAGTACACGATTTTCACATTGTGCTATTTGGTTAACCTGACATAGTAAACAATACATAATGTAGCTTACATACTAAATGGCAATAGTTGAAATGCCGTAGTAATTAATAACTGTAGCGCCGCGACGTTAAAATATGCTATTGGGGACCGCTTAAATAAAAAAAATTATTAAATATTTTTTTCCGTCGGTGCAGACATCTTCTTTTCTGATTGCGATACTACAGAAAGACGTTATAAGTGGCAAACCTTCGATCTGCAGCGATTTGACCATTCCCGAAAAGCAACTAGCATAATTTCAGTACACGATTTTCACATTGTGCTATTTGGTTAACCTGATATAGTAAACAATACATAATGTAGTTTAGATACTAAATGGTAATAGTTTAAATGCCGTAGTAATTAATAACTGTAGCCCCGCGACGTTAAAAGATGCTATTGTGGACCGCTTAAATAATAAAAATTATTAAATAATTTTTTCCGTCGGTGCAGACATCTTCTTTTCTGTTTGAGATACTACATAAAGACGTTATAAGTGGCAAACGTTCGTTTTGCAGCGATATGACCATTCCCGAGAAGCAACTAGCATAATTTCAGTACACGATTTTCAAATTGTGCTATTTGGTTAACCTGACATAGTAAACAATACATAATGTAGCCTACATACTAAATGGCAATAGTTTAATTGCCGTACTAATTAATAACTGTAGCCCCGCGACGTTAAAAAATTCTATTGCGGACCGCTTAAATAATAAAAATTATTAAATAATTTTTTCCGTCGGTGCAGACATCTTCTTTTCTGATTGAGATACTACATAAAGACGTTATAAGTGGCAAACGTTCGTTCTGCAGCAATTTGCCCATTCCCGAGAAGCAACTAGCATAATTTCAGTACACGATTTTCAAATTGTGCTATTTGGTTAACCTGACATAGTAAACAATACATAATGTAGCCTACATACTAAATGACAATAGTTTAAATGCCGTACTAATTAATAACTGTAGCCCCGCGACGTTAAAAAATTCTATTGCGGACAGCTTAAATAATAAAAATTATTAAATAATTTTTTTCGTCGGTGCAAACATCTTCTTTTCTGATTGATATACTACATAAAGACGTTATAAGTGGCAAACCTTCGTTCTGCAGCGATTTGACCATTCCCGAAAAGCAACTAGCATAATTTCAGTACACGATTTTCACATTGTGCTATTTGGTTTACCTGACATAGTAAACAATACATAATGTAGCCTACATACTTAATAGCAATAGTTTAAATGCCGTAGTAATTAATAACTGTAGCCCCGCGACGTTAAAAAATGCTATTGCGGACCGCTTGAATAATAAAAATTATTAAATCATTCTTTCCGTCGGTGCAGACATCTTCTTCTCTGATTGCGATACTACAGAAAGACGTTGTAAGTCGCAAATGTTTGATCTGCAGCGATTTGGACATTCCCGAAGAGCAACTAGTATAATTTCAGTTCACTATTTGCACATTGTGCTATTTGGTTAACCTGATATAGTAAACAATACATAATGTAGTTTAGATACTAAATGGTAATAGTTTAAATGCCGTAGTAATTAATAACTGTAGCCCCGCGACGTTAAAAAATGCTATTGCGGACCGCTTGAAAAATAAAAATTATTAAATAATTCTTTCCGTCGGTGCAGACATCTTCTTTTCTGATTGAGATACTACATAAAGACTTTATAAGTGGCAAACGTTCGTTATGCAGCGATTTGACCATTCCCGAGAAGCAACTAGCATAATTTCAGTACCCGATTTTCACATTGTGCAATTTGGTTAACCTGACGTAGTAAACAATACATAATGTAGCTTACATACTTAATGGCAATAGTTTAAATGCCGTAATAATTACTAACTGTAGCCCGGCGACGTTAAAAAATGCTATTGCGGACCGCTTGAATAATAAAAATTATTAAATATTTTTTTCCGTCGGTGCAGACATCTTCTTTTCTGATTGAGATACTACAGAAAGACGTTATAAGTGGCAAATGTTTGTTCGGCAGCGATTTGGACATTCCCGAGAAGCAACTAGTATAATTTCAGTTCACTATTTGCACATTGTGCTATTTGGTTAACCTGACATAGTAAACAATACATAATGTAGTTTAGATACTAAATGGTAATAGTTTAAATGCCGTAGTATTTAATAACTGTAGCCCCGCGACGTTAAAAAATGCTATTGCGGACCGCTTGTATAATAAAAATTATTAAATAATTTTTTCCGTCGGTGCAGACATCTTTTCTGATTGAGATACTTCAGAAAGCCGTTATAAGTCGCAAACGTTCGTTGTGCAGCGTTTTGACCATTCCCGAGAAGCAACTAGCATAATTTCAGGACACAATTTTCACATTCTGCTATTTGGTTAATCTGGCATAATAAACAATACATAATGTAGCTTACATAGTAAATGGCAATAGTTTAAATGCCGAGTAATTAATAACTGTAGCCCCGCTAAGTTAAAAAATGCTATAGCGGACCGCTTAAATAATAAAAATTATTAAATAATTTTTTCCGTTGGTGCAGACATCTTCTTTTCTGTTTGAGATACTACATAAAGACGTTATAAGTGGCAAACGTTCGTTGTGCAGCGTTTTGACCATTCCCGAGAAGCAACTAGCATAATTTCAGGACACGATTTTCACATTGTGCTATTTGGTTAACCTGGCATAGTAAACAATACATAATGTAGCTTACATAGTAAATGGCAATGGTTTAAATGCCGAGTAATTAATAACAGTAGCCCCGCGACGTTAAAAAATGCTATTGCGGACCGCTTGAATAATAAAAATTATTAAATAATTCTTTCCGTCGGTGCAGACATCTTCTTTTCTGATTGAGATACTACAGAAAGACGTTATAAGTGGCAAACCTTCGATCTGCAGCGATTTGACCATTCCCGAAAAGCAACTAGCATAATTTCAGTACCCGATTTACACATTGTGCTATTTGGTTAACCTGACATAGTAAACAATACATAATGTAGCTTACATTCTTAATGGCAATAGTTTAAATGCCGTAGTAATTAATAACTGTAGGCCCGCGACGTTATAAATGCTATTGGGGAACGCTTGAATAATCAAACTATTAAATATTTTTTTCCGTCGGTCAATATGTTTTTTTTTATATTGAGGTGCTACAGAAAGACGTAAATGTCAAACGTTTGTTCTGCAGCGATTTGGACTTTCCCGAGAAGCAACTAGCATAATTTCAGTTTACTATTTTCACATTGTGCTATTTGGTTAACCTGATTAACCTGATATAGTATACAACACATAATGTAGTTTAGATACTAAATGGTAATAGTTTAAATGCCGTAGTAATTAATAACTGTTGCCCCACGACGTTAAAAAATGCCATTGCGGACCGCTTGAATAATAAAAATTATTAAATAATTTTTTCCGTCGGTGCAGACATCTTTTCTGATTGATATACTTCAGAAAGCCGTTATAAGTCGCAAACGTTCGTTGTGCAGCGTTTTGACCATTCCCGAGAAGCAACTAGCATAATTTCAGGACACAATTTTCACATTCTGCTATTTGGTTAATCTGGCATAGTAAACAATACATAATGTAGCTTACATACTAAATGGCAATAATTTAAATGCCGTAGTAAATAATAACTGTAGCCCCGCGACGTTAAAATTGCGGACCGCTTAAATAATAAAAATTATTAAATAATTTTTTTCGTCGGTGCAAACATTTTTTTTCAGATTGAGATACTACATAAAGTCGTTATAAGTGGCAATCCTTCGTTCTGCAGCGATTTGACCATTCCCGAGAAGCAACTAGCATAATGTTAGTACATGATTTTCACATTGTGCAATTTGGTTAACCTGACATAGTAAACAATACATAATTTAGCTTACATACTTAATGGCAATAGTTTAAATGCCGTAGTAATTAATAACTGAAGCCCCGCGACGTTAAAAAATGCTATTGCGGACATCTTAAATAATAAAAATTATTAAATAATTTTTTCCGTCGGTGCAGACATCTTCTTTTCTGATTGCGATACTACAGAAAGACGTTATAAGTGGCAAACGTTCGTTTTGCAGCGATTTGACCATTCCCGAGAAGCAACTAGCATAATTTCAGTACACGATTTTCACATTGTGCTATTTGGTTAACCTGACATAGTAAACAATACATAATGTAGCTAACATACTAAATGGCAATAGTTGAAATGCCGTAGTAATTAATAACTGTAGCGCCGCGACGTTAAAATATGCTATTGGGGACCGCTTAAATAAAAAAAATTATTAAATATTTTTTTCCGTCGGTGCAGACATCTTCTTTTCTGATTGCGATACTACAGAAAGACGTTATAAGTGGCAAACCTTCGATCTGCAGCGATTTGACCATTCCCGAAAAGCAACTAGCATAATTTCAGTACACGATTTTCACATTGTGCTATTTGGTTAACCTGATATAGTAAACAATACATAATGTAGTTTAGATACTAAATGGTAATAGTTTAAATGCCGTAGTAATTAATAACTGTAGCCCCGCGTCGTTAAAAGATGCTATTGTGGACCGCTTAAATAATAAAAATTATTAAATAATTTTTTCCGTCGGTGCAGACATCTTCTTTTCTGTTTGAGATACTACATAAAGACGTTATAAGTGGCAAACGTTCGTTTTGCAGCGATATGACCATTCCCGAGAAGCAACTAGCATAATTTCAGTACACGATTTTCAAATTGTGCTATTTGGTTAACCTGACATAGTAAACAATACATAATGTAGCCTACATACTAAATGGCAATAGTTTAATTGCCGTACTAATTAATAACTGTAGCCCCGCGACGTTAAAAAATTCTATTGCGGACCGCTTAAATAATAAAAATTATTAAATAATTTTTTCCGTCGGTGCAGACATCTTCTTTTCTGATTGAGATACTACATAAAGACGTTATAAGTGGCAAACGTTCGTTCTGCAGCAATTTGCCCATTCCCGAGAAGCAACTAGCATAATTTCAGTACACGATTTTCAAATTGTGCTATTTGGTTAACCTGACATAGTAAACAATACATAATGTAGCCTACATACTAAATGACAATAGTTTAAATGCCGTACTAATTAATAACTGTAGCCCCGCGACGTTAAAAAATTCTATTGCGGACAGCTTAAATAATAAAAATTATTAAATAATTTTTTTCGTCGGTGCAAACATCTTCTTTTCTGATTGATATACTACATAAAGACGTTATAAGTGGCAAACCTTCGTTCTGCAGCGATTTGACCATTCCCGAAAAGCAACTAGCATAATTTCAGTACACGATTTTCACATTGTGCTATTTGGTTTACCTGACATAGTAAACAATACATAATGTAGCCTACATACTTAATAGCAATAGTTTAAATGCCGTAGTAATTAATAACTGTAGCCCCGCGACGTTAAAAAATGCTATTGCGGACCGCTTGAATAATAAAAATTATTAAATCATTCTTTCCGTCGGTGCAGACATCTTCTTCTCTGATTGCGATACTACAGAAAGACGTTGTAAGTCGCAAATGTTTGATCTGCAGCGATTTGGACATTCCCGAAGAGCAACTAGTATAATTTCAGTTCACTATTTGCACATTGTGCTATTTGGTTAACCTGATATAGTAAACAATACATAATGTAGTTTAGATACTAAATGGTAATAGTTTAAATGCCGTAGTAATTAATAACTGTAGCCCCGCGACGTTAAAAAATGCTATTGCGGACCGCTTGAAAAATAAAAATTATTAAATAATTCTTTCCGTCGGTGCAGACATCTTCTTTTCTGATTGAGATACTACATAAAGACTTTATAAGTGGCAAACGTTCGTTATGCAGCGATTTGACCATTCCCGAGAAGCAACTAGCATAATTTCAGTACCCGATTTTCACATTGTGCAATTTGGTTAACCTGACGTAGTAAACAATACATAATGTAGCTTACATACTTAATGGCAATAGTTTAAATGCCGTAATAATTAATAACTGTAGCCCGGCGACGTTAAAAAATGCTATTGCGGACCGCTTGAATAATAAAAATTATTAAATATTTTTTTCCGTCGGTGCAGACATCTTCTTTTCTGATTGAGATACTACAGAAAGACGTTATAAGTGGCAAATGTTTGTTCGGCAGCGATTTGGACATTCCCGAGAAGCAACTAGTATAATTTCAGTTCACTATTTGCACATTGTGCTATTTGGTTAACCTGACATAGTAAACAATACATAATGTAGTTTAGATACTAAATGGTAATAGTTTAAATGCCGTAGTAATTAATAACTGTAGCCCCGCGACGTTAAAAAATGCTATTGCGGACCGCTTGTATAATAAAAATTATTAAATAATTTTTTCCGTCGGTGCAGACATCTTTTCTGATTGAGATACTTCAGAAAGCCGTTATAAGTCGCAAACGTTCGTTGTGCAGCGTTTTGACCATTCCCGAGAAGCAACTAGCATAATTTCAGGACACAATTTTCACATTCTGCTATTTGGTTAATCTGGCATAATAAACAATACATAATGTAGCTTACATAGTAAATGGCAATAGTTTAAATGCCGAGTAATTAATAACTGTAGCCCCGCTAAGTTAAAAAATGCTATAGCGGACCGCTTAAATAATAAAAATTATTAAATAATTTTTTCCGTTGGTGCAGACATCTTCTTTTCTGTTTGAGATACTACATAAAGACGTTATAAGTGGCAAACGTTCGTTGTGCAGCGTTTTGACCATTCCCGAGAAGCAACTAGCATAATTTCAGGACACGATTTTCACATTGTGCTATTTGGTTAACCTGGCATAGTAAACAATACATAATGTAGCTTACATAGTAAATGGCAATGGTTTAAATGCCGAGTAATTAATAACAGTAGCCCCGCGACGTTAAAAAATGCTATTGCGGACCGCTTGAATAATAAAAATTATTAAATAATTCTTTCCGTCGGTGCAGACATCTTCTTTTCTGATTGAGATACTACAGAAAGACGTTATAAGTGGCAAACCTTCGATCTGCAGCGATTTGACCATTCCCGAAAAGCAACTAGCATAATTTCAGTACCCGATTTACACATTGTGCTATTTGGTTAACCTGACATAGTAAACAATACATAATGTAGCTTACATTCTTAATGGCAATAGTTTAAATGCCGTAGTAATTAATAACTGTAGGCCCGCGACGTTATAAATGCTATTGGGGAACGCTTGAATAATCAAACTATTAAATATTTTTTTCCGTCGGTCAATATGTTTTTTTTTATATTGAGGTGCTACAGAAAGACGTAAATGTCAAACGTTTGTTCTGCAGCGATTTGGACTTTCCCGAGAAGCAACTAGCATAATTTCAGTTTACTATTTTCACATTGTGCTATTTGGTTAACCTGATTAACCTGATATAGTATACAACACATAATGTAGTTTAGATACTAAATGGTAATAGTTTAAATGCCGTAGTAATTAATAACTGTTGCCCCACGACGTTAAAAAATGCCATTGCGGACCGCTTGAATAATAAAAATTATTAAATAATTTTTTCCGTCGGTGCAGACATCTTTTCTGATTGATATACTTCAGAAAGCCGTTATAAGTCGCAAACGTTCGTTGTGCAGCGTTTTGACCATTCCCGAGAAGCAACTAGCATAATTTCAGGACACAATTTTCACATTCTGCTATTTGGTTAATCTGGCATAGTAAACAATACATAATGTAGCTTACATAGTAAATGGCAATAGTTTAAATGCCGAGTAATTAATAACTGTAGCCCCGCTAAGTTAAAAAATGCTATAGCGGACCGCTTAAATAATAAAAATTATTAAATAATTTTTTTCGTTGGTGCAGACATCTTCTTTTCTGTTTGAGATACTATATAAAGACGTTATAAGTGGCAAACGTTCGTTGTGCAGCGTTTTGACCATTCCCGAGAAGCAACTAGCATAATTTCAGGACACGATTTTCACATTGTGCAATTTGGTTAACCTGTCATAGTAAACAATACATAATGTAGCTTACATAGTAAATGGCAATGGTTTAAATGCCGAGTAATTAATAACTGTAGCCCCGCGACGTTAAAAATGCTATTGCGGACCGCTTGAATAATAAAAATTATTAAATAATTCTTTCCGTCGGTGCAGACATCTTCTTTTCTGATTGAGATACTACATAAAGACTTTATAAGTGGCAAACGTTCATTCTGCAGCGATTTGACCATTCCCGAGTAGCAACTAGCATAATTTCAGTACCCGATTTTCACATTGTGCAATTTGGTTAACCTGACATAGTAAACAATACATAATGTAGCTTACATACTTAATGGCAATAGTTTAAATGCCGTAGTAATTAATAACTGTAGGCCCGCGACGTTAAAAAATGATATTGCGGACCGCTTAAATAATAAAAATTATTAAATATTTTTTTTCGTCGGTGCAGACATTTTCTTTTCTGTTTGAGATACTACAGAAAGACGTTGTAAGTCGCAAATGTTTGTTCTGCAGCGATTTGGACATTCCCGAGAAGCAACTAGTATAATTTCAGTTCACTATTTGCAAATTGTGCTATTTGGTTAACCTGATATAGTAAACAATACATAATGTAGTTTAGATACTAAATGGTAATAGTTTAAATGCCGTAGTAATTAATAACTGTAGCCCCGCGACGTTAAAAAATGCTATTGCGGACCGCTTAAATAATAAAAATTATTAAATAATTTTTTCCGTCGGTGCAGACATTTTCTTTTCTGTTTGAGATACTACATAAAGACGTTATAAGTGGCAAACGTTCGTTTTGCAGCGATTTGACCATTCCCGAGAAGCAACTAGCATAATTTCAATACACGATTTTCACATTCTGCTATTTGGTTAACCTGACATAGTAAACAATACATAATGTAGTTTAGATACTAAATGGTAATAGTTTAAATGCCGTAGTAATTAATAACTGTAGCCCCGCGACGTTAAAAAATGCTATTGCGGACCGCTTAAATAATAAAAATTATTAAATAATTTTTTCCGTCGGTGCAGACATTTTCTTTTCTGTTTGAGATACTACATAAAGACGTTATAAGTGGCAAACGTTCGTTTTGCAGCGATTTGACCATTCCCGAGAAGCAACTAGCATAATTTCAATACACGATTTTCACATTGTGCTATTTGGTTAACCTGACATAGTAAACAATACATAATGTAGCTTACATACTAAATGGCAATAGTTTAAATGCCGAGTAATTAATAACTGTAGCCCCGCTACGTTAAAAAATGCTATTGCGGACCGCGTAATAATAAAAATTATTAAATAATTTTTTCCGTCGGTGCAGAGATGTTCTTTTCTGATTGAGATACTACATAAAGACGTTATAAGTGGCAAACGTTCGATTTGCAGCGATTTGACCATTCCCGAGAAGCAACTAGCATAATTTCAGTACACGATTTTCACATTGTGCTATTTGGTTAACCTGACATAGTAAACAATACATAATGTAGGTTACATACTAAATGGCGATAACTTAAGTGCCGTAGTAATTAATAACTAGCCCCACGACGTTATAAATGCTATTGGGGAACGCTTGAATAATCAAATTATTAAATATTTTTTCCGTTGGTCAATATGTTTTTTTTTATATTGAGGTACTACAGAAAGACGTAAATGTCAAACGTTTGTTCTGCAGCGATTTGGACTTTCCCGAGAAGCAACTAGCATAATTTCAGTTTACTATTTTCACATTGTGCTATTGGGTTAACCTGATTAACCTGATATAGTATACAATACATAATGTAGTTTAGATACTAAATGGTAATAGTTTAAATGCCGTAGTAATTAATAACTGTAGCCCCGCGACGTTAAAAAATGCCATTGCGGACCGCTTGAATAATAAAAATTATTAAATAATTTTTTCCGTCGGTGCAGCCATCTTTTCTGATTGAGATACTTCAGAAAGCCGTTATAAGTCGCAAACGTTCGTTGTGCAGCGTTTTGACCATTCCCGAGAAGCAACTAGCATAATTTCAGGACACAATTTTCACATTCTGCTATTTGGTTAACCTGGCATAGTAAACAATACATAATGTAGCTTACATAGTAAATGGCAATAGTTTAAATGCCGAGTAATTAATAACTGTAGCCCCGCTAAGTTAAAAAATGCTTTAGCGGACCGCTTAAATAATAAAAATTATTAAATAATTTTTTCCGTTGGTGCAGACATCTTCTTTTCTGTTTGAGCTACTACATAGAGACGTTATAAGTGGCAAACGTTCGTTGTGCAGCGTTTTGACCATTCCCGATAAGCAACTTGCATAATTTCAGGACACGATTTTCACATTCTGCTATTTGGTTAACCTGACATAGTAAACAATACATAATGTAGCTTACATACTAAATGGCAATAGTTTAAATGCCGTAGTAATTAATAACTGTAGGCCCGCGACGTTAAAAAATGCTATAGCGGACCGCTTAAATAATAAAAATTATTAAATAATTTTTTCCATCGGTGCAGACATCTTCTTTTCTGTTTGAGGTACTACATAAAGACGTTATAAGTGGCAAACGTTCGTTTTGCAGCAATTTAACCATTCCCGAGATGCAACTAGCATAATTTCAGTACACCACTTTCACATTGTGCTATGTAGTTTACCTGACATAGTAAACAATACATAATGTAGCTTACATACAAAATGTAGTAGTTTAAATGCCGAAGAATTAAACACTGTAGCCCCGCGAAGTTATAAATGCTATTGGGGATTGCTTCAATAATAAAAATTATTAAATATTTTTTTCCGTAGGTCCAGACATCTTCTTTTCTGATTGAAATACTACAGAAAGACGTTCTAAGTTGCAAACATTTGTTTTGCAGCGATTTGACCATTCCCGAGAAGCAACTAGCATAATTTCAGTATACTATTTTCACATTGTGCTATTTGGTTAACCTGACATAGTAAATAATACATAATGTAGCTTACATACTAAATGGCAATACTTTAAATGCCGTATTAATTAAGAACTGTAGCTTAGCGACGTTATAAATGCTATTGCGGGCCGATTTAATAATAAAAATTATTAAATAATTTTTTCCGTGGGTGCAGACATTTTCTTTTCTGTTTGAGATACTATAGAAATACGTTATAAGTGGCAAACATTCGTTTTGCAGCGATTTGGCCATTCCCGAGAAGCAACTAGCATAATTTCAGTTCACTATCTTCACATTGTGCTATTTGGTTAACCTGACATAGTAAACAATACATGATGTAGCTTACAGACTAAATGGCAATAGTTTAAATGCCGTAGTAATTAATAACTGTAGCCCCGCGACGTTAAAAAATGCTATTGCGGACATCTTAAATAATAAAAATTATTAAATCATTTTTTCCGTCGATGCAGACATCTTCTTTTCTGAATAAAGACGTTATAAGTTGTAAACGTTCGTTCTGCTTCGATTTGACCATTCCCGAGAAGCAACTAGCATAATTTCAGTACACGATTTTCACATTGTGCTATTTAGTTAACCTGGCATAGTAAACAATACATAATGTAGCTTACATACAAAATGGTAGTAATTTAAACGCTGAAGAATTAATAACTGTAGCCCCCCGAAGTTATAAATGCTATTGGGGACTGCTTGAATTATTAAAATATATTAAATAATTTTTTCCGTCGGTGCAGACATCTTCTTTTCTGATTGAGATACTACAGAAGGACGTTATAAGTGGCAAACATTCGTTATGCAGCGATTTGACCATCCACGAGAAGCAACTAGCATAATTTCAGTACACGATTTTCACATTATGATATTTGGATAACCTGACCTAGTAAATAATAAATAATGTAGCTTACATACTAAATGGCAATAGTTTAAATGCCGTAGTAATTAATAACTGTAGCCTCGCGCCGTTATAAATGCTATTGCGGGCCGCTTGAATAATAAAAATATATTAAATATTTTTTTTCGTCTGTGCATACATCTTTTCTAATTGAGATACTGCAGAAAGACGTTGTAAGCCGCAAACGTTTGTTTTGAAGCGATTTGACCATTCCCAAGATGCAACTTGCACAATTTCAGTACATCATTTTCACATTGTGCTATTTGGTAAACATGACATAGTAACCATTACATAATGTAGCTTACATACAAAATGGTAATAGTTTAAATGCCGTAGTAATTAATAACTGTAACCCCGCGACGTTATAAATGCTCTTGGAGACTGCTTAGATAATAAAAATATATTAAATAATTTTTTCCGTCGGTGTAGACATCTTCTTTTCTGATTGAGATACTACTAGAGCACGTTATAAGTCGCAAACGTTCGTTTTGCAACGATTTGGCCATTCCCGAGAAGCAACTTGAACAATTTCAGTTTACGATTTTCAGATTGTGCTATTCGGTTAACCTAAAATAGTAAACAGTACATAGTGTAGTTTAGATAGCAAATGGCAAGAATTTAAATGCCGTGGTATTTAATAACTGCAGTCCCGCGATCTTGCAAATACTATTGGGAACCGCTTGACTAATAAAAATATATTAAATATTTGTTTCCGCCGGTGTTCGTTCTGCAACGATTTGGCCATTCACGAGAAGCAACTTGTACAATTTCAGTACACGATTTTCACATTGTGCTATTTGGTTAACCTGACATAGTAAACAATAGAGAGAAACAACTTTATTTATCACAAAGTGAAGCTGCTTGCATTTTGCAAGTTGCTTTGTAACACAGCATACTTATCTAGCTACATAGACATATTTATTGATTTAAAAATATTTTTAATAATTCTAACCATAAATATGGTGATGGACTATATGAATTGAATCGCTTGATATATATTCTGAAAATTCTATTAATTTAATAACCAAACGCCATATAAATCGAATTGTCTAATCCCATATTTTCTACTGTATCTTCTATTAAGCGATTCACTGCAGCTTTCTAAAATAGATTGCTTTTCACGTTGTACTTTTTCGCCTTGGTCTTCATTGTTCGTTTCAAACCGTATCGTATGGTCCACTATTATTGCTCTCTGTGATTTATTGTCAAATGCTACAATATCCTTATACCTATTACTCTCGTTGCTATCAACTGCGTAAACTTCTTCATAACAATCAAAATCACTCTCACTGAGAAGGCTGGTGATTTCATGTTTTATTTTATGATGGCGATTAATAATCATCAGGGAATTAAATGAACAACTGCCGATTACATGAGCAGGAGTTTCATTCTCTTTGCCGCATCGATGGCAAAGGTACGACATGTTATTCAATGTATTCCCAGGTACACCGGCCAAATTTGCATAATTTGTTGATAACTTCAATGCTGAAGTCCATTCTGAAGATGCGAGAGTATTCTTGTTAATAACAAAGTTATTAGCTGGTAGATAGGTTGAAAAATGTTTGACACCCTTGATATTTTTTGGAACACCATTCTTGAAATGCAGACTCACGAAAAAGCGATCGCATTTCTCGTGAACTTTTACCATTTACTTTCAGCTTTTCTTGGCAAAATTGCATTTCTCGTTTACAATCAAATATTTCTTGGAAAAGTAAATCATCAATACGTGACAGTTTTTTAGCAATTGAAAAATGTAGAAAAGCATCATCCCAATTGCAGTTTAATATTGCCAATCCTCTAAATTTTTTTGGTGAATACAGCATTGATGTACAAGTAGAACCGGGAAGGCCAATGATTGTTTTCGCATTTCTGCGTATGATTGTATCAACACCGTTCAATATATAGTCAGGTATTTTATTTAATGGTGCTGATTGAAGAGGGTATATTAACATAGGAAAAATGTATTGGTTAATTATGTTTAATTTTTGATCAGGCTTGAGAAGCGGTGATATAACTAACTTTTCAAAGGTTTGTAACACGTCAACATCAAATATAATTTGATCTGTAAAAGTACATCCCAAATATTATAATAAACGTAAAATTGGAAAATTAGTTTATGTTTTACAAAATATTGACGGCAGCGATGCTGGCCGTTGGCATGTCAAAGATTTGAAACCGTACCTCGGATCTAACTCGGACGTATCTGTTAATTAGTTATGTGAAGTTTGGTTTTGGCCTCGGTAAATGATGTTTTTTCTATTTGGTGATTTTTTTTGCGCTTCTTTTGGTTTTGGTAATGATAGGGACCTTCCTGATTTAAGACTTTTTCTCGATTTTGACTGTACCGATTTTGTTCCCACAATTTGGGCGTGTTGTACGCGAAGTTACATATAAAACTACCGTTACTAAATACCGTTTTGATCAATAATATGAGATTTTGTAATCACCCAAAATATGTTAGCTATTTGTTTAGCTATTGGTAATCATTTACTGAGCATATATGAGAAGTCAATTTAACTGATGGATACAATTTGGTATATGAGAATAGCAAACAGAAAATCTGAATCGTACCTGAATCAAAACTATCAGCTCTTCAAAATTAATCGTCGTGGCGTAATAAAGCATGAACGGGACCTTTTTAGAAGCAAGTCGCTTCGTCGAGGTGCAGAAAAATAATGCAAGCGCATTCGGCCAACTAACGAAGACAGCTGCGACCTCGCCATAAGCGCGCGGAAGTTTTTGGGTTTCCCAGATATTGGTACGAATTGAGCGAACTGGTAAATTGAAATAATTCGAAATACGAGTTGATTATTATGCACGATATACTGGCTGGTCCTGAAATAATTGGTATGTGGAGAAAACATTCGAAAGAAGCCGAAAAATGGTTTCAATACCATACATTAAAAAATAGCTAGAACTGTTTTCCGGTAGTTTTAAATTGTGCATATTAACAACTCTAAATGCACGTTCACCGCGTAAAAATTTTCTGGTTATAATTAAAATTTTTGGAAAGCTACAATAACCTTTAGACCACATTTTAGCATCAAAGAAACGTAACTTTGAAGCTTTAGTTTTCTGGACAGTGTTTTTAGTACTTACAGGTAGCACAGAGTGCAACATAAGTTAGCCTGAGCATCTTCTGTGATGGATCCTCCAATCGCCATTGCATATCTTTCTGATATAAATACCACACATTAAGAAATTGCGAGAAGAGGTATGGCGTTGAAACTTCATATATAAGTTTTGTATACTATCTACATGCGACAGCAAGCTTTTGAAGAAAATCGCATAACCGGAAGTATGGTGTTTACTCTTGTAATTTTTCAGTTTTTTCGATTTTTTTTAATAACAGCTCTAACAATTTTTTTCAAACTTTACATTTTTAATGTGTATCTATTGATAGGTACCTCTAAAATGAATTTCTTTTGTTTTTTTTCAATTTTTTAGTTAACTCCTATTTTAAATAGAACACGCGGTATATTATTACATTTTTGAATTCAGCTTAAAATTTTAGAGAAAATTTGTCTCTTGAACTAACGCTCTATTTTGCACGGTTTCTGTAGAATATGTATTTTTTTACAAAAATTGACAAATGCTAAAAATTAAAAATTAAATTTTTGGCTAATTATAAGATCACTGTAAAAGGAAGTCAATACAACTCTAATGATGATTACTTGAAATGATGTAGACAACTGTAAAGTTAAAAAGAAATTAAGGTCACATAGGTTCTTCGTTCAGGCTTCAATTGGTCCTGATTTTATTTTTCTTGCTTCTAATTAGAAAGTAGGTCTTCCACACCCTAGTAGATCGAATTAAAGTCAACTAAATTAATATGGCGACGCGACGTTGTGAAATTGTTTACAATTATTGATGTAGTTATTTGTTATTAGGTGTGTTTTAATTTAATACAGTTGTTGGTACTGGGCATTTGCGAAAATTAATAATATATCTACTATTTATCAATCGTTAGTAAGACTACCTACATGCAGTATATCTGTAGTATAACCTAAAATATGGAAAACTTGTTTACCTGTGGTGTGTATCGTATTATACTGTGTGTTTGATGGACTTGTGTTGGCGCTGTCTCTTGGTGTCCATAAAATGCATTCATTTACATTATTTTGTTCTAATTTATTTATCATCTTAAATTCTGTTTCGGCTATCTTATAATTTGTGCCATTTTGGCTTACATTGCCGTTTAATTTTAATTGATAACATAACTTTACAAACTTCCGAAAGTTGCGTTTGGCATCGTTAGATGCACTGTATGGCAGTACAATATTCTTAAATGTATAATAATATATCATTAAGTAATATGAAATTTTTTTCTTTCAGAACCTTGACAAATCTAGTGTAGTGTTTGATACAAGAGGAACAAGATGTCTTTTCTGATTCGATAGATTTACGCCATGGCTTCAGGTAGGTATAAATTATAAATATGTGGAATTATGGTATGTTGTCTTTAAATTTTCTCACCAAATTGTACTCGAACAATTTCTTGTATCGGATATTTTTTGCATTTTATAAATTCACAAAAATAGTTCGTATCCATAGCAACTGCTCTAGCAACTAATTTGTTATACTGGCTGTTCATTGTAAAACTAAAACAGGAATTTTACATTGTATTGAACGTTTTTGCTACTTCTTGCTTGCCAATTCAACTTAAAAGAAAGGTAATGGTATCAATAGAAAGATAAAGTTATTGCACTCCAAATAATAATCATAATAATATTTACTGATGTAGTATAGAAATAATGGCAAAACACTCAATTCCCCATGTTCGACTTTGACTGGACGCCTAGTAGATACAGAATGTAGCAAAAAAGTTAGCTTGGCCATGCTAATCGTATTATACTCGTCAAAATGAATAAAAAAGTTCTAATTAACATTGGCTCAAAATTGCGCCTTAAAGGAGCTACAGCCCTGGGAAGGGTAACGGAAAAACATGGATTTTATTATTAAAGTAATACAGATAATGCATATTGTGATTTTTTGTGCGGAAGTTCAAAAAATGGCATATGGTTTGGAAGGGGTAGTTTATGTAAGGTTGGGGGGATGTTTTTTATCATACCTTCTTACAGTCAGTGTTAGTCAATTCTGGTTCTAGAACAGTAGTTTTCAATAATAGCAAATCTGAAGATTGAAATTTGCTGCTTCAGGAGCATAATCTCCTTATAACAATGTGTTTAGCCTTCACCTTTCTCAGACCTGTAGCTCATTTAAGACGCATTTCTGGACCTATGTTCACAGGAACTTTTTGTTCATTTCGACTAGTTGAATACTACAATGCATAGCCAGCCCCATTTATTTGTTACAGCATGGTGAAAAAATAGTACATTATCTGTGCGATACGTTTTAGGCCTTCTACTAATAACAAATTTGAATATCAATTTCAGTTTAAACAAAGTTGTGGTCCTTCAAGTTTAGCAGCTAAGCCTAATTTTTTTATATTTGAGGTAGAAATAAGTGCACGATTTATGCTCCTACTATCTAAAAATACTTTGTTAATAATCCTGCAACCAAAATATTCTATTTATATGCAAAATATTCTAAATTTATTTTTATAAAAAGTACAAACAAAACCGATTTTGCAACGTTGCATAAAATTTTGTGATACATCATAAACCATGTTTCATAGCAACAGGCCAATGCGTTGCCACATTTTTGCTAAAGAAAAAACCATATTTTATTTAACTGATTGTAATGGAATGGAGCTGAAGAGCTCTATGAATAGTCAGGAAAAGAGCAATAATGATTATGATTAATGTACTATTTTTTCGCCACATGAAAAATTAAGTAATAGGTGGAAATGTTTTGATAACTTAGTTATTGAATTGCACACTATAAAACACTAATTAAATACATATTGTTATGATACATTATATGTGAATTTTGAATAAATTTAGAATCTATAAAATAAATTTAGAATATCAATGCAATCTATTTTGACCAATTTAAAATGTAGAGGATGTTTGAAATAAGTCTAATTTGGAACAAATTGTTAAGGAAGAGATAACCATTGAACGTTTTACATGCATTTTGAATCTAGAAAGTTAATAAATGGTATTATCAAGAATGGCAAATGGAAATTATGATAAGAATTTAAATTTAGTAGGTACTGGTAGAGATTAAATAATATTAAATGAGTAGAAGGCATTAATAATGGAACATATGGTAGTTAGGAGAAAATTTTGTTCTAAGAATAATTAGAAAATAACAAATTGATAAACGTGTTATTTTTAATTTTGATCATGATAAAAGAAAATGTAATTTTGACCCTGTTTATTTTAAAATTGTTTGGGAAATATAGTAGGGGCTATATCAAAATCTACGTGGTGTGAAGGAAGCTAAATATTTAACAAGTAAGAATAAAGAAGTAATAGTTACAGAAGATAATATATGATATATGGTAAATCCAGATGAAAATGGGAATTGTCAGTTACATAAAGTAGAAGAATTGAACATTTATATGGAAATAGATTTATTCTGGGACATACAGTTTGACAAGTGATTATATTAGTTTGGGTATTGCTAAGTGCTGAGGTCGGGGAAGCATTCTGGAGATGAAGGAATCCATTAAAAGAGGGTAGCAGAGACAGGACCGGGTCTAAGGTGTGCTGTTGGTTACTGACGACAGAGGTTGGTGACTCTTGGAGCTACGGAAGAAGTATATCAGTTGGAGTTTTATCTGTGACAGCTAACTTGCCATAGAGCTGTTAGAAGGAGGTGTTTCGGGAAGGTAGCAGATACGTGAGCAGAGTGGAAAGCAGTCTGTCCTGATAGCAGCCGGTAGATCAGGATACATCAGTTGCAGTCAACAGGAGTAAGCTGTTAGTTAGTGAGTGGTGCATTCCAGCAGAATACAAACGGGGCCAAGCTGCTCATTATAAGTGTATTGTTCCTTTGGAGAAAAAGTAAGGACCATACAAGGTGGGTATTTATGTAAGTATACCAACTCTAAAAGAAGTAAAGACATTTTAAAAAAGGTGCAATTAATTAGAAATAATAACTTACCGTTTTGAGATAAACCAGTATTGTACAATTCTTAGAATTGGACATTTGTCATTCTAATTTCATAATAATTTGTCACAATTGTATGACATTAAGTGACAAGTAATTTCAATGTACAGTTGAAAAATATTTGCAAGTCAAAATTAAAATAACAAAGCGACTAGATAAATCGAACCCAAAACCCTGAAAGAGCTCTCAAGTTGTATAATTTTTACAATTCAATTAAAAATAGAGTAGCGAGTACATAACAATTTGTATAAAATTGCAGTTACTAAATGCACTTGTTGTTTGTGAAGAATTTGTACTATTTACACGATCTGTAGGAAGATATTGTATTTTGGTGTCAAATCATGTTGTTACCGAATATATCTTTCTGCTTGGATTCTTTTTGTAACTTTTTGCTTTCTTGCCATTCCCGCAACGTAATCGCAATTACTCTATGTAACAAAAATTCCAGAAAGAATCCGTGCACTTGGAATATTCTGTCAGATATGTCAAACGCTCCTGCGACCCGCAAAAAGGACCCTGTAGCGGTTAATTGAATAATTTTTATTAAATGACTTCAATTAGTTGTCGTGTACAGTCCTCATAACAGCATAAATGTACCCATATGGCCCTCAGGCGACCCTCAGTTTGACATGCCTGTTCTAATTAACCTATCTTGTCAACTTTTAGTAAATTATTGCTCTATTTTATTATTTATTGTTTGGATACTACACATATTATTTATAGACACATATTTTACATTTTGGAAACGCTTTCTCCCAAAGCCAGGACTAAAAATAGGTATTTACATCTTTAATAATGTAGTTACTCTTTAAACTGTATAATAATAATTAACAAGACTTTTTCCTAATAAGATTTACAGTGTACCAACAATTAAAATTACAAACTTCTATTAATTTTGTTACGTTCTAAAAGCATTTTGGCACTATACTAGTAGTTTACGTTATATAATTAGAGAATAAAAGATCAATTGGGTTTAATGCGATAAAAGCTCATAAAAATTAATATCAGATTGGCAATGGTCGTTACTAGAGGGGGAAAATAAACAACGGGTTTTGTTTTGGAAAAAACGTGTGACAGCATTTGAACATGCAAGAAGTTTTGCCTGAGGCAATAACTATGTTAATCGTTAATCCGTGGTTTCCTAAATCGCTTCTAAGCTCGAATTTATATTCGTCGGAAAAGTGATACTCGCTTCTAAAATCTCCTACCAGGACGGTTGGCCAGTAATATTCCCTACTATAACCAAACCACTTGAAATGGCGAGATTATCACCAAATAACCCATGAAACTTCTTGCACGTTCAAATGCTGTTACACGTTTTTTCCAAAACAAAACCCGTTGTTTATTTTCCCCTTCTAGTAACAACCATTGCCAATCTGATATTAATTTTTATGAGCTTTTATCGCATTAAACCTACTTAATCTTTTATTCTCTAATTATATAACGTAAACTACTAGTATAGTGCCAAAATGCTTTTAGCACGTAACAATTTTCAAGAGCTAAAATTATCAAACAAGTAATTTTAAACATAGTAAATCTTTTGAATGTCTTCTTCTTGCTGTTACTGTATCCAATCTTGTTTCAGCCGCATGTGTTTCGATTGGTCGAATTGCTTCTTTATAAATTCTTGATTTTGTTTCAATTCACAGATATTTGTTTCTCCATATTGTAGTATTTAAACATCCTGTGATTCTATGTGCTTTTAATTAGTGAATTCTTGTGGAGAATATTGATGGTAGAGCCAACCCCCACACGTAAAATGCATTTTCCATCCACTTCACCGATAAAGATAAGATTTAAATAGGTATGTCACATATGGACTGGCAAAATATCTGCTTTTCTTTCAGCTCTTAAGCTGCTATGACAGAATACAAATTTTTGAGAAGTTTCACTGATCAATTTTAATAAACCTGCGCAGTAGTAAAACATTTTAGGAATATTTATAATTTATGTGCAGTAAAGTTGGCAGAATTTGTATTTGGAACAGATAAACAAAACCTAAAACATTGTACGAGTGGTGTTAGTTAGATAGTGACTTGAGTTTATTAAATTCTTTTTTAATTATCATGAGCGATAGCAGTGACAGTGAATGGTTATATTTGACAGCAACAGCATTGCATTCACTTAAAACTTAGGTACCTAAATTTGTAACTAGTGTTAATCTACCATCTGCGCAGATTTACACGCACATTTATTTAAATTGTTTCCAAATAATTTACTATTAAATTTCTTATACATTTTTCTGTTTGCAACATGCAAACATTTTTAAAATAATTTAATGAAAAAATTTACTCGTAAATTTTCGCATAAATTTAGTATTGTGTCACTAGCTTTACAGTTTGAAATCCAGAGAATCACAGGGAAAATTGAACGATATTCGCATTTTCGGTGTTATAAATATAGTCAAATACATTCGCTGATGAATATCTGAATTAAAAGTCTTTATAATCCTTCAGAGAGTTCGTGCAGGCGGAATTTTAAGACTGAGCCGGGGGTAATAGACGCGAGATGCATGTGGCAGAGTGGGGACACGATGTCGACTGCCAGCCATCAATCAAATTTTTAAACTTTACGTTTAATGTAATACTTTCTCTTAATTTGAGTAAAAATTGTGATTTATACCCCAACATCTTCTAAACATATGTGGTCAAATTTTTAAAGTATACAGATTTTCTGTTATAACGATATTATATGGTTTTTCAAAAATAGTGCCCTTTTGCCCATTCTAATTTTTGACTACTTTGGGATTATGAATCATTACCATTTAAGCTTTGATTTTGTGTAAGTTTCATCTTGTAACCCTGAGTTCCACACAAAAGTTAAAACATTTTGGAGCGAGCACTTTACAATTAAATATTCAGGCATTACATGCCGCGTTTCTTTATCAGACATCCACGTGTTAAAGTTGTAAACAGGCATCAGTAACCGGGCACTCGACATGCTCTGTCACAAGCCGGAGCAGCGAAGACTGCTTGAACCTGAAGGCACGTGTCTTCCTCTGAACCTTAAAAATCTGTATCGTTTTACCTACTTCTTGCCGCTGGCACCAGCTGTAGTATACAAACTATCTCTACAAAGAGTAGTTTTTGAAATTTGGTTCAGCACTTGTGGGGTTATTTAATTTTTTGTGTAAAAATGTGCGCTTATTCAAAAAATCACAGGACACTTGATTCTTGGGATGCGATATTGAAATTGTTCGTATACCTAAAGAACTTTTTGGAGTATCATTTAGTGACGCGATTGTCTACATGCATTGTGGGGTTACTTTGCTGTGACACCTGTACTTTTACAAATTTTGAAGCGCTATAACTTTATTTTTTTTAATGGCACCTCCCATATTTCATTGCTTGGTTATCTCTTTTACATCTTTTCAACCCCAGATGTTCTATAGTGTGTGCCAAAAAGTCGGCATAATATGGGTTTTTTTTAATTTTTGATTTTTCAAAAAAACTACATCAATAATTTGTACTTGTCTAAAAACCTATTTAGCCTCTATCATATACAGGGTGTCCAAAAAATGGCGAATTAACTCTACGGTGCGTTACTTGGGGATGCCTAATGAACCCTGGAAAAATATGAAAAAAATTCCCTGGGCCGTATTTTTCGAAATATTTCTGGTCAAAGGTGGGTAGTAAAATCCATTTATTTGAATAACTAGTGTATAATTATAGTGTCAAATATATCTGGGACTTATTAAAATGTCTGTTTTTTTAATATTCTTGGGATTTAACTAAATTGTTTTCAATATTTAAGTATTTTAAAAAACTGATTTCCTGTTGAGTTTGTCAATAACTAAATATGGCAAACAGGCTTTGTACAGTAATAATATACGAAATCAAGCTTGGCATTGAAATATTTGTTGTATGAATAATATGTTGGTGGTATGGTAAGTCTATGTCAAATTCGAGGTTAGCAGGTTAGGTTTTGTGTCAGTTTTGACACAAACTGACGCAAAACCTAACCTACTAACCCCGAATTTGACATAGACTTACAGTGTCACCAACATATTAACTTACTATGGAAACGTTTTTGATTGAGAAATTGTTGCAGTATCAATGTTGCCAGATTTATTTTTATTAATTTCGAAACATTTCGAAAAATACGGCCCCCGGATTTTTTTTCGTATTTTTCCAGGGTTCATTAGGCATCCCTCAGTAACGCACCGTAGAGTTAATCCGCCATTTTTTGGACACCCTGTATACTGAGTGATTTTTACTTATTTAGAAAATGGAGTTTTTCAAAATTGTCAAAATCAGAAAAAAGCTTTTTTTCGAAAATTTCAATGAGAGTTTTTTAGAGTGTATTATCTTTTTTGCTAACTGAACAATCTCAAGGCCAGAAAACATCTAATTTTCTTTAACTGTAGCTAAAAATTAATTTTTGAATTTTTTAAATATTTTTCCGTTTCACATACCAAAACCATATTAAAAATTTTTTATGTGAAGACTAAAGATTTATAATTGGCAAATATAATATAAAATTTTTATTTTTTGTTTTTAATGAAATTTCGGATTTAACTCATTTGAAAGATTCTGAAGGCTAGCATTTTATCGTGAAGGGAAAGTAACATACCCTAAAAGTAAAATTTAGTGAGGAGTATAATCAGAAAATATCTGGTGTGATACACGCACACGACTTCCTTTTACAGTGATCTTATAATTAGCAAAAATTTGATTTTTAATTTTTAAGCATTTGTCAAAAATTTTCTTCTTCTTATTCTTTTCTCTTATACCATATTGGTGTCGAGAGTTTCTTGCACTACCTATTTATACACTTATACACTTTTTTCTTGTCTATATAATTTTCTCCATTCTCTTCTGTTATCTGCTATTTTCCTTGCTTCAGCGCATCCAATTCCTCTCATCTTTAGTATTGCACTCACTTCATCATTCCAAGTTTTTATTGGCCTCCCCGGGGGTTTCTTGCCTGTCGGTTTTGCTTCCCATATAGCTTTAACTTTGCGCTCTTTTCCCATTCTGTGTAAATGTCCAAGCCATCGCAGTTGATTTTCTTCTATCTTTTCTTTTAGGGGTTTTATCGGTACTCTTCTTCTTATCTCATCGTTCCTTATTTTATTCTTTTTTGACACTCCCTCAATCCTACGGAGGAATTTCATTTCACCCGCTTGTATTCTTTCATGTTGTCTTTTCGTGAGTGTCCACACTTCACTGCTGTAGGTTAAGATTGGTAAGTAAATACTAGTGTACACTCTTACTTTAGTTTCTTTAGAGATTTCTTTTTTATTTATTATTATTTTATTAATTGCATGATAGAGACGTGCTGCTGCTCCCAGTCTACTATCTGCCCAGATCAGTTCCATATTCCTATATCCCACCAACACTTTCTTTACTTTATTTCTGCATTCTTTGGTTATACTGTCCATCGGAATAACAAACAGCAGGGGGCTAAGAACACCTCCCTGTCTAACTCCTTCCCATGTTTTGAATAATTCCGACTCCATATTTCCTGTTCTTATGTAATTCCAAGTATTTTTATAAACACTCTTTAATGCTATTATTAGTTCGCTGTTTATTCCTTCTTTCCTTAATACTTCCATATGAGTTTTCTAGGGACAGTGTCGAACGCTTTGACCAAATCTATAAAGCAGATATATAGTTCATTTTTATGCCTTATGGTTTCTCAATAATTTGTTTGACTCCAAAAATTGTGTCGTTTGTACTTCTACCCGATCTAAAGCCACTTTGTGAATCTTGAAGTTGTTGTTCTATACTTTTCCTCAGTCTTTGTTCTAAAATTCTTTCGTATATTTTATAAGGGACACTTAATAGCGATATTCCTCGGTAGTTTTCACACTGATGGCTATCTCCTTTTTTATGGAAAGGGAGTATTATAGCAATTTCCCATTTTTTCGGGATCTTTTTATGATTCCATGCTAGAGTTATAACTTTATGCAATAATTTTTTGTCTTTGGGGCCCATTCCCTTTATCATTTCTGAGGTGCCCACCTTTAGTTTTCTTATGGCATTCTCAACCTCTTCTAGTGTGATTTAATTTTGATCGTTGTTCTCCATTTGTTCCTCGTTTTCTACACTTTCTAAACCAGCTACCTGTTGATGAGTCCCTCCTAACAACTGCTCGAAGTACTCCTTCCATCTTTTTATTATTTCTTCTTCTCTTGTTAGCATTTTACCATCTATGTCTTTCAAATGTATTAGTGGATTTCTTTTCTTTTTCCTCACTGCTTTTATTGCTCTGAAGAATTGCTTTTGATTTTCTCTATAGTTCTTTTCTAGTTGTACTCCTAGCTCTTCCCATTTTTGTGATTTTGCTCTTGAGACCATTCCTTTCACTCTTTTTCTTTATCTCTTATATTCTTCATACACACTTGTTTCCTTTGTGTTTAGGTACTTTTTCCATAATTGTTTCTTTTTCTTTGTTTCCATTATTAATTCCTCGTTCCACCAGTTAGTTTTTTTACTATGTTGTTTTACCTCTTTTGTTTTTCCGCAGGTTTCTTCTGCTGCTTTTAGTATTAATTCTTTAAAATTAATCCATGCCACTTCAAGGTTTTCAGTCTCAGTATATCCGTCCGCCCATTCTTCAATACGATTGCTGTATTGTATTCGTATTTGTTCTTCTTTTAATTTGTACGTTTTGATGCTTTCTGTTTTTATTTTGTTTTTGCTTATTTGGTTGTTTCCTCTCCAATGTTCTTCCCCTTTTAGCGTTGCTACTAGTAGGAAGTGATCACTGCCTATTTCATGGCTTCTTTCTACTCTAACATCTTTAACTTTTCTTTTATTATTCGTATGGACCAGTAGGTAGTCAATTATTGATTTTTCATTCAAAAATTTTCAAAATTACAAATTTTACGGAAACCATGAAAAATAGAGCGTTAGTTGAAGAGACAAATTTTCTCTAAAATTTTAAGCTGAATTCAAAAATGTAATAATATACCGGGTGTTCTATTTAAAATAGGAGTTAATAAAAAAAAATAGGAAAAAAGCAAAAGAAACCCATTTTAGAGGTATTCAACTGGAAAATCACGTATCTCGCATCAATATATATTAAAAATGTAATAAAACTGAGAAGTTTGAAAAAAATCGTTTGAGCTATTTTTGAAAAAATCGAAAAAAACTGAAAAATCACAAGAGTAAACACCATATTTCCGGTTATGCGTTTTTCTTGAAAAGCTTTCTGTCTTATCTAGATGGTACACAAAACTTGTATATGAAGTTTCAACGCCATACCTCTTTTCGTTTTTGAGATTTATGTTCGCAGACTGACACACAGACAGACAGACCAATGAAAAAAAAGATAAAATACCTATTTTAGAGATTATAAGACCTAACGCCCTATTTGTTGCCTATTTTTTGCATATCGCACCTATTTAAAGTTTTAATCTGCATAAAATACATTTTTTCATTTTTTAAAATATAGAATACTATTTTTTATTTTGTTTGCATTTACAAAATTAATATTTGCTTTATACATAGACAACACAATAAACTGCTGTTTATCTTTTCATATTGTGTTTTCAACTGAGTAAAATTGTGTAGTGCCACTGGCGTGGGTGTTGTTAATTGACAGAAACAGCGTCGTTGACAGTTTCACTTTTTTCCTTTAAGTCAACATGACCTTAAAGGTTTGAAATTGTGCCGCCAATATTTAAGTATAAAAGTGTAGTATTAAATTGAAAGTAAGTTGAAAAGTAATACTGTATAGAACTACAATACCTAAATCAAAAAAATCGACCAAAGAGAGAATGCAAGATTGGGTGGCATGTCAGTCAAATCCCACCGTTTACGAAGTTAATGCAGTAAACAATAATAGTATATTACTTTACAAGGGATGTAGGCAAGATTTACACTACCGAGGACCGTTTAATGCCTGAGTGAGCGAAGCGAACGAGGGTAGCAAGGTATGAGGTAGTGTAAATCTTCCTACATCCTGTGTAATATAGATACATAATTTGTTTTCCTACCAATATTTCTTTATGTAAAATAAATGGTAATAGCATAAAATTATTACATTTTCTAAATTATAGTAACCTTTTTCGGGAGCTTGGGGCGTTGTTAGAGTGCTGTAACGTTATAAACGCACTGTGAAAAATGCGTAAATGCGATTGCGAGTGCAGTTTTGTGAGCTTTGTGCTTGTATTCTGATTAAAAATGGATAATAGTACGAGTGATAATGGTTTTCTTCATGTTAACCAAATGGCAAACATGACATCTCGTCAGTAGTAAATGCGAGATGTAAGTAATTCACTTCTCTAGGGAAGTAAGTACACTGTCATGGAAACTGTAACAATTTTTTCTCCATGCCCATCTAATAAGTTACACTTACTTTGACATATCCATTGCAGGTAAGTTGATTTTACTGTTTGTTTACTGGTTGTCATGACATTAGGGAAGTAAGGTAAAACCTAATCCCCAAGGGAAGTAAGTGAAAAAAAGCGCAAGTACAAGTGATTGTTTATAGTGACAGAAACAACTGAAAAACAATTGCTACAAAGCAACTCAACACTAGGTGACTATTTGCTTTGTTTGTAATAGATTAATTTTCTATCAATTAACGTGGAATTATTAAGGGAAAATTATTTAAATTTTTGTTGGGCATGGAGAAAAATATTATAAGCACACTCGGGAAGTAACTATCTACAACCAGCCCGAGCAAGCAAGGGCTGGCAAACTTGTTCTCGGCTGGTAAAAGCTACTTACTTCCCTTGATGCTTAAATAACTATTGTAAATGTTTCCTACATCCTCAAATCAGACAGTGTAATAATCACTTGCAAGGAAGGTAGCAAAAAACATATTGCACTGGCTAACCTTTTGTTGTGCTTTTATATATGCAAACTTTCAAATATAGATGGTAATTAGGTATTTTAAATGACAAATTACCCTCCTTGAATAATAATGTTAATAATTATTATTTATGATAGCGTCTGAAACTCTTACAGGGGTGGGGTCCGTTATCTAGTTACTTGTTACTGAAAAATTGATCTTCCAATATTTTAAACCCTCATTCAAATCATAAGTCACATCTGATGTCAACTAAACGTAAAAAACAATTTTCAAAATTCAATGACAAATGCCCAATCCTTAGAATTGTACCTTATAATATTCAACAACACAGTAAGTTCTTAGTTGTTAATCAATTTCACCTTATTGTCTTTATTTACTTTCTAGTTGGTATCCTCTAAGAAAACACCCACCTTGTATCTTTCTTACACAAGCTCCAAGACAGCAACCTATTTGATATCTGCAGCTCTACCCCTTCAGTCTTCCTACTGCAATGCACCTCTCTCCAACAGACAACTCGCTCCTACTGCCCAACAGCAACAAATCTCGAACCCTCGTCAGCTATCAACAAACCTGGACCTCCAGCTGCCACAGTCTACTGCTACCTGGAACGCTCCTTCTCTCTCTCTCAGGTGCTACCCCTTTGGAAGCTCTACTCAAAAACACATATCGTGGCATAATCTCATTTTACTCTCGTCAGATGTCAAATGTAATATTCAATATAAAGCTGACCCAGTATGCCTCTCTAGTATTTTACTTGTATGTTACAATTCTTGTATCTATTAGTTCCGTCGACTATTTACCATTAATCTTTCTCAGTTAATGCTTCTTATGCTTGTTCTTTTCAAATTTCATTTTTATAACATCACACAAATTTTGTTAATGTCCCCTATTTATCCCAATCATAAATAGAAATAAACAGGATTATCTTCCATAATTATTAATGATACCAAATTAATACATGTTTTTATTTTGTTATTTTACTCTCTCTCTAAACAATTTTCTTAACTACCCCATATCATTATTGATGCGTTCTAGTCTATATTCTTATTTGCTATTCACCTACTTAAAATTCTACCCTTATTAGAATTTTGCACTTGTCATTGCTTCTTAAACCGTATTTTAAATATTTTATTTATTTTTAATTCACTTGTAACCTTCCAATAGCTATCTTTCAAATACTAATTTGCTTTATCTCAGATTTATTCAGGGAACTATTTAAACATCATCAACTATTACAATGAGTTGATGTGGGTTGTAATAACATCCCAGTTTCTTTAACAAATTTTTATTTAAACCACAAGCATAATGTAGTCATATCGTAACAATATTTAGCTAATGTTGCAGTAAAGCTGTTAGTTAATATACGAGACCTGTCCCACAAGTGTTGGCCCAGTTGCATAAAATCATTGAAATGACGTCTTTACGCAAAAAATCAAAATACCTACTAATTTATTTCCATTGAATTATAACTTAATGCCTTAAATACGGAAAATAAGTGATCTACGCTATCTACATATAATATAAGAAACTAACAATTTGTGATTAATCGCTCTTTGATGATTATGCTTTTATATGGCTAATACTTGGTTCGTACAGTTACCACTGTGTAACGCCCCCCTTCTTTTCTATAACTGCTTTTATCCGACGGGGCATGGTTTCCACCAACTTCTGGCATTCAGCTACTGTAAAATTATCCCAGATAGTTTGGAGGCGAGAGCGCAACTCTGATACAGTCCTTGCAGGTTGCACACGAAGTTTTTTTTTTTCATGATGTGCCATAGTGTCTCTATAGGGGACAGATCTGAGCTGCTAGAAACCCATTTTAGTAGTGAACTTTCTCTTTTCAAAAACCAACTTTTCACTTTTTGGCCGTGTGACAGGCTACACCGTCCTGCTGGAAAATAAACTCGATTCCAGCTTGCCTGGCTTCATCAAATTCAGGTTTTAGCTTATCTTCCAGGATCTCAATATACTTTGCAGCATTTACAATCCCTTCTACAAAGTGTAGTTTACCTACTCCACTGGACGACATCGACCCCCAAACCATTACGGAAGCAGGGAACTTAACTTTTCTTTTCAAACAATCAGGATGAAACGCCTCTTCTTTGGATCGTATAATCCTACTCCGACTATCACCTGTACAAACTTCAAATCGTGTTTCATCACTCCAATGTACTGAGGCCCATTGGACTGGAGTCCAATTAATGTGATCTTTTGCTCAACGTAACCTATCCCTTTTTTGCTTTTTAGTAAGCAAAGGTTTCTCTTTTGCCTGAAAATTGATGTGACGTGATTCTACAGAAACAAAAATGCAACTAGATTTACCTTGCAGGTCCTGTAACCCATTTTTATTGCTGTTTGGTTGCAAGTGGACTTTGAAAATTGTTTTGCTGTTGCTTGACTCCACAAAATACTTAATTCATGATAATTGGAACACCGATTTTGTTGTATAATTCGACGTAAGGTTCTTCGGTTAATATCAGTAACGCCAGATTTCCTTCCAGGAATAAGCTTTTGTACAACAGATTTGGTTGTTTTAAATAGCTTAATGATGTTGCTTGACAAACCGACAATTTTTACGATTTCAGACGCAGATTTTCCCGATTGCGACAAGGAAACGATTATTTTACGCACATCTTCAGTAACAGGCTTACCTCGCACCATTGTAACAACAAATCTCGAGCAAATTCACTTTATTAATATTCTGACAAGAGCAATAACTACTGCAAGTTGTCAAATACTTTCAATTTGTGCGTTAAATTACACCAAGTACGAGTAGGTATACGTCTTTTTAAATATCCAGCGAGTTTCTCTAACAATTGCTACAAATGTTGCAATTTATATAATAAGAGATAAGACAGTAAGTATAAATGTAAAAAATCATAATGCGATTGGATGCAGCTTCTCCAGTTGAGCACAAGTATAAGAAATGCATTTTTTTATGACTGGGCCAACACTTATGGGACAGGGCTCGTATACCCCCACGTAATATTCCTTTTATTTTATAGTTTGTCTGTAAAAAAACTCATTGCACAACATGAAGCCACAGTACCAATGTCTTTTAATTTGCATAATTCAGTATTTGTAAAATGTTAAAAATTCTGTGAATTTTACTTTTCAATCTGCTTTAAATATTAAAATTATATTCAGTTTATTTTTTATTTTATTTTATATTATAAAATAAATAACTTGTTTTTTTTTTAAATTATACATTGGTGTTTGTTTATGTTGTACATTGTTTTTTATTTTTATAACATAAATCAATTTAAGAACCTGACTTTACTCGATTCTGAATTATTTAAAAAAATATATTAATCCTTTATCCTAAAATCGGCACCTATTTTGACCGTTTTGGATTTTTCTAACCTAAAATAAGCACCTATTTTAAGTTTTTTGCAACCTAAATGTCTGCTCTCCACTTATTACATATTTGTGTACATACATTGTTAACTTCATTTAGATCTGTTAAAAATAAAACCATCGAATTTGCTCACAGTGGAAGTGTACATTCGTTCGATAACGAGTAAAAATTTTCAGAAAGTTTATTTTGAGCTAACATTGAAAAATACTCACCAAAGCTGTTTGCAATCTTTACAGAATCTTTCAAAATGGAATTATTGATATTGAGTACAATTTGTCTATTTTCCTTACATCTATTCAACTTTTTATTAACTATTGCCTAGACAGCTCTGGTTCTGTTATAAGATGTCTCAATGACAGATCCAAGAAAAGGTTTGGTGCAAAATGGATAGGAACCGGTGGCCCCATCAACTGGCCAGCGAGATCGAGACGATCTTAAAAATCATATTTGTAGGGCCTGTGGCCAAATAACACAGTACATGGTGCAAAAAGCGAAAAGAAACTGAATAAGCAGATCTCGAGAATGTATTGCAAGCAACGGAGGTCACATTGAACAAACAAAACAAACATTTTAAACTTAGTTTACTTACTAATTTATTGTTACTTTGTTCATGTTGTTGTTGTATTTATGTTGAATAGCATATGTTGTCAAGACAGTATTAAGGAACATTGTTCAACTGGAAGCTGACAAATAATTTTATTTGTTTCACCGTCTACTTTTTCGAATAAAGTGTCAATCTACATAAGCGTGGAATGCAGGCTTTCACGGTCATTGTCCATTATACATAAGCGTGCATTATTACTTAATTATCGATTTATGATTTTAATTGATTAGATAACTATGACATGTGATATATCGTTTTTAAATTTTGACTTACCTTCACCATGTATGGAACAGCATCAGACAACATTAATAAAACTTTTTGGGCAGAAACTGCTGTAGGTAATAAAATTGCTAATTCTTTCTGTCTAAACCTACATCTGGTCAAATGGTTCGTTTTTTCAAGTTGTTTGAAACTTATTAAAAATGATTTACTCTTATAATCAGTATGCAAAACACCTATTAATAAGTTTACTATACAGATTAGTGGCGGAATATGCGATCATAGGCAGTCCAATGTGCTAGAATACAGTTTATGGGTTTTGTATGCGTTAGACAGAAATAGACTAATATGCTATTACCATCTAGCATCCGCAGAATGAAGGTGTTTTGTTTTCAGAAAACAGTGAATCCTAGGATATCATATCATATCATATATGACTATTTCTGTCTAATGCATACAAAGCCCCGTAAACTCTATTCTAACTCATTTGAATATATATGTTCACATTTTCCGCCACCAATCTGTATTTCGCGCATTGTATCCACAAAAACAGAATTCACCTAGTCTTATCGCAAGGTGGTTTTGTCAGATGTATCCTGCTTGCAGTATTTTATCAAAAATGATTTTAAATTAGAATTGTATAGTTTCTTAAGCAGTATATTAGAACTAAAAAATGCTTTGCATAAATCATATTTGAAGGACTTCGTTTCGTTTCGTCTAGAACTGTGGCTTTTCTGTTGACTTTAATTTTTCACATTTTTGTTTGTGCAAAGGTGCACCAAGGTGTTGTTTAATTAAATACTTTTTTGTACACAAGACCTACAATTATTATACAGATACTTAAGAAAAATAGATTTTACAGACATTTCATTTATATTCAATTAAAAATTAACATTCAATCAAATCAATTTCGCAATATACGAAAATTCTAAAAATGTATCTGTTTAACAGAAAATCATTGACATTAGAAATTTAACTGAAATTTTCAAATTGCTTTACTTAAAACAATTACTACTGATATTTCCGGTGTTTTAACGTTTTGTTTACTATTTCAGAAAATGTTGAGGTTAACATACAATATTTATATGTAAAAACGGTCATTGTTGTTACACAGTAAACTGATGCATAATGACCGATAAAAGGTTCAGATTTTATTTAAAATTAATTTTTTGATCTGCTTAATCCACAGTTCAATTCTCTAAATTTCTTCAAGCACTTAAGGCATTTTTCAGAGATTATTGTTAGTAGTCAACAAACATCATTCTTGACAAGTGTGACTCCCTTGATGTCCGTTTACATAAGCTACTCATTTTAAGCAGCTTATCTTTACAGGAATTCTGAAAGCTTTCTTACTCAGCTTTTCATCTTTTATTTAAAAAGCTTTATTTACTTTTGCCTACAAATTATTACCTGTATTTTTAGTAGCAATGATTCAAAGAATTCCATGAAATGGCTAAAGGACTTCTTAAAGTCACAACTAGCATAATAGAAAATGGGAATAAAAAATTTGTCGAAGAAAGATTTACTTATCTAAAAATGCACAAATTATGCAATAATACTCACATTTTCCAAATAAATGCAAAATATGCGAACTTAAATTGGTGTCATGTAACTTCAATTAATGGGATTTGCCTAGATACGAAAGGATTTTTTGAGAAAATTCTCATCTTCAGGATGCTACAGATTTTTTCGCGCACTTATTTCTGTGACGCCCTGTATGTGTGCTTAATTCATAATAGGTTAATGACATTCTGCCTTTGTTGTAGGTGTGAAGATATAAAACTTCCATTGGCTTTCATATAAAAAGAAACAATGGCGTTTAAAAAAACCATGAATATCAAACAAGAAGTTATAGAAAGTAGTTCCACAGGAATTCCATGGTCCAAATCGCAGAACATGAATAGCAAAGACAATTTGGAAAAGCTATCTATTAAACAAGAAGACATTGAATTAATCGATGAAAATTACGAAAATAAAACGTTTGACAAAAATAACATCAATATTGCTTGGAGCAGTGAGAAACCTTATAGTTGCTCTGTTTGTGAATACAGAACAACAAATAAAAGTCATTTAGCTTCTCATGTGAAGATTCATACAGGAGAAAAACCCTACAGTTGCTCCATCTGTGAATACAAAACAGCAGATAAAAGTAATTTAATTAGACATGTGAGGATTCATACCGGAGAAAAGCCTTACAGTTGCTCTGTCTGTGAATATAGAACAGCAGATAAAAGTAGTTTAGTTGCACATGTGAAAATTCATACAGGAGAAAAGCCTTACAATTGTTCTGTTTGTGAATATAGAACAGCACAGAAAAGAAGTATGGTTATACATATGAGAACCCATACCGAAGAAAAGCCTTATAGTTGCTCTGTATGTGAATACAAGGCAGCACAGAAACATAGTATAATTAGGCATATGAAGACTCATGCAGGAGATAAACTTTATAGTTGCTGTGTCTGTGAATATGGAACAAAGTGGAGATGTAATTTAAGGACACATATGCTAACCCATAAAGGAGAAAAGCCTTACAGTTGCTCTGTTTGTGAATACAGAACGGGGAAGAAAAATGATCTAGTTAGACATATTAAAAGAATTCATACTGGAGAAAAGCCGTATAGTTGCTCCGTTTGTGGATACAGAACGGCAGATAAAAGTCATCTAGTTACACATATAAAATGTCATACCGGAGAAAAGCCTTACAGTTGCTCTGTATGTGAACATAAAACAACACAGAAAGGTGATTTAATTATACATATGAGATCTCACACAGGAGAAAAACCTTACAACTGTTCTCTTTGTGAATACAGAGCAGTGAAGAAAAATGATGTAGTTAGACATATTAAGAGGACTCATACTCAAGAAAAGCCGTATACTTGCTCTCTTTGTGGATACAGAACGGCAGATAAAAATTATTTAGTAAGGCATATGAAAAGGCATGCAAGAGAAAAGCCTCATGGTTCCTCCGTTTGTGGATACAGAGCGGCAGATAAAAGTCATTTAGTTACTCATATAAAAAGTCGTACCGGAGAAAAGAAGCCTTACAGTTGCTCTGTGTGCGAACATAAAACAACATGGAAAAGTGATTTAATTATACATATGAGGTCTCACACAGGAGAAAAACCTTACACCTGCTCTATCTGTGGATACGGAGCAGCACGGAAAAGTAATTTACTTAGACATATTAGGATTCATACAGGAGAAAAGCCTTACAGTTGCTCTGTCTGTGAATACAGAACAGTGCAGAAAAATCGGCTAGTGACACATATGATGACTCATACATGAGAAAAGCCATATTGTTGTTCTGTTTGTGAATACAGAACAGCAAATAAAAGTACTTCAGTTAAACATCAAGACTCATACAGAAGAAAAACCTTAAAAATTGCGTTGTCTGTGAGTACAAAACGACACAGAAACGTAGTATAGTTACACATATTATGAAGACCCATTCAGGAGAAAAACTACAGAAGAGCGCAGAGAAGTACTGTAGTTATACATCTGAAGAATCATACAAGAGAAAAGTCGTATAGTTGTTCTGTTTGTGAATTCAAAGTAACAGGAAGAAATAATTTGATCATACATGAAAGATCTCATTTACAGAAAACGTAATACAAGTTATGAAGTTTAACTGTTTTCGGAAAGTGTGATATTCTGTATTTATTTACCCCGCATTTAAATGTATAATAGCAATAATAATAGGGATAGTAACGATAATTTTATTCACCTATAAGTTACATTACAGGAACAGGTATAGTCATTCACATAATAATACAATTATAGTAGTACATACTTGTACAATACATATTCATAAATGTGTAAGCACGTGCCTGCATCGTTATAAGTAGAAAAATTCATCTATATTATATAGCAAAGACATACTTAAGTATTCACTTATAACGTACCAGTATTGTTCTGGGAATTTTAAAATTTTAATTTTTAATTAAAATTGCTTATTTTCAGTTTGACCAAAACTTACTATATTTATTTTTAAATTGGTTTGCCTCAGATAAAGCTCGGTTTGCCTCAGATAAAGCTCAGATGCTATGCGTTTATACTCAAATGTATAGATACCAGGAAAAAAACAGTGTTGTAATAAACTGTATAATGTGTTTAGATATGCATACAAATTAAATCGTAATTTAATAAAATACTATCTGCATAAATTAATAAAATAAAAATATCTTCGATGTTCTGTTATTTCGGGATCGTTCTGCTACCTGCACTGCACGCCGGCGTGACTCGGGGGCCGGGATCCACTAGTAGGCTTTGTTGCACTGGGTAGCTCTAATGATGAACTGGTCAAGAGATCTAAAATCAAGTATACGTCACATAAATAAGATGTCGCGGACTTATTATTATGTCAAGCAGTCGGATTCAATTGAATTAAGTGTTTTACCTGGTGATGGCGATGTGTACGGTGCCTGGCTGGACGTGGTACGTCTTTTGTGCATAAATTTGTTAGCGAAGTGGTATGAAGGGACTGTTAATTTCCGCAAAGCCCGCCTTTGGCAGTTGAAAACGCCGGGCACCGCTGGAGGCTTTTGCGGTCAATCTGAAGTCCTAACCGATGAACCAATTTACCTGCGGCGAAGGCCCCCTGGGACGTGTCGACCTAGGTATCTCCTAGTACAAGTAAGTTGATTTTATTATTAAATTTTGGTGCAAAGGTCGTGATAGAAGGGGGCCGGGGCAGAATGTTAAACTAGAGTTATTTGAAATGACTGCGGAGTTTGAGGATATTTGTATGCGACTCGGCGCACCGCTGGTGGACTTATCTTTATCATTTTTCGAGCGTAAGGCTGATGCAAGTTTTTGATAGTGACGGAAATTAGCCCTGAACAAATGGGCACAATTTAAATGTAAAATACAAACATTTCTGCTGGAGCTAACGTTACACACTTACAGCGACCTTAAAGTTATTTAAATGTGAAATTGTTTTTATGTAATTTGGGCCATTTGTTAAATAACTGAATCATTGACGATATGACTTCTAGATGTTGAGTCTAATCTGTGATTGAAAATTACAATATTTAAGTGACAAACACTATAATAATTTGAATGATTCCCAAAAAAAATTATTCTAATTTTTGTTCACTTACAAAACACAGTTTTAAGAGGTACAGGGTGTATCTAATCGGTCGTACAAGAAGTGTACTACGATATTCTACGCCTAAAGGTAAAACGAAAACCTAAGAACCATTTTGTATTTTACAGAGGATTTTTCAAAATATAAGCAATATAATATTTGTAAAATTGGTAAAGCTGGAGATAATAGGTGGGTATGATGGTCATATGCTCTGGCATTCTAGATAAAATAATATTGTTCTTGCCACATGTTTTCTGTTAAAATCAAAAAGAGAAATGCGCCGAAAAGAACCAATTGCTTAAATGATATAAAACGATTCACACTTTAATTTGATTAACACTGGCCAGGGAAGTGCTCTCTTAGTACATTTTTGCTATCCTGTTAAGAATATAATTATAACAAGCGTTATTCCTTAGCTTTGAATGGCTTTTACCAGAAAAATACAACAGATAGGAAATAATGGTTCGTAGGTTTTAGTTTTAGATATAGTGCAATTTTTTTATCTAACCTTATATAGTGTCTTGACTGTTAATATGATTTTAGGCAGAATATCTCCCTGCAACTGTAGTTGATCGGCAATCAATGCATCTCACAAATTTTATGGAAATTGCCCCAACAGATAATGCCATAACCCAGAGTATGTGAGCAAAATAAAACATTCTTAGAAGCAGTGTTTCGTTATATTATTAATGATACAGTAGATATGATCATACCATTTCAAACGACTATCTATTGCTATGAGACGATTTCGCATAAATATAAATAAATGTTTAAAACTAACAGCTTATGCATTGATTAATTATAAATACGCTAATTAAAGCAAAGGGCTTACTCCCTGGTGATTTTGTAATGATCATGCATTAGTCTTTCATTAGAAAGAATCTGAAACAGATTTGTATAAGCCATGTGTTAAAAATTTTAATTCAAAAGAATTTACCTACACGAAAGTCGAGCTGATGTTATGAAATTCACATAAAGATAAATGATTAAGCCTTATTGAGCTATCTAAAGTTTATAGAGTTGTTTAATAAGATATGTTATATCCAAATAATGCAATGCCAGGTGTTGAACTACCCCCAGAACTGGGATTCATTGAAAACACTCTGTCGACATTCCAGTCGTCTGAGCAGTGACAGTTGCAATCAGAAAAAGCACCATATTAACAAATTATAGCAAATAACGTATTCAAATATTTTCACTTACCTGAGTTAGGATGGCAGAAGGCAGAATTAGTGTGGAATTTTGAAAGATCTGTTTTATTAGAAAAGTTAATCATAACCTAGAAATAGCAGGTTTGAAAGATTATGTTGACAGTAGTTTTTATTAATTAGATCGGAGAGAGAGCTGTTATTTGTAAGTAACTACTCGCTGTGGCGATGATGACAGGGGTTGTTGATAACAACATAATAGGCGAGAAATTTTTCAGCAAGACGAGGTTTGCTACTAGTCTTAGCTCCTTTGAATTATTTGTTTGAGCGGTAAGTGTTAATTTAGAGCGTCGTATTATTAGGTACCACGCATGGTGAAGCGATATGAAATTGTGTAAAAGCAAATTTAAGATAGCGTTTGAAATCATTCGCCGAACTGCATATTAAAGCAATCTAAAGCCGTTTGCTGAGCAACCAAGGTCAAAAGATTGCGACATCAGGACCGGAGTCGGCCCATTTATACAGCTGTGAACAGTTTAGAAGAGTAGCAGCTACGCTAAGGAAATGCAAATCACGCTGAGAAAATTGGCAACACAGAAAGGTACAGATCAGATATATTTAATTGAATAAAACTGCATTTTTATCGATAAAATCCGTATAATTATTGTAAAACTTTTCCATGTAATAATTATTTCAATGTTTTGTAAGAGTCCGTAACTAAAGGTAACGGCTATTTTGGGAAGAAGTTGTTTACAATATTTTGTTTTGCTAAATGTTAAAACCAAGGTATTTGATGCGTTGAGAGAAATTCACATCAGCAAAGCGACCAATTATTGATCAGTTTCAATTATGTCAATGTGATTAGGCAAATTTTTTATTATACTTGACAATAAATTCGTATTTTGCCCCTACTTGTGATTAATTTATTTGAGTGTATTCAGACAATTCGTATTGTATTAACTTAATTTATGACAGTAACTTGAGATAAAAGTCGGATTAACGCAGTTAATTCTAATACATGCTCAAGAAGAATACTAAGATAAGTTACAGATTCATTCATAAAGTGCAAAAGAACCCTGAGATTAAGTATTTTAATAATTATCAAGCTACCTACAGCTTAAGCGTAATTGTATATTAAAAGTAAAACCTTATCAGGACATTATAAATACCTAGCAGTTTGGTTTTCTCAACTTTTTTATTGTCGTACCATTACTTGCAACCAATAAGCTGTAATTAATCTTTTTAAGCCCAAAATTTATTATTTTAGTTTTTTGAAATTTAGCATAGGACCATTATTATTGCAGTACTTTTTGAAAGGGTGAAAAAATCTTCAGCATTTATGACAAGATCTGATACAGCCACGAAAGAAAAGTTTGCTGAAGTATCATCAGCATATACAGACAAATTAGTTTTTATGTTTAATTTTTAATATAGCAATTTTGTTGAGTAAATATGAAACAATTACTGGCATTCCATTAAATACACAAGCTTCTCATAATAGGAATTGTGTTGTTGAGGGCTATTTCTATTAATAGATGTATTTCGCTCGTAGAAAAATTATAAAGTACCGGAATATCACTTTTTTCGAAAACATTTATTAGAGTTAGTTAATTTTTATAAGTAAAGGTAGAACGGCACTTATATATATGGCTTTTTCATTCCTATCAGAATGGTAGTCGCTCTCATTTGAGCTCTTTAGATTAATTTTTCGTGGTAAATCACTCCACTGTTTTTCTGTTTTACTTTTTCCCTCTCTACAAGTTATTGTGCGACTGTGCGACTTTCACTCTAATGATGCAAGCTGCAAGGTCTTGCGAAACGTTAGTGAATATGGATGCACAAACAGCAAAACGGCCAAATCTGCCTCGTTCCTCGTTCTCAAGATACTCAAACAACACAAGCCACCAAAGAGCATGGCCATCGCGCGGGTTTTTGCTCGACTTCACAAGGTGCAAGGCACATTAAGCCAGAAAATGCTGGGTGTTCATATACAAATACTACACGGTCTAAGCCGAAATTCTATGCTAAGGAGAATATCTCTCCAATTGTTAATTCCCATACTTCTTATATCCTTTTGGACTTGGTCTTCCCACCTCGACTTCGGCCTGCCTCTGGGTCTTTCTGTTTGCGGTTTCCACTCCCATATTTTTTTGGTTTGTTGTTTCTAAAGAGTCTTGTAAAGTATTTTTCCCATTCACTGTTATCGATTTTTGCAGTTGTTTTATTTTTCACGTTGTGTGTTTTAATGTACTGAAATAGCCTTCCGTTATCTTTGCTGTTGTGTTCCATTTCTCTCATCATCTCATTAATCCATTCTCTCTTTTTATTTTTACAGCACTTGTTGGCTTCCTTTTTTTTTCCTTTATATTCTTCTAAATCGGAGTCTTGCTTTGTCGCTAACCATTTATTTCTTGCCTGGTTTTTACCCTTAGTCTTTTCTTCACACTCGCCATTGTACCATTCTTTTCTTTTATTCATTTGTATTCGCCCGATTGTTTTCTCTGCTGCTTCCATTATACTTTCTTTAAGTTTTCCCCACTCTTCCTCTATATTTATTATTGGTTCTACTTTTAAGTTATTGTTTAACTGTTTTATGTATTCTTGTTTTGTTTCATCTTCGCGTAATTTTTCTGTGTTCCATTTTCTTCTCTTTCTCTCTATCTGATTACCTCTGATTATTTTAAATTTTATTTTTGCTATTACCAGAAAATGGTCTGTATCCGCATTTGCTCCTCTATATGATCTTATATCATTTACGATGCGTTTCCATTTTTTTGTTATTAATACATGATCTATCTGGTTGCCATCTGTTGTTCCTGGTCTCACTCATGTTATCTTGTGTTGTCTTCGGTGTTTGAATTTAGTGCTAACAATAAACGTGTTGGTGATTGTTGCTAAATTGCATATTCTGTCTCCATTATCATTTGTCTTCTCATGTATTGTTTCTTTGCCTGCTGTGTTTTTATTTTGATCCTCTTTCCCAATCTGTGCGTTAAAATCACCCATTATTATTAATAAAATATCGTTTTTTGGTATTTTTTCCCATAGCTCTTCTAGTTTTTCATAAAATTCCTCTTTGTCTTGATCTTCTGTTTCTTCTGTTGGTGCGTAAGCGTTTATTATTGTTATATTAGCTTGTCTACTTCTTAAGGTAATATATGACAATCTTCCATCTATTGCTTGGAACTGTATAATTTCCTCTCTTATTTTTTGATCGACCATGAAAGCGGTTCCATTTCTTCCTTGTTTGTGCTCTCTTTCATATAATAATGTATAGTTGTATTGTCAATTCTGCCCTGATCCTTCCACCTTACTTCTTGTAGTGCTAATATCTCTATTCTGTATCTTTTCATTTCTCTTGATATTTCTTCCATTTTCCCTGCTGCCAGCATTGTTCTTATATTCCAAGTACCCATTATTATTGTCTTTTCCTTATTTTTCTTCTTTCTTTCTTACTGCTATTTACTATCTTTTGTTCTTTATTCGAGTCCAATACATTGCTAGGTTCATCATTGTGTGTTGCCTTTGGTTTTCTACTCTTAGTTTGTTGAGTTGTGATTTTCTTCTGTTTTTGTTTTTTCTAGATCTTTATTGATACTGTTCCATACCCATAGTTGTTCGTCAATCCATATCTTGTTAAATCCTATTTTAACTTTACTGCCGTCCTTTCTCTTTTGGTTCGCTATTTCTCTTACTTTTGCTTGTGTTCTGCGTTCTTCTTCAGTTCTGTCTTCATCAGTAAATACTGTCGAGCATTTCAGTTTTCTTTTTTCTTTCATTTCGCTATTACCACGGGCATCATACGCCCATATCTTGTTGGTATGACTTTTGTTTGTTCTATTTCTGCCTCTATTTTTAGTTGGTTTTTTAGTAGCTCTTCGATTTCTTGTTTAGCAGTATCTTCTGTTACTTGCACTCTTTTGATTACTATAGTGTTTCTTTTTTCCCTTTTCTCGTTATTTTCCATCTTTTTTTCTCGTAGATTTATCTTTTCTAATAAATTGGCATTTTGTTTCTTTAATTCCATGACTTCTTCCTTTACTTTATTGTGTTCTTCTTTGATTTTTCCAATTTCTTTTAGAAGCTCATCTAACTCATTTTCTATTCTTCCGCTTCTCATTTCCATACCCTCTAACTTGTCTTTTATTGTCATCAGTATATCTTCCATTTTGTTTTCCCTTTAGGATCACAACTTTCACTGTGCTTGGTATTTGCCTTTTAGCAGTGTGATTGACTTTGCCTCAGGGTATCGTAGTTACCTTTGTCCTACTACCTTTGGTTGACTTACAGCCAGTCTTATAAAGGCCACTAATCTGACGTTAACTTTCATTCGCTGTTAAAATAAACAAAAGCGCATTCAAGTTTGTTTACTAATGAATAAAATGTCATAAGCACTGACGTTTTGATGCGCTTTTGTTTATTTTAACAGCGAATTAAATTTAACCTCAGATTAGTGGTCTTTATAAGACCGGCAGTAAGTCTCAAAGCGCCGTACTTATTTACTTTATCGCCTAACCTCCACATGTTTTGCTTTGTTTTCTTTTATATTTGCGCAACTACGCTTAATTAAATCGTGATGTTCTTTGATAAAACACTTGCGTTTGCACTTATTTGTCCCACAATCACTGTTTTCTTTTAATATATTGTTAATCATCCACTTTATTTCCACTCGCGTGCTTCAAAAGAAGAACTGCCTATACATTAAATTTAAATTTAGTTTAGTTTTGTATTGTCTCGCATCGTATATATCGTGTCACTATTATCACTAGCATAAATTACAATGATGATGCTATTAGGTGCCAGCTTAAGCCTATACTATCCGCTGTACAATTTTCGGTAAAGTGTGTTGCCTATCCGATGCTGTTTAGTGGCATCGCTCTACCGATTTAGAGACCCTGTATATAGTTAGATAAGAGTTGAGAAAACACAAACGTCAACCGCCAAATTTAATCCAAAACATGCATCATGCGTGCATGCGCAGAAATAGTGTTTGAAAGTCACTAGATCGTTATATCTAAAACACGTTTCTTTAAATTTCTACTGCTGCTTCAAAGCACTCAAAACATAGCTGTTTGTATCAGGAATAAGTAAGAAGTGTTAAGACACTGAAATATGTATACACATTTCATATAGCAGATATATGAACATTTCTAAAACGATGGTTTTTGTATATTAAAGCTTCGAACTGATCTTTAGTAAAAATGTTTTTGAAAGCTTTTTCGAGTTTCTCGTTTTTACTCTTTCCATTGTGTATCTAATTTCTTGCTCAGGATAACGTTATTCTTTTTTAAATTTTTAATTTGTGTTTGCCTGCGGGTTACTAATTTTGAATGGAAAACGCAATCCTTGCTTTGGTTTAGGAATTCATAGGTGGTTTGGGTAGCAGATTCCTGTTTATTGCTATTTCTGTCTTAAAAGCAAGGTTCAGACAAATGTTCAGCGGAAAAGTCGTCTTTAGGATTGAAGAAAATTTCATTTTCAGGTCTGGTTATAATGATATGAAAATAAAGTAGGAACAACAGCACCTTTTAATTTCCTTCTGTCATCCACGCGTACTTCTTCCCACTGGTTTTATTAAAATTAACTGTTTTTGATATGCTGCTCTTAGCTCTTCGGTTTTGGGATATTTTTTTATAGCAAACCTTGTGCGGATTTGTTTTTGCAGCCAATAATACAGCAACCCGTCATTTCAGGAACTTAGATAAAAGTGCAGCTCCATATGTTTGCATAAAAAAGACAAATTACTACATTTTCAGTTACTAGTTTTGACTTAAATGAACAATTTGTCAAATTTGATTAATGGGAAACTGTTTCTAAGGCAATGAGTATTCAAATATACGACGTGCGTGATCCACCAATTATAATGAATTCCCTCGTTTTCTCAACTCTTTTGTAACTATATACAGGGACTCTATACCGATTAGCCCTTTAACGCTCTCTGGTAGACAGTTATACCACTACGCATAACAATCAATAATATTTGTTTTGAATCTTAATACTGCTCTGAAACGGCTTGTGTCCGTTCTACAGACATTGCAGTTCCTTTGTCTAATTTGATATTTTCTACAATTATTGTAGTTATAAAACTACCCCAATAAACCTTACACACAGATGTAATTGTAAATTATTTAAATCGTGACAATACAGACAACACAAACATATTTAAAAACTTTAATTCAAAGTATTAATTCTCAAATCGCTAATTATAGCACAAATTACAAATTAGGATAACACTTGTGCAATCGCAATTGACATAAAGGCACAACGCCCAAGCGACGTGGCTTATTTGAGTTACAGAACACATTGCTTATTTCAGCAATTTAGAAATAATTAAATTCTCGTTCTTTAGCGTTAATAAATAATTGAACCAAAAGAGTGATTAAACACGCTTGTTTCAGTTGCTGAGGCCTTAGTAGGAACTGACATAGTTGCGGCAAATTCCTTCATCGATAAAAAATGCTGATAAGGGCATGCACTTACAATTTTATTTGTCGCTGAAGTCTAGCGATCGGCAGGGGAGATCCTGACCCGTTGCATTTATCCACGGAGACTCTAAGCCGGATTTTGCTGTATAATTCTTAGAATCCCAAGGTGTTAGGAAGACAGTTAGCAGCAAAAGGAAGCGGTACGTAAACTGGAATTCCTGGCTAGCGTGTAGAAGAGAAATCGGGGAACTGAATAAGTCTCATAAGAACCCTCAAATTAGCTCTCGAGTTAGCCGTCATGCTTGTCGTAAGTTAGACCATAGGGACAAAATTAGAGTGCGAAATTAAGCTAGAAGAAGCATTCTTACCGACGGTGTTCACGGCCTATTGTGTAGGAAACGCGTGGCAGCGCGGTTTCAGTTATTGGAATGCGCAGAGGTATCCATCCTAAATAACGAAATCAATACGCAAAGATAAAATTAGATTAGCATTTTTGCCAACACTGAATGCGCCCGCTCGCGAAAACCAAAGCTCTAGCGTCTAGCGGCCCCGCTTGCTCAAAAACAAGAACGGCCTCTTGAAAACTCAATACTAATCGAGCGATTCCACTGTTTCAGCGGCCTACTTCGAATTGAATGCCATAAACAAGCTGCGACAGGGAAAAACTGCAGGTGTTTATCTGTAAAGGCAGGCGCTTGCTGTGATAAACCTGAGTTCTTTTTCTACAATATTTAGCTATAGGGTAGCCCGAAAGAAAGTGTTAAATGCATTAACGCGCTATTCAAATAAAATAAAAACGGGGCATTACATATTTATACAGGGTGTCTCAAAATTGACGCCTGTGCTTCTGGGATTTGATTCAGGTGGCTAAAATAAATCGAAAATGAAGAGTGAAAAATTTGCCGATTGTCATTTGTTATCGAGTTATTGATGAAAATGTAAATAATAACTTATCTACGACAGTGGGTAAAATTGCCTTTTAGTTGGCAGTTTTAAGTTTGTAAAACGACTGTTTAATAACATGTTTTCATTAGTTTACGTCGTCAGTAGTAACGTGTTTAAAAGATTTCATTAGGCACGTTTTCAGTAGCAACGTGTTTTAAACACGCAAAATTACGACCGGTTGTTGAGAATCCTAATTTACATTAATTTTTTTAAATATTTACCGTGTTCTCTAGATTCTATGGTAGATAAAATATTGTACGATACACATGCGTAAAGCATCTTTAGTCACTCGCGGGGCTTAAAACGCTCGCTCACTCGCGTTTTAACTCTACCCCACTCGTGACTAAAGAGTAGCTTTACGCACTTGTATCGTAAATTACTATTATTGCCCGGTTGCTCCAATTTGTTGTGTAACATAATTCAATAACGTGGCTATGACGATGTTAAAAATGTATTAATCGTTCTGCCATATTGATAAGTATAATTTCCTTCGGTTTTGTGTGTTTAAAATGCAACGATACTACTGCAATCGTGATTACGTCGATATGTTGAAAGTATTAGGTGCGTGTAATGACAATGCCAGTGCTGCGGATCGGGCATATGCGGAAAGGTTTCCAAATCGTCGGCACCCTGATGCAAAACCTATAAGACGAGTAGAACGAAGATTACTGGAAACAGGTAATTTAAATCTTCGACAAAATCAGGCAGGACGGTTAATGTAGCGTCGACGAAGAAGAACAAATTCTTGAATTAGTTGAGGCGCAACCAAGTACAGGGTGTCCCATTTTCCCATTTTCGACACTTCTATAGGGTATCTCCGTAATTGTTAGTGCTATCAAAAAAGTAATATAAGCGTCATGTGCTCCTTTTGGGCCAAACTTAAAATGGTAAAATCAAAATTTGAACATTTTCGCTCGCTTAAGTGATACGGGGGAAAATGAAAAAAATTTCAATTTCAGAATGACCCTATATTTTCTTAGTTAAAAGAGATACAGAAAAATATTTTTAAAAAAAGTTTCTTTATAATGATTTTTGAATAATCTGCCATTTTCAGAATAAGTATACGGGGTCAGGTAAAAAATGTATCGAACCTAACCTCATTTTTTTATATGGAACACTCTGTATATTTTAATCTAAAAAGATAGCATATTAAATTCTCTTTTCAAAAATAGAACACACCGTGGATGATATTGGTTTTCTATGCGATTTATTTAAACTTTATTACTTTAAACCACAGTAGGCTACGAAACAAAAGCTAATATCCTAGAAACAAAACTATGTTGACATTCTAGTTGTTATTAACATTTAACGTCGATTTCATTTTTACATATTCGTTTGTGAAAATGGCTTATCAACATTTTGCAAATTTGATATGATATCAGTTTATGTTGAAACTGGAAAAAACGAAGAAATGGCGCTAAATTTATATATTGTTCGCTATCCGGAAAGACGGCAACCATTCAAGGACATATTTCGACGACTGGAACATAATTTAAAAACATACGGCTCTTTTACGAAGCCGAGATCAAAAACTTATAATAAAGAAAACAAGGAAAATGAAGAAATAAGCGTGTTAGGATTTGTCGTGGCCCATAATCACGTAAAAATGGTATATTCTGTGATAGCTTTGAATGGTAGTAGCTCAACTTTTATTGAAGTGAAAACTCCTTTAGGCGCGTTTAGCACAGCCATTACTCGATGAAGTTCCATTAACAGTTAGATTAAATGATTGGTTCCAACATGTTGGTGCACCGGCACATTATGGAATACAAGTGAGAAATTTCCTAAATGAAAATTTCTCTGAGAGGTGGATTGGAAAAGTGGGCCCTACCATGGCCTCCTAGATGCTGAGGGTATTTGAAAGAAAAAGTTTACCGCGACCCTGTTGTGAATCCCGAAGATGTCGTAACTCATAATCACGCTGTTGTGCCGTCACTAGATGAAAATATGCTACAGAGCGTTCATGCTTCAAAGATGACTCATGCAAATGTTTGCCTTGAAGTAGGAGGCAACCTATTTGAACACATTTTATGACAACAGGTGTGGAAAATAACTTGTTTTCAAATATTATTAATTTTTATTAAAGTTTAAAGTTTATATCTTAAATTTTGGTTTTTTAAGGTAACTCGATAACAAAAGACAAACGAAAATTTTTCCATTCTTCCTTTTCAATGTCTTTTAGCCCTCTGAATCAAATCCCAGAAGCACGGGCCTCAATTTGGAGACACCCTGTATAGATGAAATGTTAATGATTGCTGTATTCTCACTATAAAACACTTATGAACTGAGGCTTTTTATTAACATGCATACAGTTTTGTTTATACGTTGACATTATTTACTACATAGCACTCTACTCTTTAATGCAACAAAAGTGCGAAATTTAAATGGATAATTCCAATACTTTCTTTTAAACTTTAAATTTTACAAACAAGAAGATGAAAGAAACAAGGAGTGAGCTCAACAACAAATTAAAAACTACGTTATGACTTTTAGTGTTCAATCATTCCTAACTTTTCCCGAAGTCGTCGGAACTGTACTCGCGGAATCGGCTTCGTCAGAACATCTGCTACTTGGTCTTCGCTCGAAACATGTTCTATCTCCAGCTCTCCATTCTGAACCCGTTCGCGAACAGAATGGGCACGCACATCAATGTGCTTTGAACGTTTGTGAAAACTCGGGTTTTTAACAAGCTTGATAGCACTTGCGTTGTCTACCAGAAGCTTAGGCACTGACTTTAGGGATGAAATCTCGTCGAAAAGATGTTTCAACCACACCGCATCTTTAGCAGCTTCACTGGCGGCTACATATTCTGCTTGCGTAGTTGACAGTGGGACACTCTGCTGCCGTTTACTAGCCCAAACGATAGCTTCTCCGCTGAACTTAAAGACTGTGCCGCTGACAGAACGGTGCGTTATTTCGTTGCTTGCATAATCTGCGTCGCTGTAGGATTCCAGCTCTCCCGCTACATAGCCTGAGCTGTATCGAATACCCATCTCGCTTGTCCCTTTGAAGTACTTCAGGATACGCTTGACCATCGTCCAGTGCCATTCCGTGGCTTTTCAAGGAACAGTAGCTCACAGCAAAGGCAATATCAGGTCGTGTTGCCACCGCCAAATACATCCGTCACTTCTCCTATCAGTTGGCATCTCACGATTGGAGTCGAAACAATTCGCATTTACATGTTGGAACGCCGGAGAATGTCCTCAGTATATCTCTTCTGACTTATAACGATTGAATTGTCATCAATACGTTCGATGAACACATTCAAAAAATACCCGACAGGCTCGGTCGTTATCTTGAATTCCTCTTTGAGTCGGCTCGGGAATTTTTGAATGAAGATTTTCTTAGTTGCTATTACTAATCCGTCGTTGACGTATAGTACCACAATCAGCTTGTCCTCACTCGAGATTCGATAGAACAAGCATGGATCCGCTGCACTCTCGTGAAATTAATACGTCCTTAAATCGTTTATTCCAGTACCGTGGAGACTGCTTCAGTCCGTACAAACTTCTCTGAAGTTTGCACACCCGCTGACTGCCATCGTCGTAACCTTCGGGCTGTTGTATATAAATTTCTTCCTCCATTACGTCGTTTAAAAATACTGTTTTGACATTGAATTGAGTGAGCTCCAGTTTCTTGTTTGTAACAGAACTCATCATTGTCCGAATCGTGTCAAAACGTGTAACAGGGCTGAAAGTTTAGTTATAGTCAATCCCTTCTCGTTGACTAAATCCTCGGACGACCAATCACGTTTTATAGCGACTGATTTTACCATCGGCGTCACGTTTAACACGAAATATCCAGCGATTTGAAATAGCTTTACGTTCTGCTGTTAATTTTATTAAATCCCATGTTGAGTTTTCTTTCAGGAATGACATTTCTTCTTCCATCGCTGCTCTCCAGTGCACATTTTCCGCTAAATTCATCGCCTCGATATAATTCTTTGGTACATTGACTTCGGAGGTCATCATTTCAATCAACCGCTTCGGTCCTTCTAAATGAGAACGATCTCGTAACGGCGGTCCCCTCATAAACGACGTTGGATTCTCCGAATCCTGCTTTTGAACTAAATCATGCTCCAGTTCTGATCTTGATGATAGGAAACACACTTAGCAATTTTCCTGCGATTTCAGACTCAAATACGACAGCTTTACTTCGAACAATACGATTTTCAGACTTGTACCAAACCCGAAAACCGTCCACGTTGTCTGAATAACCGACGAATATGCTTCGTTTGCCTTTTCCGTCCCATTTCTTGCGTTTTTCTTTTGGTACGTGTACATAACATCCTGTACCAAAAACATTAAATTTCTCCAAGAGGATACTTTTTCCCATAAAAAGTTCATATGGCGATTTTCTTTTAATACTGCTCGGGCCACTTCGGTTTAAAATATATACTGCAGCATTTACCGCCTCCACCCACAAGAACTTGGGCAAGATTTTCGCCAAGAGCATCGTCCGGGCAAGGTCCACCACAGTTCTGTTGATCCGCTCCGCACAGCCATTTTGTTGTGGGATGTACGGATTGGTAATCGCCACTGCTACTCCATTGGAAGTCATGGTTTTCCGCACTTCAGCGTTGTCGAACTCCGTGCCTCCGCCACATTGGAAAATCTTCATCGGTTTTCCACGATTCCTGGCGATTTGAATCATCTCAGTAATTTTCACCGCAGTTTCTGACTTTTCTTTCAGAAAATAAACAATACGACGTTTTGAAAAATACATGTAAAGCACACGAAGTACTTTGATTCACTTAACGATGTGCATTCCATGGGATCACACAAATCGGCATGTATAATTTCACCAGGTTCAGTGGCACGCTGTTTACCCTCCACGCAGGCTCCGCAGAACTCGTCATACTCTACGTATTTCACTCTGTGATCTTTCAGAACTTGCTTTACGTGGCGTTTGTTTTGATGTCCAAGCCTCTCGTGCCAGATGTGCAGCGTATCCTTCAATGACAAATGTACTTCAGCCAAGCACGAAGTTTTCGGAGATTTTACTCAAATCGCCATCTTGAACAGCTGACCAGCTAGTACACCACATGCCTTGACAATTCCATTCTTCACAAATTTGCATCCTCTTTGTGTAGAAGTAAACTGCATTCCTTTGTCCAGGGCTGAGATTACTAAAAATAAGTTTCTTCGAACATTTAGTACATACAACACGTTTTCCATGTAACAGGACATCCACTTCTGGTCAACAAGAGCCTCAAATTTAATCGTACCAAGAGCATCCATTGTCGATTTGTCTCCAATATATACTTTGACCGACGTCGAAAACCATTCACCATGATGAGTCACACGATCTGTTGCCCCAGAGTCGGCGATCCACGAGTCATATTCTTCAGCGTTGAGGGCTTCACAAACGAATGCTTCGTCCTTTGATTTATCTTTCGACATGCTCGAGTTGCTGGACTTTTGTCTTTTACAATTGCGACGAATATGGCCAACGGCTTTACACCGGAAACACCTTACCACGGGCTGCCCTTGTTATTTTTGTCTCCAGGATCTGTTGCTCTCTTCGACTGGTGGAACTGCCACGATTGCTTCTCCCTTGAATTTTGGCTTTGCTCGCCATTAGTGCAACCAAATCATTTTGCTTTTCAGCTCATTGTTGTCGACGTTTTTCATTAGGTGTTAGTAGTCCCACGAGGTTCGCGACTGTTTGTTGCTCATCAGGTCTCGCCCACCACGCCTGCCGAAGGCTCTCGTAGTCATCCGGGAGCGAGTCCAGTAGTTTAACCATGAGCGATGACTCATCCGGCTTCACATTAAGTTGTTGCAAGCTCAAAACGAGACCTTCAAATTTTGCAATATGAGTAACAATATCATTAGCAGGATTTTTATTAAAACTATACAATTCTGCCTGAACAGCGTGGGCACCTTGCTTTGTTTGTTGCTCATAAATTGAATGCAACTTGACTCCAGAGTTTTAACGATGATTTGATTCGCTGCACGATCTGCCTTGTCCCAGGCTTTCCATTTCACGCTATACGCGGCAAGTGCATTGTCCGTATCTTCCAACACCGGTTCCGCCTTTTTTCAATTCGCCGTTGCAAACCTCGTATGCTCCCTCAGTTCCACGCAGCTAATTCCTCAACGCGAATTTCCAGATGTTCCAATTGTCAGCACCTCGTAATTTTTCTATACCGTGGAATTCCATGTTTATGCCGTGCGAAAAAATCCAGTGAACAACACCAAGCCATGATACGCCAAATCCCGTGCTTTCACTGCCGCAACGAAACAAGTCCACCTTATGAGGAACCACGCTCTGCTACCATGTTGGTGATTACTGTATTCTCAATAGTCCAGTCATTAGATACTTTTTTGGTTGCAAAATGTTGCGGAGTTTTGAAACTTGGCACGATTGTATGCTTGGTGGGTCTAAGTATGACCCTAAGTTTGCAATCTCAAGCGACCGCCGCTCACACCGCCATCTTGAAAAAATGGCGGCCAAAATCAGTTTTTGGCATATAACTCGGCTCTTGTAGGTTTTAGGAAAAAAACTCAATAAAAATTTTTTTAAAATAACATTTTCTACAAAATCGTTTCTATATTTTTTTTTGTCAGACTAATATTACTTTCCGAGTTACAGGGCCGAATAATAGGGCAATCTTTTTAAAAATCTCGTATCTGGTACTTTTTACCAATTATGTATTAATTAGCCTACTTAAAGCAGTTTAATGCAGTAAAGTAATATAAACATAGGCTATCAACTCGTTTCCACACCACTCAGGAGGTAGAGTTGAGCGGCGCGTTTTCTTTTTAACGTGGTGTCTCCAGTAGGCCTAATCCACACCCCAAATTTACAAGCACGGTTTCTGCCGTTTTGTATTGTGAGATACTTGACTCCCGTCTCCTCCAACGAATCAAAGTCGTCATCAGAGTCGTTTGGGTCTTTGGGATCAGAATCCACTACCAACTCAGGAATGTTTTCACATATTGTCCCGTTACAATATAGAGATAGCACTGAGCATTTTAAACCTGTTTTCCGACATCCACACGCTCCTACACAGCCTTTCTTACATTTACAGGATATTGATTTTAAAATGGCGTTGGGGGCTGCTTCTGACATAGCCCGAACAGCATCAAGCCCGTTCCTCGTTTTCTGCCAGTCATATTGCTCTGAATCTTTTTCACTGCCACACCACATCGCAACTTGGTGATACACTCGCAGATAATTCTGCCTTGCAGCATTTCTTATAGATGACAGGGACGCGAGATTAAATTTGTTCTTGGACACAGACTTCGTAAAATGCCGGTAGCGAAGCGAATCCAATGTGTCATTTTCAAACGATCCGTCATACAGTGCCAATAAAAACGCTTCACTAGCTGCAGCGAGTGCATCAACATTTGCTTCGAGTTCTTGGAAGATTGCTATAGTCTTAAACAACGAGTCATTTGTATTCATGAGACTGGGGAATATCAATTTCCCTTGGTTAAAAAGGGCAAAGTTTGTGTCATAACCACTGATTGCATGTAAAAACAAAATGTTCTTCGCAACAGCTTCCTTATATTTCAGGCTCCTCGTCGAATACAGCGTATCCGCAACTTTCCCTCTCGATGGTTTTAGCAAAAAAAATGTTTTCCTAATCTCTCGCCTTTGCAGTTACAACAATCAACAAATCTATATCTTCTCCCACAACCAAAACGCGAGTAAAAGACGATGACATGTCGATGACTGTCTGTATGATGAGCTCATCCGCATCTTCTACTGCCTGCTTTGCTGTGTAATTTTGTTCTTCAAACGTCGTAATTAAATTCCTTTTATTAGTATCGCTCGACAAGAATTTTTCTTGCGAAACAGGTGAGTTCATCGCTTCATCGAAAATTATATCACTGGACACATGTGCTCTGGAGCGTCGATATCTTTCGGCGCTTTTCGTATTAACCCACGATTCAAAATATATAGAAACACTGTTATTAACTAAATGCTCGGTCACATGTCGACTTCGCACATCCACAGTTGCGAACATACTTAAGCTTTTTTAAGTTTTTCAACACACAAATAACTACATTTTACTGGAAGACATTGCCGGGACGCCTACTGTTTAGATCAACAAAGCTTCCACGCTTCCATGTGTTGATTCTTATATAAAGAAATTTTCCTGGTATTACTCTACCAAGTAATTACCTTTAATAGTACTACCAATCGTATACGGACAGCAGACAAAGTGCATATATCACTGTATAAACAATTATATAATAGATTAGACTACTTTAGGTAGACTAGTTTGAAGATAATTGGTAAAAAGCATCATGCAAATACCGCTTTTACGAGATTTTAAAAAGTTTTCCCTACTGTTCGGCCCTGTAACTCGGAAAATATTAGTCTATCAAAAGATTTATAAAAGAGATTTTGTAGAAGATTTGATCCTCTTCAACTTTTTATCGGACATTTTTTTTCTAAAACCTACAGGAACCGAGTTAAATGCCAAAAACTGATTTTGGCCGCCATATTTTGAAGATGGTGGCTCTAGCGGCGGTCGCATGCGGTCTCAAACTTAGGTGCTTGTTAAGAATCTCCAAGTCTACACTTCTGCTAAGTTTCAAAACTCCGCAACCTTTTACACCAAAACACTATTATTATGTATCTAATGACTGGACTACAATATGAAACACTTTTATGAATTGAGGCTTTTTATTAACATGCACATAATTTTGTTTATACGTTGACATTAGTTACTAAATAGCACTCTACTCTTTAATGCAACAAAAGTGCGAAATTTAAATGAATAACTCCAATATGAAATTTCCTTAACATCGGGGTAAAAAGGAGCCACGCTCTAAACTTTCTCTGTAACAAAATTCCAATCACCTTGGAAAAACTCCAGGGCTTAATTGCCGTAGGTACTTAATAGACCCATTAGAAGAGGGATTATATCAAAGCAGGTGATTGGTGATGAATTTACCTATCTCCAAAAGATGGTTTTGAAATGACTTGCAATTAACGGTGATGAGTTACGAGAGTCTCGCCACAGTGTAGAACATGGCCGTCGTGTAACCGACACGACCTGAAGGTGGTTGGTAACTTCATCATCAAATTCCGCTCAGCAGTATCTGATAATAAGGCAAGAGGACGAATGCTGGCAATGCCCTGTAATGTGTAACGACTGTAACATATGTATTCATAGTTTTAAATGTGCATGTTTGGACAGTGTTATAAAATTAAATATTTGCAAGCACATGCATGCATGTGCCAAATTAACTAATAAAGAAAATTTGTTGCCTAATAATATCCCGTGTACTAGTAATGCACATGAAATCGGTGAAATATTAGAAGTTGGTATTATAAAAAATTCCGCACCTGCATCAAGCATTGATGCAATTAAAAGAAAAGCAGACTTAATTATAGGGTTAACTGATAGAGCGGACATAGATGATGAATAAGCACGCTCGATTTTGAAAGACTTAGATACAATTATAAACAGCCTTAACAATCAAACAATACATTTCAAAAATACCGAAGAAGTTCATCCCAACCAAAATGTTGAAAAACAAGTGCGTCTATTTTCCACAAAGAAACGAAAAATGAAAAATGTTCAATTCCAAAAGCCACATCTTTAAAAGAAGTTGATAGCATTAGTCAAGCATTGTTAGAAAAATCTGAGCGGACATTAAATATCCACAGCAGATTTGACCATACTTATGTAGCGTAATTTATAGAGTTTTGTTGCTATTTATTATAAGTGTGTTTGGTTAAACTGTTGAATCAAATGATATTGTGAATTGCTCTGAATAATCTAGAAAAAACGCACCTTGTGTAATGTGAAACGTCTATGTTTTATTAGTCCATTTATATTAGACCTATAATGGTCGAATAGAAAAAATAAATTATAAAGTTTTGCCGTTTGGAGGTTATATGCACCAATGGAAGATCTTTCAAAAACAAAAGAGTTCCCAACTCCCAAGTGGTAGCTTCACCCCCAAAAACCACCCCTAACACGCACTGCGTTGATTTTTAGCGTTTTTCTCAAAAACCATTGGTCACACAGAAAATTTTATACTTGCTAAAAAGGTTCCTTACAAAGTTATGTATTGTTTGAGGCTTTCGCGGTTACTCGAATTATTCTCCTTAGCATAGAATTTCGGCTTAGACCGCGTAGTATTTGTATATGAACACCCAGCATTTTCTGGCTTAATGTGCCTTGCACCTTGTGAAGTCGAGCAAAAACCCGCGCGATGGCCATGCTCTTTGGTGGCTCGTGTTGTTTGAGTATCTTGAGAACGAGGAACGAGGCAGATTTGGCCGTTTTGCTGTTTGTGCATCCATATTCACTAACGTTTCGCAAGACCTTGCAGCTTGCATCATCAGAGTGAAAGTCGCACTAAGAACCGAAGGTCGGTGTGGAGCTATTTATAGTCCTCTGTGCCAGGCGCGCGGAGTGGCGTAACGCTGGCGCTGGTTGGTCGTCCGAGTGCAACGTAATCCGTGGGGCGTGGCCGTATGACGCAGAGTGGTTGTAACACAGGCACAGAGGACTATAAATAGCTCCACACCGACCTTCGGTTCTTAGTGCGACTTTCACTCTGATGATGCAAGCTGCAAGGTCTTGCGAAACGTTAGTGAATATGGATGCACAAACAGCAAAACGGCCAAATCTGCCTAAGTATCCTCGTTCTCAAGATACTCAAACAACACGAGCCACCAAAAAGCATGGCCATCGCGCGGGTTTTTGCTCGACTTCACAAGGTGCAAGGCACATTAAGCCAGAAAATGCTGGGTGTTCATATACAAATACTACGCGGTCTAAGCCAAAATTCTATGCTAAGGAGAATAATTCCTTACAAAGTTATCTACAAAAAAGATTTATTGCCAATTCCTTTTATCCAATGGATTTCGAGCAATAAGCGTTTTTCTTGTCATACCATTGTTGTCAAATAAAGACAAAGGTACAGAAGGAAGTTCATGCTTAAAACAAGAGCGCAAATCCGCTGGAGAATAGATAGTGCATATTATTCGTTGGAAAAGTTCGGTAGAATCGACTTGAATAATGTCATAGCCAACTGTATTTTTTTCAGCTGACGAAGCCATAGTCCTTACTACGTTTGTGCGCTTCAATTCAAGTATTCCAAATTCACTGCCTTCGGTGCCATGCAAAATGTTCTCTCCAACCGTTTTCGCTTCATAACAATTGGTTTTCTCCTCGGCAACAAAGCCAGTAGATAGTGAAACAAGATTCTTGTAATACTGAATGGAGAGTGTTTCCGGAGCCACTGTTCAAATTTCCGACAATCTTATTCGTCTGTCTGTATTCATGAGTCCCTCATTTTTACATGCTGATCTGTGGTGCTTGGTGTGATACCGCAATACTTTTCCACACTTTTTGTATACGTGGTGAGTAGATGGCATTCCGAGAATCCATTTATTTAGAACACTTTTTGAAAAACCCTCTTCCACGAGCCAGATCGCCAAGACTTTTCATGCATCTCATGAGCATTTGCTCAATAGTCATATCCGACCAAATTCCGGACCAATGTTTTTCTGAACGACGAATTGTAAAAAAACCCTGCTGTGTAAATTGTTGATATTTTTTCGTTGCTCATATTCTGATTAAGACAATCCATTTCCTGGAGATGAAGCTGACATGACTTTGCATACAGAAAATGACCAGTTCATGAAAAATTGGAAGCATTGCTCTAACGCAATGATAATGAAGTTCTCAATTCCCCTTGCATTCCGCTCGAATAAAATGGATTACAATGGTCACTAATTCTAAATACTGCAACCATAATTTTGCAGTTTTTCCAATTTCGCCTTTGTTGCTTCTGAAAACTTGAATCCAATTTTTGTAAGAGTGTCGTCATTTACCAAGCTGTCAGAAGTTAAAATATTATTTTTTTAATGCCAATGAGCAAAGCTTGGATATAGTCTTTGTCTTCCTCTGAAACTTCAATTTCATCAAATATTATCATGGAAATAGCTCAAAAATTAAGACAATGCGCTCGAATCGCTCTTGCGTATGAATGGCCCGAAAGTATATGAGGAACAGCTGCAGAAGCGAATACAGTTGACCATAATTCTGCAAGTCCATTGTCAGTCATAATTAATCCGATTGATCCCAAGAACGACATTAACAGATGGAATTCTCCCAATCTAACAACGGCATTCGTAAATTTTCGGTATTCTGCGTTGTTTTGTAGTACGATGTCCTTTGCTTTTATATATCGAGAGATCCAAAAAAACTGTTCCTCAGCGGGCTGTTGAAATTCAACGTATGAATAATATGTTGGTGGCACTGTAAGTCTATGTCAAATTCGAGGTTAGTAGGTTAGGATTTGCGTCATTCTGTGTCATAACTGACGTAAAACCTAACCTGATAACCTCGAATTTGACATTGACGCACAGTGTCACCAACATATTATTCATACGTTGAATTTCCACAGCACGCTAAGGAACAGTTTTTTTTAAATCTCTCGATACAATGATTAGTCAATGGTCATGATGCACGTAGATTGGCCACTTTTTTTACTTTCTTCTACTGCTTAGGTCAAAACGGTCAGTATAGTACTTAACTGGGTCGGAGGTAGTGCGAGAACCCTTGACTTCACATATAGCAGAGTTAAAGTAATTTCTGCTATAAGTCCTTGCCATGTAGAAAAAGAGGGCTAATGCAAAAAATGTAAGGTCGGGTGAAGTATTGTGACCAAAAACTCGCGTTACTAATCTGCGCTGAAAGCAACCCCCCACCTTGATTGCTTATTACTCGAAATCCATTGGAAAAAATGGAATTGGTAAGTGCAATCTTTTTATCGAGAAGTTGATAGGGAATACTTTTGATAAGTATAATATTTTCTGTACGACCAATGGTTTCTGAGAAAAACGCTAAAAACCACCCCAGTGCGTGTTAGGGGTGGTTTTTCGAGGTGAAGCTACCACTTCGGAGTTGGATACTCATTTGTTTTTGAAAGATATTCCCTTGGTGCGTATAACCTCCAAACGGCAAAACTTTATAATTTTTTTTCGAATTCTTCTAATATGAATGGACTATATTATGATTAAAAATGACTGTCACGACTTTTGTTTTATTATTCTTTACGTTATTGTGAAATACTATTTTGTTACAATTACTAAAACATGCGTATGTGCTTGTTCTGAAATGTCCAAAAATGATACAAATGCAAACTTTGTTATGAGCTGTTTAATTTCCAAATTCAGTAAAATTAAATAAAGATTTTTTACTCTACCTTTATGTTTTAATTGAAAACGGAATTAGTTTGTCAGATTTAAAATTGCAGCCAAATTGTTTGGTCTCGTTTAAATTTGGCACCATTATTAAATTGCTTTGCGCATGCGCGAGCGTATCCGACGGCCATGTTTAGTACTGTTGGGAGACTCTCGTGATCTTTGAATAAATAGAGGGGAGGAAGGAGCATTTAAACAAGCAGGTTTGGTCCGCGATGGGTTTTGAATATGGCGGATAGGTGTTTCCGCTTTGCCAGTGGCGTGCTATACTATTTTTAGTACTGGGACACTCAAGTTCCATACAATTAAGTACCTAAATATTTCTTAAATAATTATTGTAATAATTTTTGCAAGCCGAGTCTGTAAGAAAGTTAGGTATATATAATTCAATTTAATTTATTATTATTACTCCAAAACGAACAATTTAGAATAGGCCTGTATTCACTACATATTTTAAATATATATAAATACATTAAAATAGACTAGTTTCTACCAATACATGTGCAGTACTTGTTTAAAGGTCTACACAGCATTCGAAGCAGGCGCGCGTTGTAAAATATGCAACTTGTGCACCTGTCAGCCTATATTCACAAGAAATACGTCGAAATTAGTTTCAGACGCTGTCCTTACCGGATGTCCTGCTGGTAGATAAAACAATAAAGGAATAGCTAAAGTTTACTGGCCGTCGCTTGCGTATTATGCATGCAATTTGCGAAATTTCTCGACTGTTGTACTTTTTACAACAGCGCATCCGCCGAAAGGTTAAAATGAGATAGACACGCCACTGACTGCTAAGTGACGTCTGAAGGTCACAACTATCATTGTTGTTTTGTAATTTAATGATGTCAAAACTTTTCTTAATTTACCTAATTAACTTATTGTATCGATAGACTGATGCTTACTGATGAAAAGTTATTCCAGCACTTGAATTTTTCTTGGTTTGTGAACAAATACAAGCCGCGCAACTAACCATAATGACAGCTTATGAGTCACTCGTGGGGTTTCAAGATGGCTGCTTCCGTCCCGGTAGTTGCTGTACGGTTGAGATACGTAAGCTCCTTCCTCCCTCTATTTATTCAAAGCTCGTGATGAGTTGGCCTGTTTATTTTATTGCACATTAGTATTGGCGATGAATTCACCTGTACCCATTGGGAAAACTCTATAGTGCACTTAACCGGTTTTGGTTGTAGAAGTTTGCATTATTTTTTAATATTTGTGTCCATTAAACTATAAGGCCCGGTATTACAATGGACAGTAAAACTGAAGGTAAAGTTAAACTTTACTGGAAGTTTAAACTGTAGGTTATTTCGTTAGCGTATTACAATCTGTTTCCGGCTGCTGGTTAAGTTTACCGTGAAATCGTTTGCGTTGGTAGCGCTGTCGACAAAACGCCTAACTTCCAATCTATTTATTTTCTGCAGGGTTGTTCCGGCTATTACAATTGTAATAGATCTATTACAATTGGTGAAAATCTATTACGTCGTTACATTATGCCTCAACTCTATTACATTTTCACAATTGCTTAAAAAATGCCTTTGTTTTACTTTACCACAGAAGAGCAAAGTCTGAATTTAAAAAAATGTAAACTGGTCTGCTAAGAACTGTTTTTCTTCTATTTTATCTAACTTAAACAGAAAATAATATTTAAAACATGCTTCCAGGGCGCAAAGCTAACTCCCAAGATAAACTGTTCCTTTATTTGTTATTGTTTAGACTAGGACGTGCTCGCAACCTGCAAAGCAAATTGCTATATCAGCATTTCTACTGATTATTTTAATACTTTTAGTTTTAACTTGGCGGTGCTATGAAATGTGCGTATTGTACCCTGTGCATTGTGCAATTTTATAATTAATTATGGATAGGTAAGTTGTGTTAAAATACTTAATGCATTGTTTATATAGTACTAATTTTCTTATTTTGTAATTTGTGATTGCTAAAAAGTTTAATGTAAGATTTAAGTGATTAATTATTCTTGGGAAAACCGAAATTAATAAACAAGGTGATCATAAACCAATGGTGCAATAAGAAACTTGTAATTTATAGTACAATAAACAACCGGTGTAGTATCGCAAGCTGGATACGGGCGCAATTAGCCTATATTGCAGAATAAATAAATTTTATAGTACAATAAACATCTCTAAATAATCCAAAGCGTATTTGAATGAGTATAAATCAAAGATTTGTTACTTTCATTTTAATTTACATTACAGTGTCTCAGTTAACTTTGAACCACCATTTTAACAATGAATTATGTTTCATCATAGATTTGTAATCAGAAAAGCAAAGACATCCGACGTCAATGCTGGAGCCAAAACCTTGTCTGTACCGTCTTCATCTATTGAATCTACATCAGAGCAACTTCCATCTACCTCTACAAAAGCAGCAAGATCCCGAAAATATATTGAAACTTCATGAGAGTGCGAGCAGTTGTCAACCAGTAGCAATGAAGGTGAAGTTGAAAGCAATGAGAAAGAAGTTCCACAGAAAAGGAAGAAAAAGCGATATCAACAAAAATTTAAAGAAAATTGGAAAATCAAATTTGGAAGTTGGCTTGAAGCAACTACAAAACAGCAGTCATATTGTAAAGTGTGTCAGAAACTACTAAAAGGAGGTATAACCCATGTAGAGCGCCATAGTAATTCTGTGATGCATATGAAAAATGTCAATGCAGCTAAAATGTCTTCTAGAATAGATACCACGTTTAAAACCTCAAAACAAAAGTTGTTAAATGAGCAAGTTAGATCTGCTGAATTAAGGTTGGTTATGTTTTTGGCAGAACATAATTTACCGTTTATTTTATTAGACCATTTGTCTAAACTATTACCAGCAGTATGTCCCGACTCACAAATTGCCAAAAATATTAAATGCAATAGAAAAAAAGGCACACATTTATGTATAAATTTAATTGCTCCAGAGCAAGTTTCAATCATTACAAATGAACTAAATGCCACTTTTTATTCGTTAATAATCGATGAAACTACTGACATCAGTGTTACTAAAACGCTGGCAATAGTAACACGTTATTATAATAATACTACTAAAACTATAAATGATCGATTTTTAGGTTTAGTTGAGGTTGCTAGTGGGTCGGCAGAACACTTGTTCAATACAATTATTTCATTTTTGGATAAAAACAAAATTAAAATTAATAATATGTTGGGTTTAGCGGCTGATAATGCTAGCGTGATGATGGGAAACATAAGTGGTGTACAAGCACGTTTTAAAGAAAAAATTCCTCACATTTTTGTTTTAGGGTGTGTATGTCATTCATTCCATTTATGTTCATCAGCAGCTTGTAAAAAGCTCCCTAGATCTGTAGAGGAGATGTGTAGAAATATTTGCAAATATTTTGCACGCAGTTCAAAAAGAATGAGGAATTTAAAACAAAGTCAAATTTTTGCAAATATTGAACCACATAAGATGTTAAAATTGAGTCAAACACGTTGGCTTTCTTTGCAGGCAGTAATTAACCGAATTTTAGAGCAATGGAATGCCTTATTTTTATTTTTTACCGCCGAAGCTTACGATGATGAAGGACGACTTGAGCATGCCGGTCAAATTCTAGACGCAATGAAAAATCCCATATTTAAGTTGTATTTCTTATTTTTAAAATATGTTCTTGATGTAATAAATAAATTAAATGTTGAATTTCAAAGCGCACAGTTAAAGTTGCACGTGTTGTTAACCCGTGTAACTGCATTGTATCGTACACTATTACGGAATTTCGTAAAAAAAGAATTTATTATGGAAGATTTTGATAAAATAAATTTAAATAATCCAAGAATATATATTTCTCTTGAAAATATATATTATGGGGCTGAGTGTGAGCAATTCATTTTAAACACGAAAATTAATTCTAATGATCTACATACTTTCCGAATAAAATGTTTAGATTTTTATGTAGAACTGGGAAACCAGATACAAAACAGATTTTCTTTTAATGGCGATGCTTTAAAATTTGCGAAAATATTAGATCCCAAATCAGTTTTTGATAATAGCATTAGCTCTTTAGTAAAATACGTTAACCGATTTCCGGTTTTAACAAACAACATTGAATTATTAAACACAGAATGGAGATTAATACAGGATATGGAGGAATTAAGACAACATATTGAAAAACCTCCTATTGAATTCTGGAACATTGTTTTCAAAATAAAAAATGATTTCGACGAGTTGAAGTTTCCTAATTTAGAAAAATTAATTACTGGTTATATGTGCTTACCACATTCATCTGCTGCTGCAGAGCGAATATTTTCCCAAACAAACTTAATAAAGACAAAAACCCGAAACAGATTGTTAACAACAACTTGTAGTTCCTTACTACACACTAAAGAACTGTTAAATAATGATTTATGTTATACCTTTAAACCAAAGTTATCATTACTAAATAAAAACCTTCATGAGAGTGAAGAAGCTGAAACTGAGCACGCAGATCTAACGTTTTAATTTTTGTACAATTATTCGATTTATTACGATGTAAATAATAATTATAATTAAAGATTAAGGCTTTTTTATTTTTAATTACGTGTTTAGTTATAGAAACGACTAAATATTTTATATTTACCTAAAATGTTATATACCGTGTGTCCACAGGAGTACGCACCATAGAGATAAGATAATGCTAATAGAATATAAATACCAACCAGTGCTGTGACCACCGTCCCTTTTCTTGTACCATTTATAACAATATTGTTTCATACAGTGGCGAGTCAGAAGCCAGAAAAGAACATTTTAGCGTGCCGGCGATCACAGCATTAGCCGATCTTTCTATTCTATTAGGTTATCCCTATGGTGCGTCCTCCTGTGGACACACGGTATATAAATATTAAAATATTATATCGAAATATTTCCATCTCAATGTTTTTAATTTTTAACCGACTACTATATGTATTAATACTCTTACTTTTTGGTATTTTATTTTACAGGGTATAGTTAAAATGTTGACACATTATTGCATTAAAACCTTTGTACTTTGTCTAATTGGTAGAAAATTTATAATTTCGGCCTTATTCTGTGAATATGAAAATACAGCGCCATCTATTCATTAACTTGAAATCTATTACATTTTGGAGAAATCTATTACACTTTTGGATGTAATTCTGTTACAATTTTTTATTGGTCAAGAACAACCCTGATTTTCTGTCAAACGACGTTCAATTGGCGGTTGGATGTATTAGCGGATGTGTTATATTTGTGGTTGTTTGAAATAAGAGCACATTCCTCTTATATTGTTAATATTTATTAACCATGTTTCTCCAGTAACCATAACTAAATTTACAAAGTAAGTAAATAAAAGAAGGGGAATGTGCCCCAGATTCTGTAGTTTAGCCTTATTATAAAATAACCAAGATACCTATCAGTGGGAAATGCTATAAGATGTTCTATATCATTTAATACTTGTTGGACACTGTTTTTGGATATTCGAAATCTATTAATAAATTCCATATCATTCCACAATTCAAAATGATTTAACCTCTCTCTAAATATTTTTGGTTGACGTGGCATTTCCACTACATTAATTACATCTTCGTCATCGGATAATAAATCTTCAAATTTCTCGAATACGTCTTCCATTCTTTCGCGTTTTGTCAACAATGCGCGATTTGTCAGGTTAGAATATGCCAGGTTGATGTAAACTGCGGTTTAAACTGTACCGATCGCATATTTTGAAACACAGGACGCTAGGAGCATAGCAGCATATACTGCAGCCTGATTGGTTGCCTGCGAGCGACCGAAACGTTAGAAGGACATGACACATTCCCACATGCCGGCGCTCAAGCCATATCAGCTGATCAGCTGTGGTGGATGTTTATGGTTTGTTTCTCGTGTTTTGCAGTTCTCATGAAAACGCTTTCATTCTTTCAATGCAATTGTACCTACCTAGTTATTCATAACAGTGATACACGAGTACCTATACATAAAGTAAGAGGCCACATATACAGCGAGAGTGTTACGTCTAGAATAAAGTTTATAAAATGTATGTACTTAGTTGATTTTTAGCAAAAATCCTCGGACACGTCAACTTTTGTTCTTAAATAGTCTTCTTTTGACGCATATTGCCTTTTTCCTGTTGCGTCCAGTGGCGGCGCAATAGGGAGCTACTTGAAAATTCTAAATGACAACCTAGTCTTTGTGATACATCAAAAGAGTGCTCTATTAGAGACCTTTCGATTGATGTATCGCAAATAGTAGGTTGCTATTTAGAATTTTCAAGTTTCCCCCTATTGTGCCGTTTCTAGGCGCAACTGGTAAGTCAGTAAGTGCAAGAATGGTCAAAAGATGCGTATTTAAAAATAATAGTTGACCCGTCCGAGGAATTTTGCTAAAAATCAACGACATAAATTTTATGAATTTTATTCCAGACTTTACACTCTCACTGTATATGTATATCAGAGAAGCGCCGAAAAAATCTGGTTTAGATTATTTTATGTTGATTAACATTTCCAACAATCAAGGTGTCTCCAGTAAAAATTTTGAAATAATGTTTTGTGTATACCTACATATTGCTTTGATACAAACAAACTAACTTCTACGTTATACCTCAGACCTGCATATTTGTCCGATAAGAAATTATAAACAGCATTTTTTTTATTTTCCTCATTCGATAATTTTAGTGACAGCGCGACAATTATCTCAATTTTCAAATCGTAAAACGGCGCCAAGGTAGCACTTCCCGCTTATGTTTCAGCGCACCAATCAGGCTGCAGTATATGGTCCCATGCTCCTAGCGTCCTGTGTTTCAAAATATGCGTACCGATCGGACGTTTAAGTTTACTGGAAGTTTAAGCGTCGCTGTCTGAAAACTGAAGATTGTAATACGCAGTATTCACGAAATCTGCAGTTTAACTGTCAATCTCCAGTTTAAGCTGATATTGTAATACCGGGCCTAAGTGGATTTACCTGCTTTTTTCTGTATAAATAGTTTTTATTTGGACTTAACTGATTTATGGAGACAATAAAACAGTGTCATTTTGTTGAAACAGGACTTCAACCAATCGCCTGTTTAGCTTCGACAACCGCCATTAGCATCTATCGCTGAGTCAGCTAGAGGCGCTTCAACTTAAAAAAATAAAGGTTCCGGTGATGCATCAGGCGTTCCTTTTTCTTCTATTTCTAGACTTTTCTCTAGTAGGTCCTTTGCATCTGAGTAGATCAATAACACAACTTAAACTTACACAACCATTGATTTTATAATATGGTGTCGTCACTGAGCTCTTACAGTTTAACGTATTTGTTACCATAAGTGTTTTAATACAATTATTGATATTAGGCCGTGAGATATTTACCGTTTAGCAATCGTTAGTCAGGTGAGGCTGGTACAGAAATTTGAGTAAATATTTTTAGAAGGTAGTTGCACTAGTTGCTGTACATACATCTGCAATGTAAACTAAAATGTGCGAACTGGGCGTTAACTAGTGTCATTTGTTCGTAACAAACTTAATAATCGGGTGAACTACATGTATCTGGTAGATTCCGTACAAGTTCCAAACCCTTTACGTCAAAGTATCAACCGCTTATAGTTTTGACCGGGTTCGATACGTATAAGATATATTGGTATAATATTTCTAAATGTTTATAATTAAGTAAGCAGCTAAAAAACATTTGTAATATGCGTATTCTCTTCTTCCAGAATGACGGCAAAACTCCCAAGTGTAAGGTCTGACACAATAACGACGAGATGCTTGTCTAATTCTGCAGATTTACGTCACAGGCTTCAGGTAAGCATATCCGACAATAATTTGCATTGCTTGCTTGCTTGCTTGACGCCACTTTGAGAGCGAACCCGTGGGCCGAATTGGCTGATTTTGGTGTCAATCGACTCAGGGCGACGCAAGTAAGCCAGTAGTAGGGTTTTCAAATTTTTATAAGTGACTTTTTTTTATGTTTATTTCTTTGTTGATAGCTAACCTCAAAATTAACTCGACACAAAATATATCACTCTTGTACAAATTGCATTAAATGAATTATTTCGCGCCCAATTTGGGTGCAGGACGCTAGTAAATAATAATAATTGTCAGTTGAATATAGGAAAAGATTGACTACATTTACACGGTCCGCTAACACTGGTGTTACAACATCGGTTGTTGTTAACACCGGTGTAAATTGTAATGTAAATGGGGTTTAACGCCAGTTTTACTAGAACCGGTTTACTAACGCTACACCACTTCGCCAAGAGGCGTGACGTTAATAAGCGGGTGTAAAATGTACGTGTAAGTGGATACTTTCGACTTACACCCGTTTTGAAACAGGACTACCAACATAGTTGTAAAGACGGTTGGTTGTTCTGTGTCGCAGTTGTCAACCACACCAACGTCACTCCGTTGAATTGTATCAGCTGTGTTATTACTCTTGTAGGTTATAGCGGTTAGTGCAAGGCTGACAACCTTGCGCTACCTTTATGTCACTGAAACGTCCAACGGACGCCCTATGATCCTTTGAGGACCGAATAGGAACGAAGAAGAAGGTTATAGCGGTTATGTGTATAATTTTATAATAACAGACAGCATTTGACAGAGTTACAGATGGAAAATTTCGAAACAGTTGGTCACACTGCGACGAGGTTTTAGATAACACCACGCTAACACTGATTTACATTTTAACGCATGTACAACACCCCTTGTGTAAACGCACGTTTTACACGAGTTTTAATAACAACGGTTTAAATAACACCAGCGTTAAATTACCGTGTAAATGTAGTCATAGTTAATGGTCATAAAACACTTTACTCATTCAAAAATGTAACAGAAAAGTGTATGCCAATATGAATATTTCGCATGGACCAAATCTTAGTCCTAAAACAAATCCAAATGCTTTATGTTACAAACATAACACAGACTTATACGTTGTACACATAAACTTTCGTTAAGTGTACGATTCTGTCAACATAAAATTGCTATACTGTGCAATGGGGGAAGTAGGAATACCTTTCCAGCTAATAAGATTAACACAAATGACATGGAAAATAAAATAAAAGGACATGGAGACATATCATTGAGTTTTAAAGTCAAAAGAAAGCTACAACTACGTGATACATTATCAGCCACACTTCATTATCGTATTGGAGTCAATTATAAGAAGTAACTTAAACAGAATCGGGACAGTATTTTCTAAAAATCACCTGTTATTCGCAATTTTTTTTATGGTACTCATAGTTGGCTATGGCATATATATTGTTACGTTTTTATGTTCGGGCTATTTAAAAATTATACGACGCTTCTTGCATTAAACATTTATTTACAACGAGTAATTATTATTATTTACAAACACACGAATTACTTATAACTATGAACTATTTCTAACAACGATACACTATTTATTTATATGCGCTGGATTAAACATCAATTAATTTAAGTGGCTATTTATTCACGACTTAAACATTAAGGATTTATATGGTTATATATACGGGTTCATTTATATTACGCGCTTCGAGTCTGATGAGAACTGCCCTGAATTCAAACGGCCGTGTATTTATATTGCCAGATAGTTCCTTCTGGAAAACGTCTCGAGTTCGCTCGACCTTTCTGGCAACTCTGACGCGTCACGCGCAAGGTCGTTTCTGGAATGTTCGGGAAGGCTGACTCACGCCGTCTCATGCAGCTGGCTCCAAGGTCGTTCCGCAATGCTGTCGCATGGGATGCTGAGTCATATTTCTGGGGCGACGGCCTAGCCCCAGGATCGTTACACTGCCCCCGCCTTAGGTCATTCTGTCCCAGAACGAGTTGCGTCGGGTGCCTGTCCTCTCGCTCTTGTAGGGGTTTGATGGCGGTATTTGCGGGCGGTGCCCCTCTTGCACATGCACTGGCTGAAGAAGCAGCTTGCTTATTTAGCGGACATATTTCATCATCTGAACGATCTCAACGTTTCCTTGCAGGGAAGAGACAAAACCATACTTTTTGCACAAAACAAAGTCAATTCGTTTTTAAGGAAATTAGCCACTTGTTCAACCAGGGTTGAGAAGAATATATTTGGAAACTTTGAACTGACAAATGAGCTTATCACATCCCTTGATCGAAGCGATGAATATTATCCCAACATTGACAACCTGTCCAAACTGGTTACTACTCACTTGGAAGGTCTACAAGAGCAGATCCTTAGCTACATTCCCGAGGATCAACACACTGGTTGGAACTGGGTACTTAACCCCTTCAACGAGCAGGCTGTGAACGAGGCAGACTTAAACCCACTGATTCATAACAAACTCATCGAGCTATCCTGTGACAAGACTTTGCAACTGTCCTTCAGCACCCAAGATGTTGACAAGTTGTGGCTACAAAGAAGAGCTGAGTATCCAAGCTTAACATCAGTGGCTCTGAGAATCATCATGCCCTTTGCAACATCCTACCTCTGCGAACTCCGATTTTCTACATTGGTCAACATTAAAACCAAGGCAAGAAATCGACTGGACGTAGAAAACGACCTTATTGTATGTGTATCTAAAACTAAGCCAAATTTTAAGAAACTTGTTGACAAAGAACAGGTCCATGTTTCTCACTAAAGAAGTCTTTTTTACTTAGAAATGTATTAACAATTACATATCAAAATTATTAAATGATTCTGTTTTGTTTTGACAAAATCTGTAAAATATATTGATATTTTGTAAATGTACAAAGTCATTTAATTTAAAACTCCCGATGGCCGTCTAAGTTTAAGTACATAGATCACCATTATTTGTATACATCTCGCGACCCCTTTCCGAACGGCCCGCGACCCACCTGGGGACCGCTGGCATAACCAATTATTGATAACATGTTTGGGCGACAATCATTTCCTAAATTATATCCTAAATCATTTTTGATGTTGTTTTCAAAGATTTCATCGAAAATATGATTCACACATAAATTAAATAAAGTAGGTGATAAAGGAACACCTTGAAGAACTCCTTTATTTATTTTAAACGATTTACTTTTTTTAATGCCCAAATCAATATATGATTCGTTGTCTATTTGAAGATTTATAATTAAATCTTGTAATTTTTATGGAATTTCAGAAGATCTTATTACATTTGTTAAATGATCGTGTCCAATTGAATCATATGCTTTCACACTAGAGAAACTGTATCTCTTTGGCTTTTAGATTTATGTATAATATTTTCTAGAATTTTGTTATTAATTAAGCAACCAGGTAAATGCATGAATCTTCTCTGATTTTTATTAATAACAATATAATTTCAAATTTGTCTATCTAAAACTTTTTCTATTATTCCTCTAAGAAGAGAACAAATTGTTATGGGACGCCAGTTATTAATGTCTTTTTCATCACCATCTTTGCATATTAATACCGTACGTGCTAATTTGAATAATTTTGGAACAACATTTTTTTATCATTAATGTGGCAATTTTTGCTATAATAGAAAGAATTTTGGAATTATTTTTAATTGAACGCATAATAATTTTGTCAGGGCCAGGAGAGGTGTCTTATTTTAATTCGTATAACTGCCCACTGAATATCACCTAATGATATCGCTGAGACATAATTGCTTTCGACAGACAATTTTTCCAAATTACCTAAATTAGAAGTCTTGAAAAAGTTATGAACGTCATTTAAATCTATATTACAAATTTTAGACTTTCCGTTATTATAAACTAATTGTACCGCTTTTCTTCTTCTGTTGTAGAAGTAATATTGGGCTAGTTGGTAATTGTATTCCTGCTTCCTTCTTTCGCTGTTTCTTTTTGAAGTTCTTTCTGGATTCGAACCTTTTAAGGCTCCTTGTTGTCGTTTAAAGCCTTTCTTCTTTCTAGCTTCGTAAAATTTTGTGGCTGGATTTTTCGGTCCCGGAAGTATGTCCATAATCTTAACTAAAAATTCTCCAAATTTTGCTACAGTAACACTAAAATCTTCTTCAGAATTGAATAAACTGTTAAATTTTTTTTCCCATTTAGAAATTTCATCATCAAATAACGTTTTCTTTACAGACCTATCCTCTTGAGAATTAGGTGTCCGTCTTAATTAAAAAAAAAAAAAAATTACGGCAATTAATTGTGCTTGTTTAAAAATCTATTTAGCCCCTATCACATATAGCAGGTGATTTTTACTTAGTTAGAATATGACGTTTTTTGAAATTGTTAAAATCCAAAAAGTGCAATTTTTCGGAAATTAAGTTAAGATGTTTTTTTATAATGTGTTACATTTAGGTAACTGAACAATCTCATGGCTAGAAAACAACTTTTTTCTTTAACTTAAAAAAATTTAATTTTCTAAGTTTTGGAATATTTGTGAAAATGTCACATACCATGACTTAATTCAAAATTCATTTTTTTTAGTTGAAACCTTTAATGATTTATAATTGGGAAAAACAATAGAAAATGTTAATTATTTACCAAAAAGTAATATCTTTGCATAATTTCCAGGTTTTTGATGCAAGGTGTTTTTTAGGGGAAGTATTTTATAATAAAGGAAGTATTGGATTCACCCCAAAAATTCTAAATTGAGTTTTCAACAGATCTTCACGTTTTAGAGTTCCCTGAACTAAAAAACATGTTTTTGTTCATTGGTCTGTGTGTCCGTGTGTGAACAGAATATCTCAAAAGCGAAAGAAGATATGACATTGAAACTTCATATATAAGTTTTGTGGACTATCTATACGTGGCAAGCTTTTGAAGAAAATTGCTTAGTCTGAAGTACGAGATTTATTCATTTAATTGGTCAGTTTTTTTTATTTTCTCAAAAACAGCTTTAACGATTTGTTTCAAACGTTACATTTTTAATGTGTATTCATGTGAGATAGGTGATTTTCCAATTGAATACCTCTAAAATGAGTTTTTTTAATTTTTTTTATATAGTGTAGTAGGGAAATTAAAAACAAATTTTTGACTAATTATAAGATCACTGTAAAAGGAAGTTGTGTGCGTGTGTCACACCAGATTTTTTTTTAAACAGGCTCAATGGAAGGGTAGGTGTGCTCTGCAGTAACTGATTTGGATCCCTGAAGTTTCTGGAACTAGATTAATTTATTTACTTGTTATTGATTTATTTTGTTTTTAATTATATAACTATGGAAACGAGTAAATTATTATTATTATTATTATTAATATTATATTCAAGAAAATCCAATTTGATCACAAAATATGTTGACCTTTAAAACACATACAAAACAACAAAGAAAACAACAGAAAATAGGATTAAACTCTAGAATGAACTGCCATTTCTAAACGCAAGTGTGAATTAAGAATGGACGAGCTACGTGCAATAGCTCTCAGATAAAAAAAACTCGAGTGACAAAAATATCGCGGATTTTCTACATAGAAGTTAAACTATCAATATAACATGGGGGAAAATTCAAATAAGTGTCCATTTAATTCTCAACGTACTTTTCACTTCAGTTAGAAAGCAACCCAAACCAATTAACTATTATAAGTATAACAGTAGCTCACGGTTGTGGTAGAAAAAGCCAATGCATCATAAGTGGAAACTCATTTTACTCTTGACTTGTAATAGGGAAGGTCGAGTGATTAAGTGTGGTTATAATATTTCAATAAAGTTTTAATTAAGATATGTTACAAAAAATGTTTAGTTAAGTGTGAATATAGTTAGTTATGGTACAAGTAAGTCATGTGAAAAAGTTAAGCCCCGAGTTATGATACTTAACGATGACAGTAATGTTGAAATATATGATTCGCAACCTTCATTGTCAAGATAACAATACATTTATTTGTTAATATTAAAAATACAATGTGATATGTTGTAAAATGAAATACCAACAGAAAGTTTATTTAAAAATTCAAAACATTTGACACATTACCTAATAGTTTTCTAGTTACAAGCTTTAGCGTGTAAATATTCCCAAGAGTGTATTTGGAATAAGCCGTTTTAGTAGTGCATTTGGATGCAGTTGTGCCTAAAACATTGTACGTGCTCCAGGCCAAAAGAAAGTTTATACCCTTGGATCAATAAAGGCCTTCCGTTATGTGTCGGGCCTCAAACTTTGTCATCAGGCGTAAACTTTCTCGTTCAATCCTGTATACATAATTTTTTTTTTTTAATAACCTTTATTTCTGTTTGCAATCTGTAATTTAAATACAATACAATAAGCAAATTTTATGGTAAAGCGTAAGTGTTGACATGGTATAGGTATGGGAGTGGCATTCCATTGAATATAACTCATTAATTTCTTACTAATACGCTTGAGGTATAGAGTTCTGACAGAGCTTTACAAAAATCTGTTTGGAAGATCTAGGGTTTAAATCTTTTTAGTCTATGGGTTTGATCACTAATGTCAAGCAAGTTTACTGCCTAAGCATTTGGGTGGAAAGATAGTCTGTTTAGGTACCATGAGATAAAATAAAATAATTCTGAGCAGGCCTTGATATGTGTTATACGTTTGGCAGTACTAAAGTGTATTGTCAGTCTATGTCAAATTCGAGATTAAAAGGTTAGGTTTTGTTCGTTGTTTGACACAGACTGACGTAAAACCTAACCTGCAAATCTCGAATTTGACATAGACTGACAATACACTTTAGTACTGCCAAACGTATAACACATATCAAGGCCTGCTCAGAATCTTTTTTTTTTTTATCTTAATGGTATTTTTGACAGAGATTTTTAATCTCCACTTTCACTGTATTCACCTTTAAGTCATTTAGGATGTCCGCGTTTCTTACATAGTATGGGGCGTTGCATATTGAGCGTAGCATTTTGTTTGGAAACCGCTCTATTACTTGGATGGTTGAATCTGCTGCTGTTCCCCAGAGTTAAAGTCCATACGTCCATATTGGTTTGAGCGCTACCTTATACACTAATAGTTTATTGCAGAGCGATAACTTGGATTTATGCCCGAGAAGCCAATAATATTTGTTGAATTTAAGGCCTAGCTGCTTGCGTTTCTTCCACACGTGGCTGCTCCAGGTCAGTTTCTTATCTAGGTGCAATCGTAGGTATTTTACTTCTTCGACTTGGGTCAAGGGTGCATTGTTCAGAAGGACTGGGGGAGAGCTTCCTCTACATTTCGTGAATGTTATATTGACGGATTTGGCTTCATTGATTTTGACCCTCCATTTTTAGTCCATTTTTCAATTTTGTAAAGATTTAGTTGTAAAAGTGTAGCTGCTACTGTTGGGTCTTGGTGTTTAACCAGCACAGCCTTATCATCGGCGAATGTGGCAGTAAAGAAGTGTAAACCTGTAGGAAAGTCTGCTGTGAAAAGTAGATATAGTATTGGACTCGTGTGCTGCCTTGAGGAACTCCGGATTTTATTGGAAATAATTCCGATGTTTCTTGTCCCTATTTCATTTGGAAGTATCTATCTTCGAGAAATGATTTAAGTATAGTGAAGAGGCCGTAGGGTATTGCTGGTTTGAGCTTGCACAAGAGGCCTGCGTGTCATACTTTGTCGAAGGCTTGGCTATCGTCTAGGAATGCCGCTGAACAGTACTGATTCTTTACAAAGGTTTCATTTATGGTATCCACTATCCTATGTACCTGCTCTATCGTGGAGTGGCATTTCCTGAATCCAAACTGATGGTTTGGTATTAGGTGCCGGTTTTCTATAATAAGATCTAGTCTTTTTGCGAGACGTTTCTCCATTAGTTTGCCCATGATTGGTAAGAGACTGATGGGTCTATAAGAGGTGACGCCGTTTTGGAGTTTTCCAGGTTTTGGGATTAGTATCGTCTGTGCTACTTTCCACTGGACCGGCAGTTGCACTTAGGTTTTCTAGATACTCTTGGAAGGAGTCGTTCTTTAGCTCTTTTATTAGATGTTTTAGTTCAGAAGAGCCTTGGTTATACCGCCTTTTGTCCGAGGGATAATGTGAAGAATGCCAAATTCTTCTTAATCTTCATGTTTCTGCAATCTTTTGTTTTATTCACACTGGGCATTGTTCTTTTCTTCTTTTCGGTGGGAGTTTGGGGGTGGCTTCCCAGGCGCAGTCTTGTATTGATTTAGTAAATTTGAGGACAGCGATTCTAGGTCCTCTTGTGTGGTTAGCAGAACTTTTAGACCAAGCTGGTTGTCCAATAATATCCTGTAGTAGTTCCAGTCGGTTCTGTTGTTGAATAATTCTACTGGAGAATCCGTTACGATGATGGTGCTTATTGTAGCTATTACAGGAGAGTGATCGGAATGTAAGGCCCAACATGAAGTGATGGAGAGATATCCGGGTGCGATACCTTTTGTTAGGAAAAAATCAAGCAGGTCCGGTGTTTTCCTCGAGTCAGTGGGCTAGTAGGTGGGTTCATATGTTGAAAGATGTCCGAGTTGTAGTTCTTGTACTACTTTGTAGAGGGTTCTTCCTCTGCCTGGTGGCGAAAGTCTACAGCCCCACAAGGTGTGCTTCGCGTTATAGCCACCTCCTATGGAGAACCTGTTACCTAGTGAGTTGAAGAGGTTGATAAAACCCTCTTTGCTAGCAGCGTAATTTGGTGGGCAATAGACGGCTGTAGTCGTTAAAGATCCATGCCAATCTTCTATGCTGCTGCTTGTTGCTTGCATGAAGTTTTCTTTGAATTCCGGTAGTTCATGATGTTTAATGTACTTTCTAATTAGGATGGCAGTGCCACCTCTAGCAAATCTTTCAGCATCAGGGTGATTTGTCGTATAGGTAGTGTAGTTAGGTATTTTTAGGAAATTTTTACTTGAGAGATGAGTTTCGGAGATAAGAATATCGTTTTGCTTAAGGAAAACTTCAATTTCATGAATATGATTGAGAATGCCGTATGCATTCCACAACGCTATTCTAAACATTTGAGCCATTTTTGTTTTTAGGTCGTCTCTAAGTAGTTTGATTTGTGTTGTAAGGTCGTTAATGGTTTGTTGTTGGGCTTGGATAGTTTGTTGCATAGTGAGTATGATTGTTGTTAGGTGGTTTGTTTGTTGGTCTGTGTATTGTGAGTCCTGTTGAGTTAGTGGTAAATGTCTGCCTCTTAATGCTTGGGCGAACGTTGTTCCTACTTGTTTCTGATGGGTTTTTTGAGTTTCATTTTGGGGACGGTATATGTTGTTTTGGGTGGTTATGATTGCATTTGTATTTGTTTGAGGTTGATGTTGATGTCGAAGAAAATTTTAACAAAACAAATTACTGGTACCAATTGATGCAAGGGAACAAAGTAAAATTGCAAGTCAATAACATAGCCGATTATTAGAAGATGCGCGACGCGTTGGACAAGCACAAAGTAGCAAGCACAAAGTAGCAAGACACACATACAGTCTAGATGAAGAAAAATAGTACAGAGTAGTATTGAGAAATCTGCATCACTCCACAAGCGAGCAGTTGATTAAAGATTACCTAAAAGGAAAAGGCCACGAAGTCACGAACATCATGAACGTAATAAACAGAGAGACAAAACAAAAGAAAAACTTATTTTTCATAGACATCCTACGTAAAACCAACAACAAAGACACCTTCAGCATTAAACGTATAGGAAACGCTGTTGCTAATTTTGAAGAGCCAAGAAGAAAACAACAAATCCCCCAATGCAAAAACTGTCAGTGCTACGGCCACACGAGATATTGCTGCACGAGACCAGCCGGTTGCGTAAAATGCGCCGGAATGCACGACTACCGCACTTGCCCCAAAAATAAAAAAGACGGCCAGCCAGCCAAATGTGTTTTGTGCGCCAGCCAGCCAAATGTGTTTTGTGCCAAGGCGACCACCCAGCAAACTACAAAGGATGCAAAGTTTACCTTGATATAATAAATAGACGTTTTTCTAATAATCCCCATTTAAGCGCATTGCAATATAAACAACTTGGCCCAAAGCCAGTACAAAACACCTAAATATCGGCACCTCACTCCTACCAAAGTCGATACATAAATAACTATTTTGTTTAGAATATTAGTTTTTTTTACAAAATAGTATATATTAGTTATATATGTATTAATGGCATAATCAATAAACTATGTGGAATGCTTCAAATTTGTTGAGATTATAATCTTGATTATGCACTTGGCACATATAACATTTTAGTTTGTTTTGGTTCTCGAAAAGGACAAGTTCTAAAATTCAGTGTTTTGTTCATTGTTATGCCGGCACTGTCAAATTTTGTTTTACTATGGTTACTGTGTAGATTGTTGGTGTTGCTATATTGTTTGTTGTACTGCTTAGCAACGTTGTAGGCTCCTCGTGGGCCAATAGAGAAGCTTATGGTTCTAAAATAAAATAAATATAATCATCTGTAATTTGCTAATTCTAATAATACCTATTTGTTCCAGGTGTTGCAATCTAGGAAGTTCCCATAATCGTATATTACTGAGCGAAAAAGTATTACTGCTCAAGCCGACATTACACTATCTATGATGGCCACTGATCAAAGAACAACAGATAGTAACTTTTATAGTTCAACAGCAACTTCACTGCATAAATTAAGAGACTTAGATGGAAATGAAGATATTAAGAAATGTTCTATTAAACAAGAAATCATTGAAAGCAGTATTAACATCAGTGATTATTCCGAAATTGATATTAAATATGAGCCTGAAATTAAAGACCAAACTGATATGACCCAAAATTCAACAACACAGAATTTGGTTACACCTACGAAGCCTTTTACAGGCAAAAATCCTTATTCTTGTTCAGTGTGTGGATATAAAACAGCCAAGAAAAATCACTTAGTCACACATATGAGGACTCATACAGGCGAAAAACCTTATTCTTGTTCTGTTTGTGATTATAAATTTGCCAGGAAAGATAGTTTTATCACACATATGAGGATTCATACAGGCGAAAAACCTTATTCTTGTTCTGTTTGTGAATTTAAATCTGTCACGAAAAATAAAGTAGTCAAACATATGAGGACTCATACAGGCGAAAAACCTTATTTTTGTTCTGTTTGTGATTATAAATTTGCCTGGAAAGATAGTTTAGTCACACATATGAAGACTCATACAGGCGAAAACCTATATTCTTGTTCTGTTTGTGGATATAAAACTGCCCAGAAATTTCATTTAGTCACACATATGAGAACCCATACAGGCGAAAAACCTTATTCTTGTTCTGTATGTGAATATAAAACAGCTAATAAAAGTAGTTTAGTCATACATATGAGGACTCATACAGGCGAAAAACCTTATTCTTGTTCTCTTTGTGGCTTTAAATTTGTCGAGAAAAATAAAGTAGTTCAACATAAGAGGACTCATACAGGCGAAAAACCTTATTCTTGTTCTATTTGTGAATATAAAACAGCTGTTAAAAGTAGTTTAGTCACACATATGAGGACCCATACAGGCGAGAAACCTTATTCTTGTTCTCTTTGCGAATTTAAATCTGTCGAGAAAAATAGAGTAGTCAAACATATGAGGACTCATACAGGCGAAAAACCTTATTTTTGTACTGTTTGTGAGTATAAAGCAGCTGTTAAAAGTAGTTTAGTTAAACATATGAGGACCCATACAGGCGAAAAACCTTATTCTTGTTCTGTATGTGAATTTAAAACAGCTAATAAAAGTAATTTAGTCACACATATGAGGACTCATATAGGCGGAAAACCTTATTCTTGTTCTGTTTGCGAATGGAAAACAGCTGTTAAAAGTAGTTTAGTCAAACATATGAGGACCCATACAGGCGAAAAACCTAATTCTTGTTTTCTTTGTGAATATAAAACAGCTGTTAAAAGTCGGTTAGTCAGACATATGAGAACTCATACTGATGAAAAACCTTATTATTGTTCTGTTTGTGATTATAGATTTGCCAGAAAAGATAGTTTAGTCACACATATGAGGACTCATACTGGCGAAAACCTATATTCTTGTTCTGTTTGTGGATATAAAACTTCCCAGAAAATTCATTTAGTCACACATATAAAAACACATACAGGCGAAAAACCTTATTCTTGTTCTGTTTGTGAATATAAAACAGCTGTTAAAAGTAGTTTAGTCAAACATACGAGGACCCATACAGTCGAAAAACCTTATTCTTGTTATGTTTGTGAATATAAAGCAGCTGTTAAAAGTAAGTTAGTCAGACATATGAGAAGTCATACTGACGAAAAACCGTATTCTTGTTCTGTTTGTGATTATAAATTTGCCAGGAAAGATAGTTTAGTCACACATATGAGGACACATACATGTGAAAAACCGTAGTTCTGTTTTTAATATGAATTCGACAACATATAATAAGGTATGATCAAAAATTTATTTCATCGAGTATGGGTATGGAATAGTTCCTAATTTATGAATGTAACTCCGTTTATACTTAAATGTCTAACTTGGCATTTTATTTTTAAGTGACTTTTAGTTTAATTCATAATTACGAACTATTCCATAGCCATACTAGATGAAATTAATTTTTGATCATCCTATACAGGGTGTATACGAATTCGATTGACAAACTTTGGGTGCATATTTCTCTCACTAAATACAGCCTAAAAGATTAGACAACCTTGATCCTTATCTGCAAGATAAACTCTGCACAGGTCAAAACACTTCGAAAAAACACTGAATTTTTCAAGATAAAATAAAAATTAGAACTCCATTAGCTTGAATATTAAGAATAAAATTTATTATCAGCTATAGCCTAGCTATCTTCTTTAAAGAATTCTGGACTTCCAAAAACCATTCAAAATTAGTGTTCCTACACATTACATGCATTTAAATCTTCAAACTTGAATATTTTATTTCCACTGGTAGTCTGATTAATTAAATGTCATGTTTTATATGTACCTAATGTCAATAATTAATTAGTATAGTTCGATATTTGAGTAAAATTTCATTCGACGATTTCAATGTTAGATTAAAAAAAAAGTCACAAAAGAGGTTCTAACTTTGAAGTGAAAGGAGATTGGTTATAAGTATACAAACAATTTAGTTACATCTTCAGGCAGTAAATACACCCTCGAAGTTTGTCGTCAAATTCGTATACACCCTGTATATTGAGATGGTTTGATAAGCTCCACTGATTAAACTGATTAAAATAATTTCCGAATTGTAATCTCTATTTATTTATTCAAAATAAAATAGTATATGCTCTCTTTTGTATTTTATTCATCTGCAATTTTATTCTCATAACGCTAGCTCGGTAGAACAAATTGACTCTATTCCAAGGAGTGAGTTCCTGATAATTTGTAAAATGTTACCTTAATTTGGTACGCCACTGTGCACCCGATTCCACTTGTTTTACGAACTGCACCTCCTCTATAGCCGCGATGCTTGGATCTTGTTAAGTAATGTCTCTTGTATCACAGTATAAACATCAATCAGTAGGGACAACTAGCTTAATTTTGATGTCAGATTTCCAGTACGCATGTCAGTGGTTTGGCGGTCCTTCACAAATTTACCTGCCGCGGCGCGACACTTGCTTTCCGTAAGCGCCGGTGCGGAAATCAGTTGTAGCCATTTATAACAGTTTGTTGTTGCAAAACGTGGTTTATTGAAGAATTTATACTCTTTACATTTGTTTAGTTCCTATTTGTACTACAAAATGGAAACTATACCTTATATACAGTATGAAAAAATTTTAACATTTGACCGTCATGATTTTGCATTGGTTAAAACAAAAAATTACAAGTTGTTAGTAGGAAGCTGAAGTTTTGTATTTAGACATATTCTTTCATTACAAACAACTTTTTCTTATAACATTTTCCTTTAATATTGTAACGACCTTGGGATCAGGCCGTTGCAGACGCGTGAGTCAGTGGCCCGAATATTCGAGAAATGACTTTGGAGCCAGGTGCGACAAATAATAATAATAATAATAATAATAGTGTTTATTTCCAAACTAATTTACATTTTTTTTTTGTATTGACATTAACTAATAGAATAGAATGGAAAAGCGATGGCAATCAGATGAACCCTACTAGGGGGATCCCTGCTCTTCCTTACCACCGCAGTAAGAAAAAAAAATCAAAAAATGAACAAATGAAAAACAATGACAAATCACCAAGCATATGAACCAAAAATAACAACATAATACAAATTTCAAAATTTAAAAAAAAAAACGAAACTAGCCAACCATACAATATATTAACTGCAATGCGCAATACCTGCAATACCCAGTCACCCACGAAGAATTACAAATACAAATAATAAAAATAATAAAAAGATGCCTTAAAATAATGTTAAATAAAATGATATATAAATTAATAATTCTAGTCTAATCAGTGCCCTCAAATAACCAACCCTTTAGTCGAAGTTTAAAAATAGGTAGAGCACATGTTTTAAAAGTAAAAGGGATATTATTATAAAGTTTAGCAATATTATAAGAGAACGAACGTTTATACAATTGAGTCCGATGTGATGGAAAATCTATAAGACCTCTACGTCTCAAATTTAAATTATGAATGTCAGTACGAAATTTTATTTTATTGTACAGGTAAGGAGGAGATTTATTGATAATTATTTTATGATAAAATACGAGACAATGTAATAGACGCTTTTTTTCCATACTAAGCCATTTGGTCTCTTTAATTTTGTGAGACATATGTTCTCGACGTCTAATACCATGGATAAGTTGCAAACAGGAGTTTTGGACAATTTGAACTCTTTTGCTAGTCGATTTATCAATACAAGGACCATACACGATATCGCAATAATTAAACTGTGATAACACCAATGAGTCACATAAAAGCACTTTAACGTTTTTGTTTAAATTTTGTCTATGATTATAAAGCAGTTTAAGGTTTCCATAAGCTATACGAGTATATTTATTAATGTGCTCTCGGAATCTGAGCTGATAATCTAGGGTTACACCTAAATTGCGAGCCGTATCAGTGCAAGGAATTGTGACATTATTAACAGCAATATGAATATGAGGTAATTAGGAAATTCTAGTGTTTTTACCACCAAAAAGTATAACATTAGATTTCAAAGGATTAATGGTAAGCGAATGTAAAGCAGCTAATTGAACTAAATTGTTTAAATCTTCATTAATACGGCTACAAGCAACAACAGCGTCCTCAGGTTTAAACGAATAATACAGCTGCGTATCGTCAGCATACTGATGATATACGCAGTGTTTTAGAATTTTACATAGACTGGAAGAATAAATTATATAGAGTAATGGGCCCAAAACCGATCCCTGAGGAACCCCATGTTTAAGAGTTTGAAGCTCAGACTTATCATTTGCCAACACCACGCACTGCTGTCTGTTGCACAGATAATCCTGAATAAAATTTAATGCTACATTATCAAAACCAAAATGCTGCAGAACAGCCAACAGTACGCGGTGATTGATTGTATCAAAGGCCTTGGAAAAATCAAGTAGAACTAGAGCTGTTAACTTGCCTTCATCGGTAGCTTGAAATATATCATCAGTCACTTTTAATAAGGCAGAGACGCAACTGTGATTTGAACGAAACCCAGATTGATGATTTGAAAATAACTGATATTTATTAAAATGAGCTCTGATTTGATTGTCCACGACCTTTTCCATGGCCTTCGACAACGCGGGAAGAATGCTGATAGGTCTAAGATCTTTTAGCTCTTTAGGGCTGTTGACTTTACCGATAGGCTTAACATGCCTTTTTCCATTCATCTGGAAAAACACCTTCCAGCAGGCAGGTATTAATAATATGTGTAATAAATGGTAATAGAAAAGGACAACACAAGTGCAACATCACTATATTAATACCGTCGCAACCAGTAGCTTTAGATTTAATACTATTTAAACACTTTAAAACTTCATCTTCATCAACTGCAGAAAAATTAAATTTAGTAATGTTGGGCTTTATATTTTGGTAAACTCTAAAAACTTCAGAATCTGGATTGTCAATTCCTTGAATTGAACTAAGAAAATAATTATTTATTATATTAGCATTGTCAAAATGTGGGGGGAGGTATGCTGTGTTTTCTTAGTATAGATGTCACAGTTTCTTAGCTCTTTCCAAAACAATTTGGAGTTTCTTTGTGAAAATTTGTAATTTAAGTAAACTTTTTTTTCATTTCTAATTGAGAAAGTGACAAGATTTTGCAACGATTTATAGTAATTCCAATGCTCTTGTCGTTTAGACTTTTTAAAGCGCTTATAGGCAGCATCTCTTAGTGTCATCATCAATCTAATGGTATCTGTAAGCAACGGAGCTTTTGGTTTGCGAAAAGTAGCAGTTTTGAAAGGAGCAAAAATATTAAAAGCTTTGAGAATATTATCATTAAAAAATCTAACCTTATTATCAATTGGCTGCAGATCATATATTTGGTACCACGGTATTAACCTAATATGGTGTTCAAAGTTGTAATCAAAGTTGGAAAAGTCACGAAAAGTGTGTACTACTGGTTGCAACTTTTCCACAGCTGTATTGATATTGCAATAAACTAGTTCATGGTCAGAGAACGCATGGAGGTGTTTGGTACCTGCTGTTTTTACTAAATCAGAATTAGTGATAAGTATATGATCTAACAGAGAAGCCGTCGTAGCAGTGATTCTGGTTGGTTCTCTAATCAGTTGCTTAAGACCAATAGCATCAAGTAAGGAAGTATATGCAATTGTTTCAGTAGAGCCAAACTCAAACATATTTATGTTAATATCACCAAGACAGATAATTTCGTCGTGTCTAAGAAGTATATTACGGAAGTTTTCTTCCGATGTGTCAATAAAACTACGATATTTATTTCTATGGGGCAAGTAAATTCCTCCAATAGCAAATTTTTGTTTGTTGATATTAACACAAATCCACAACTGTTCAAAATCAGGATGATCGATGGCACCAACTAAACCAAAATTTAAAGATGTTTTTATGTAGAAAGCAATACCGCCGCCAAATGTGGGACGATCTTTATATAAATTAAATAAGTCAGCGGTCTCAGTGATTAATACGCGGGACACGCCAGTGTTGCCGGAAAAATCCAGCAAGCCTGCGAAGCTTCCAGAAGGAATTATTCCACGAATATATAAGCCAGCGCAGCTGGAAGGCGGACAGTTCTCATCCAAACTCGAAGCGCGTAAACTGCAAAATATAAATGAACCCGTGTGTACATAACTCATTTAAAAACAAATTGGACAATTTTCTGCTACACAATCAGTAGCTATGTTATGTAAATATATATAATACTTTTTTTTTCTTATGCAATGATGTGCAACTAAACCTTTATACAGAGGTATAAACAGCTGATAGCTGTCTGCCTTCAATGTATAAATAAATAAATAACGCGTGAATAACAAATAAATATAACCATATAAATCATTAATGTTAAGTCGTAAATAAATAAATAAAGTATATCTGTTGTTAGAAATAGTCCTGTTAGTTTATAAATAATGTGTGTTTCGCGTTTAATAGTTGCTTTGTAAATAGTTATGATAAACGGTTGTAAATAAATGTTTAATACAAGAAGCCTCGTATAATTTTTAATAGCCCGAAACGGTAAAAACGTAACAATATCAAAATTAAAGATAATTCTCTCTGTCGCTATTTTGATATTTCATAATTTATAAACACAAATTTTAAATTTCTTTATGGCACTATGGTTTTTATAAGTAATTAAAACTTATAAGAATGACTTCTACGAAAAATAAAAAAGTTGTCCCTCAATCCGGGGACATACTGTATAATAGTCTTAATGTGTCATTTATACAAATATTTAAAGGTAGAAAACAGCATATTATTTATTTCTCCCGTAGTTACTACCATCAGAATCGCCAGGATAGTCTTTGCTAATGTGAAACGTGGTCAATTTTCAAATTTTAACGCTTTTTCTACTAGCGCTATCTAGTCACAAGTTAGTGAAGTACCGCCAATATAGCCATGTTGATTTTAAAACTTGACATAATAACATCAAAGGGGCCGACGCTAGCTGTCCGTACTGATTGATGTTTATACTGTGTTGTATCATGCACGCAAATTTCCCGGGTCTAACGTAGATACTTTTAGGTGAAATCGGTACCTTAGTTTAACTGAACTGCCTTCTTAATTGCTCGTTGCAACATTATTATATTTCTGGCTTATACCTTTTAAGATTGCTCACAAATTGTACTAATTAGCTATACTGAAATCTACGCTTTAATGACCTGCACATAGCAAACCTTTTTGTGATTATTTATTTTATTTGGTTTGGCTCTTCATTCTGCCCAAACCTAATAATTAATTAATTTGAACTTTGACTTCAACCCTGTGAAAAAGCAAGCTGTCCCCTTTGCGTTCCTTCACCAATTCATTTATTTTAATACAAGCATCTGTTTTTCAATGCATTTACTGAATGACATTTAAACTTAGCATTGCAGCTAGATAAAACACCCCCAATCTCTGTGCTTAGTGACAAAATTTTCAAACTGTACTGCAAACAGAGCAGAGCCGTAGGGCCTAAGACCATTGCAATATAGAGTGATTGAAAATAATTCTCTTGATCTATGATTTTTGACGTAGCGATGCAGATAGGGAAGCCGTAACAATGTCGCCTCGTACTGGTTATGAACAAAGTAACGTCTCCACGGTTACATTCAGGTTACCACTAAATATTTGACGCAGTAAGCATGGGTGTAATTGGTGTTGTATTTGTTCAAAATGGTGCGGAGAAGAAAGGCTATGACTGCAGCGCCGCCATTCACATAGACAAATTAACCTTTTTTTACAGTCTACACAAATTTTTACGTTACGCAGGCTGTTAGATTCATTTTACAATCTTAGACGCTTTGAGTATTTTGGGCTAGTACCTTTCTGTGCATCACCAAATAATTTGCGAATGTAAGTTCGTGTACTTCATATCACATTGAAAATTTAATCTTAAACACATAGTTGTGACACGTTTTTAATTGAATGTTTATTATGTTTATTATTTTTTTCCATCCTTCAAGGACGCAAGGGGGCCAAAACCACCACCACAGGCTTGCCAGACTTCGGGTTTCCTTCTCAGTATATTCAAAGGGGCTTTCCATAACAGTTACATGCTTGTTAAAAATACTGTAAGCAAACCCGTTGCTGGCTCTTGGACTATATGTACATACTAGAACTCGTGGCCAGCGTACGTCTGGCCCTGCCAGCGTAAAGAAACGGTTAACAATAAAAATGCTTGCTTAGGCTGGCGGCCAGCCGACGTCCGGCCTTGCCAGCGTTAACAATACAAATGCGGTCTCGCCACTCGTGCGCGCGCGCCACTTTCTAGCATGCAGGCCGTTCATGCTGCGTGTGCGCGCGCCTGCATACGTTTGGACGGCGACCGGCGGCATCGGCTTTTATAATATAAGATTCGTTGCTTCAATGTACATGGTGAGCTGTGCGCAAGCGCGTCGGCGTCGTCCGCGCGGTGGGGAAGTTGTCAAGTTTAAAATTCGCTTCTAAAGGCGGATTTCGCACGAGACGCGTTATACTCAGAATGAGACTATGCGGCGTCGTAATGTTTTCGGCCGTTTCCAGGCCCTACTAGCAATATATGTATAATACATATAAGGTACAAACTAACTATAAATAACGAGAGATCCAAAAAAAACTGTTCCTCAGCGGGCTGTGAAATTTAAACATTTGAATTTCACAGCCCGCTGAGGAACGGTTTTTTTTTTTGATCTCTCGATATCAAACATGAAATTGAATATAGTTTCTCTTTAACCAATCGCCTGTTTAGCTACGGGTAACGCCTCCATCATTCTTCGACTGTCGCCATTAATATCTATCGCTGAGCGAGCTAGAGGCGTTTCAACTTAAAAAAGAACGGTTACGGTGATGCATATTTCAAGCTTTCCTTTTTCTTGGATTTCTAGACTTTTCTGGAGTAGGTACTTTGCACCCGAGTAGATCAATAAAACAACGATTGATTTTAGAATATGGCGTCGTTGGTGAGCTCCTCCAGTTTAATGTAGGTATTTGTTACCATTTATTTATTTATTTATTTATTTATTTATTTAATGTACAAGCAGCAGTAGAAAACTGATAATGCCCGAATCTCGTACAAGTTTGTGTTTAAATGGTAATCTTGCAGTTTACGTCCCCACCAGTGCGGACTTTTACTGCGCCGATAGAAGTGACGTCAAATATGCTACATGGTTGCCAGATGTTTGCACGAATTCTACCTAGAGCTATTAATAAAAATAGGGAGGCTCCACCACTGAGGTAGTAAAGTTCGGCACCGATTATATGAACTATTTTCCTTGTCTACAAGTGGTTTTTAAAAGGCGGTTGTTAGTCAAAGTTATATATAACCAGGTTAAATTTAATTGAATATGTAAATAATAACATACTATGAGCAAAAATGAAGCTTTATTTGCAGAGGCAGGTAGCACATAGAGCCAAATACATACCATCCGTTCTTTTTAAAAGTATACATAGGGGATACTCGTATGTATACTAAAAAGAAAAATTTCCTTATTTTTGCCACAGCATGCTATTTGTTTAAAATTAATACTCTTAAAATTGAAGATTGCTCTATAATTGGTTGCCGAAATATAGGGTAAACAATAAAAAATAAGGGAATTTTTCTTTTTAGTATAAATACGAGTTTAATTGATCCGCTTGAAAATTGATATTTACGTTCTTAATGTAAATTTGGAGATCCCACATCCCAGTGACTTGTAGATAAAATAGACCAACCGGAAGTAGTACTTTACTCTTAGGTTCCTTTCAGGGTCCCTAGATGACAAAAAACATGTTTTCTCAATTCCCTAAGAATGTCGGTTGCTGGTATAACTCAAAAACTATTTGTTGGAGGAAGACTAAATTTTGGTAAAATATGTATAAGGTGAGCACCTTAGAAAAAGAAATTTTGTGTTAACTGAGAAATAGATACAAATAGTAATATGCATATAGCTCAGAATTTACCCTTAATAAAAATGTAACAGATACACGGTAAATTATTTTACTAGCAACGTTAAGATGGATTTACCTAGTTTCTTTTGACTTCTAAAATTGTTTAGTGTCACAACGTATACTTTCGGGGAAAGTTCTGAGTAAAGCCCTTTACAAGCACCAAAGGCGCGCTCAAACTCTGTATCCCGAATCTGGAGCAAGAAACATTAACTTTTGATTTACATATTTAAAATGTTTATTTTATGAACTCAGAGTTGTTCATCTGTAGGAGATGTCATTTTCACTGTCGTACATGTAAAATTTGGTTTTTTCCTGTATAGGACATGTGCTGAACTAAATAACCTTTGCACTGTTCTATATTCACAATCAGAATAACTATAAGGTTTTTCTCCAGTATGGGGCTTTATATGTCAAACTAAACTATCGATACTTCTATGCGAATTTCTGTATTCACACTCTGTACAGGCATGAGGTTTTTCTGCCATATGAGACTGGATATGGTTAGCTAAATCATCTTTCTGTGTTGTTGTGCATTCACAATTAGAACAATCGTAAGATTTCTCTCTCGTGTGAGACCAGATATGTCGTTCCAAGTGACTTTTCTGCGTTGCTTTGTAGTCACAAATAGTACAACAAAAAGACTTTTATCCTGTGTAAGACCGCATATGTCTAACTAAATGACTGCTTTGTACCGTTTTGTATTCTCAATTAGAACAACTAAAGTTTTCGCTCCTGTATAACACTTCATATGTCTAACTACACTACTTTTTTGCAAAGTTCTGTATGAGCATTCTGTACAGCCATATGGTTTTTCTCCAATATGAGATTGGATATCGTTGACTAAATTACCTTTCCGTGTTGTTCTGTATTAACAATAGGGACAAACATACGGCTTCTCTCCTGTGTGAGACCGCATATATCTAAGTAAACTACGTATCTCTACTGCCGTGTATCCACATTCAGATTATCGTATGGTTTTTCACCTGCATGTTTCCGCATATATACGACTAAATGAGGTTTATGCTTTGCTTTGTATTCACAATATGAGCAACTGTACCGTTTACTCAAGTATGAGATCTCATATGTGCTGTTCAATAAATATTGTAGCAAATTCATGGATGTCCTTCATGCTTTCTCCAAGTTCTTGCGTAGTAGGTAAATTATTGGGATTTTCATATTCCTTGCCTTATGCGATAGAATCGTATGATTCTAAAAATGATCATATAGAGCTACTTGTTTAGTGTTTATTGAGGTTATTTAAAGAAAGAAATGCTGCCTCTATACGACAGGAACTACCCAACATTGCAACATGCCAAACCTATAATACAGCCAGATTATAAAATACTGTCATGGCTCGATGTTATTTCATTATGTTTTTACCATTGTGTATGAATTGGCTGTCAAGATCGAGAAAGTAAACAATAAGGGCGGCAACGCTGCTGGTGATTAGACCTAAAATAATCGGCGCAGTAAAAGTGCGCACTGGTGGGGACGTAAACTGCAAGATTACCACAATCCCAACCAATATCACAGTAGCCATCACAGTTATATTTGAGATAAATAACGATTGTATAGATTTTTAAATCGCAATAAAGAGGGCGCTGAAACCATTTCCCTTGGAAGGCTATTCCAGTGTTCCACGACCCGGTTAACTAGAATGTTTTTGTGGTTGTCATGTTTAAACTTGGACTTCTTGATTTTCATGTCATGTCCTCTCAAGTTCCGGAGGAGGGACATGTTGAAGAAACCAAGAAGTTCTGGGGAGTCGTAAGAACCTTTAAGGATCTTGTAAGTTTCGACGATGTCAGTACGTTGTCTTCTGGTGGATAGTGTAGCAATGTTTAGTTGTCTAAGTCGATCTTCATAAGGCAGGTTTCTGATATTTCGCACAAGTCTTGTAGCTTTTCGTTGGACTCCTTCCAGCGCTGAGATGTCTTTTGCATAGTAAGGACTCCAAACGCAGGAACCGTATTCTAGGAGTGGTAGGACATAGGTCTGATACAATTTGGCGAATGAGGCATTATCCAGGGATTTGAACGCTTTGCTCAGCAAAAACAGAGCTCTATTTGCCTTTTTAATTGTACAAGTTACATGTCGCTCCCATTTCAGATTGTCCTGTATTAATATACCCAAATCCTTAATGCTTTTAGTTTGTTGCAGCAGTTGTCCGCTGATGGAATATTGGTGATGCGGATTGTTTTTTCCTATGTGAAGAACAGCACATTTTGATTCGTTGAGTGGAATCAACCATTTCCGTGTCCAATCGACGACGTTGTCTAGGTCCTGTTGCAACTCACGATGGCTTACGAGGGGGTTGGAAAATATTTTAGTGTCGTCTGCATATAAGGAGAAGTTAGTTCTCGTGTCGCAGGTTATATCACTCGTATATAGGATGAACAATATTGGACCCAGGACAGATCCTTGAGGGACGCCACTCGTAGCAGCTCGGGCGGTGGAGGCGTGTCTACCAATCTTAACTCGAAATGTTCGGCCTGTAAGGAAAGATTCAAGCCACAATAACAGTTTACCTCGAATACCAAAGTGATGAAGTTTGTGCAATAGGCGTTTGTGGGGCACTCTATCGAAGGCTTTTGCAAAGTCTAAGTAGATCGCATCTGTCGGTTTACCATTGTCCAGATCTCGTATCCATCTTTGTGTGGTGTTGAGTAGATTAGTTACGGTGGATCTTCTGGGGATGAAGCCGTGCTGTTGAGGAGGAATGCGACGTGTTCGGCTAGCAAATTCAAGTAACCTGTTAGCAATAAGTCTTTCCATAACCTTGCACACCGCACTAGTTAAGCTGATAGGTCTATAGTTCGTCGGATCGAGTTTGTTACCCTTCTTGAAGATTGGCCTAATCACAGCCGTTTTCCAGTCAGAGGGAAGTTCGCCCGTGTCCAGGGAATTTCGGAAAATTGTAAGGAGTGCTGGTGCTAATTCGTTCGCACAATTTTTCAGCAAGATAGTTGGTATCAAGTCTGGGCCAGAGCTAGAATTTGCATTTAACGATTTCAAAATTTTAATTATATCAGCAATCTGAAAGGAGATGTCTTCAAGAAAGTGTGTTGCAGGGACTGAATCTACAGGGGGTAGCGGGCCATCCGGTTCTATAACATAATAGTGTTTTAATAGAGTATTATTGATTATTGATATTAGGCATTTCCAGTGCTTTTTTTCTGCCGGTACGCACCGGTACGCCGTACCGGCACCTCTAAGAAAAAGAAAAAGAATAAATAAACAAAAAAAAAGAATTGCGAGTCTTGGAGATGTGGAACGATGAACGGTTCGGCTGTAGAGTCTTAACTAAGTCTACTTAGTTTGTGAGCAGACTGTACCGGCGCGTGGACAGCTGATTCATGCATCCTACCCCTCCCTCCCCCAAACTACGCCACGCTCTTGTATACACATCACGTGGCATCACCCGTCTCGGTCTCAGTAGTTAAGTAAATAACTCATAACCATCACTTATTGATGAGCCACCCTGTATTTACTTGTAAAGGGGTCAAAAAGTGTTAAAATCGTTTTAATTGGTCTAAATTCCCCCCCCCCGTTTTTGGTAGGGGGTACCCCCCGGTAGTTTACAGTACCGGAACCTCATATTTTACAAAAAAAGCACTGGGCATTTCTGAATATTAAACCGTGAAATATTTACCGTTTAGCAATCGTTAGTCAGAGGTGACGTTGGTAAAGAAATTTGAGTAAATATTTTCAGAGGTAGTTGCTGTACTTGCAACGTAAACAATGTGCGAACTGGGCGTTTACTAGTTTTTTTAGTATAATTTATTTGTTACAAACTTAATAATCGGGGGAACTACATGTATCTGGTAGATTCCGTACAAGTTCCAAACCCTTTACGTCAAAATATCGAACGCTTATATTTTTGTTTTGTGTTCAGTACGTATAAGATATATTGGTATAATATTTGTAAATGGTTATATTTCAGTAACCAACTGAAAAAAGCATTTGTAATATGAATATTCTCTTCTTCCAGAACGACGGCAAAACTTGAAGTGTAGGGTCTGACACAATAGCGACGAGAAGGTTGTCTAATTCTGCAGATTTACGTCACAGGCTTCAGGTAAGCATATAAATATTAATTTCAGTTGAATATGAGAAAACATTGTGAATGGACATAAAACACTCACTCAATAATGTAACAGAAATGTGTATGCCAATATGAATGAATGGACCAAATCTTAGCCCTAAAACAAATCCAAATGCTTTATGTTACAAACTTATCACAGACGTTTTATAAATAGACTTTCGTCAAGCGTACGATTCTGTCAACATAAAATAGCTATACAGTACAATGGGGGAAGTAGGAATACCTTTCCAGCTAATACGGTTAACACAAATGACACGAAAAATAAAATAAAAGGACATGGGAGACATATCATCGAGTTTTAAAGTCAAAAGAAGGCTACAACCATGTGACCCATTATCAACCACGTGACCTATTATCAGCCACACTTTTCATTATCATATTGGAGTCGATTATAAGAAGTAACTTAAACAGAATCAGGACAGTATTTTCTAAAAATCAGCAGTTATTCGCACATGCAGATGACGTCACTATAGTAACAAGATCCGCAAAGAGCCACAAAGAACTGTAAGAGTGTTAGAAAATGAAGCTAGGCTAATAGGACTACGGATCAACGAGAAAAAGACAAAATGTATGGAAATGGGAAAAGAAGAAACTGGAGGTGTCGAAAAGATAACTATTAATTTAGAAAACAACCGATACCTAAAGTGAGAAAAAGCTTGCAATCGCTAACCACAGACAAAGGTGATAACAGTGCGGAGATAAAGTATTGAGTATTGGGTACATTAAATGGGGTGACAAGTGCAAGAAATGTATTAAGGAAAAATGCTCAGAATTTACAAGACAGTAATTTTGATTAAAGAGTTTTTCAAGAAAGGTTTTGAGCTTCGATTTATGCTATTAAGTTGAATTTTTTATATGGCACTCATAGTTGGCTGTGGCATATATATCATATGAGATAGATTTATTCATTTTCACTACATTATAGCAAAAATACAATTTTCAAAGCAGTTTTTAATATTTCATTTTCTAGTTGAAGTCTTGTGCCATTTAGAATATATCTGATGAGACAAAGTGTTTGTCATTGTGTCGTTACAATACCGACCATGTGATCGACAGAATTAATCACATTTGATTGTTGCTATAGTGTTACTAGTGCTTACAATACCGGGCCAAAATCTTAATACCGGTATTCGGTATTCTAAATTTTTAATACCGGGATATCGGTATTACTATTGGAAATGTTACTTATTAGATCTTTACCTACTTATTATGACATAATTTAAAATAATATCCAAACAAAAACAAATAATTTTTTTAAATTAACGTCTTCTCTCCTCCGCGAAGTGAATCCCATTAACTTATATTTTATAATTTATATTATATATATATTATTATAAATAAATAAAAGAGGTGAAAAATACAACAAATAATAAATTGTATAAATATAGCAAAACAGTTTTTATGTGTAACTAATAAACCAACCAACAAATAAATTAAAATTTTCAATAAAATTTTAATTTTTTTTATTAAAAAGTGCTCTCAAAAAGCACAAACAACCGATGGTTTCATCATTAAGGAAGAATCAAATTTTTATGCAGATTTGAACCGCCACAGAAAATGCCCTTTCCGACTCTTGTCGATGATGGTCAATAAGTAATCGTATGGTTTCTTTAAATACGTCCCTTTTGTTTCAGTTTAGAAAAAACGGGATCTCATCTTTAATTTTTTGCTAAAATCCCGTTATTTTTTAAATCGTAGATACATTTGTGTTTCCTCTATTGCCGCCTGCCTTTTTCTCTTTAACACATCACGGATGGACATCGAGCTAGATTCTAAGATAGTTTTATTTTTAGATACCTAGCAGAATTCTTCTCGTATATCCGTAAGTGATGTTTCTTTCTCTAAATTTTTATGTGAAAGCCGGTTAGTGAAACATATAATATTTTTCGTTAGTGTAATTTTATATATACGATGAAATAACATCTTTATGTCATCTTGTGAAATCCTTTGTAGGTACTGAAGTATCTGTGACAAATCTGTTCGTCTCTGTAAAATGCAAAATTTTAAAGCATCTAATAATTCTAATGCTATTGAATATTTATGTTGGGGACGAGTCTCCATCATAACTTTTAGAGATGCATCAGCCAGTGAAAGTTTGTAATTTTTAGGAATATGTTAATACCGAAATACCGGTATTTTTTACATCAATACCGGACAAAATTCGTCCGGGATCCCGGTATTCGGGATCCCGGAATCCCGGTATTGTAAGCACTAAGTGTTACACAGTGTCCGTCATAAATTTGGGCACATGGAAAATTGTGTTATTATCCATTTGTCAGAAAGTTTAATTCTTGATAAAAATGCCTGTATCTTCTCAATCTAAAAATGCACTTGCTAAAATTTAAATATCTTCTTTTGTATACGGGGGAGGTTCGAAAATATGAAAATGGATCAAGAATAAAGTACCCTCATTTTTTAAAATACACAAAAATGTATTTTGGAAATATGTGGTAAGTATAATATTTCAATTAAAAATTATAATTGTTTTAAATTCTTGTTGATGTTCGGATCATTTGTTACTACATTTTTTTAAGAACCCCTTTTTTACTTTCCTCGACTGAAAGATGAGGAAGTATTGTAATCGCGAAAAAATCACCTTCCGTGATTTCTCCAGATCTTCACGTTTCAGCATCCCTAGATGAGAAAAAGAGGTTTTCTTAATTCCGTCTGTCTGTCTGTCTGTTGGCAGGATAGCTCAAAAACTATTTGTCGGAGGAAGACGATATTTTGCACACATATTATATATCTTCTTCGCATGAAACCGGTACAATTTCATACAAATATATAGAGGGTGAGCACTTTAAAAAAATAAAATTTTGTTTATTTTTGCTTGAACTGAGGAATACATAAAAAAGTTTTAATTTGTACATAGTGCTGGCTTTCTCCTTGCCAAAAATGGGAATCAACAAATTGTGGATAACTGTTGTACGAAGCAAAAATTAACAACGGATAAGTGCTTTACGTTAAATAGACTTGGATCGCAATAGAGTCCCTGTATAATATTAAAATAAGAGTTCGGACATGTGGGATGCCCGTTTTTCATTGTTTGGAACCAAACTCATGGAGTATATGTTTTTATACAATTTGACAACTCGTTTTCAAACTGAATAACGAAATATCTTAAGTTTATTTGCTGTCACTACCACAGGCTGCTCAGCACTTAATTGTAATAATACAAGTCAGGCATTTTATTTTCACAAGTTTCTCAAAAAATCAACGCTGAAACCATAGTGGAACAAGAAATTCTTAAATATGGATTGATTTCGCTTGTATAATCAGCATTTCACAGGAGACCAATAGTTAACAAAATGTCAGTGGCAAGAATATCTATGAACTTCAAAAGATTATAGAAACGTATTAAAACCAAGTTTCAACTATACTAAATGTTTGCCGATTAGTATTTTAAACCATAATAAAATTTTGATCAATGAACTGACAAGAGAAAGAAACCACAAAATTTCAAATTTAGAAAATATTTTCAATCCTGGTCAAATTAATGCTATTCATCGCAAACCAACTGCTTCATTCCATCGTTCAATGAAACTGCCAGGGCCGCATTACATCTTAAATTTACCTTTGGAACCAGTAGTTATAATAGCCTATTAAAGCTGCATTTACCATATCCTTTCGTTTGAACATTAAATAGAAAACTGGAATGTTTAAAACTTGAAAGTGGAATTTTACAGGATGTATTTACATTTTTGAAATTATATGAATCACTAAGAAAGTATGTACGTATAATTACTCTGGACAAAATAAATTAGAAAAAGTGAACAGATATTCTGCGTGTCTTCTGATAAAGTTGTTGGTCGGATTACTCTCCCGAATCATACTGTGATTGCTACTCATGATTTAGTGTTTATGTTAGCTGGAATGACAAGCATTGGAAGCAATTAAAGTTTTTTCATACCTAATACGTAATATGTTTTCATTAGTAAATAGTAAATGTTTAAAAATAATGACAATGTCAAACCGAAGAATTTATTGACATGCATCTTGTCACCCAAGGATTATTTGTCAAATCAAAGAAAACTGAAGGTTAACAAGCGAAAAACACTTTGATGAAGAATCAAGTGGTATTTGACAGTGGTCCACATGTCCCAGCTCTTATCTTACTATATACAGGGACTCTAGATCGCAAGAATAGCCAGCGCGGGCGTGGAGCAGTTAGCGCACTGGTGGTTCCCTGGGGAACAAAGGAATCTAATGTTCAGGCTCGTTCGCAGACACTAGTTCAGATCTTATTAAGGATGTTTTTTTAATTTAAAAATTGAATTTACTGATATTAGAAACGTGAAGATATTTTTACCAACAGTTTATTTCGATTTTTAAAATTATTTAGTGTCACAACGCCCACTTGTTGTCTTTATGAAAGTATCCTCATAAAACTATAAACTAGCCCACAACAATGCTGCTTTGGCAATTGCTTTTGCTTGCAGAAGCGGACCGCTGGGCCCGTGCCCATCTGGAAATTTCCTGGTTTCTCGGTTGTCCCATCCGCCCCTAATTCTGAGTAACTCAAGATAGAATACTATGTCAACAATATTAAAACATTGCGCTTAACCGTCATTTTGTTAAAGGAATTATACACATTATATATGTTTATCAAAAATACAGCTTTGCTCGCATTAAGTTCGATTAATGAAATTTTCTGGATGCTAAGTGAAGGAAACTCGTTCACAATACATACTTATCGTATCCGATAATAACTTCGAATTATCCCATTTTTTTTATCACAGGGTTGTAAGAAAAAAAAATAGGAAAAACCAGTTAAAATTGTGTTTCGGAATAGGTGGCAGTGACAGCCATTTTCATATTTTTGACCTCCCCCTTATACGAAAGAAGATATTTAAATTTTGGCAAGTGCATTTTTAGTTTGAGAAGATGCAAAAACTTTTATTTACATGTAAATTATTGCCTTTAAATTTCACGAAACAAAATCATATCAAAAATGTCACGAGTCGAAAGCGAGTGACATTTAAATGTGGTTTTGACGAGTGATATTTGCAATAATTTCTATGGAAATGGCAAAATATTTTTTCCTGAAATCGTCAAGAAAGCGGGCCATGTCAACACTCAGTTTGATCTTGAAAGTGTCGCTTTGCAAGACTAGTCACTTTTGAGATTTTTGTAAGACTAGTCATTTTTACTTTACATCACCTAGGTGACCGGTCATTTTCACCATGCGCCTTGATTCTATTTTTAGATTTTTAAAGATGTCTGACAGAAAATAAAATCCTCCAGCTTCCTTCAAGACTCTTTTTATTTGCAGAAAGTTCTGTAAGGCCTAGCACATACAATATTAAATAGTTTTGGCAGTGTTGTACTTTGTTAAAACGTTGTCACTATAAGAAAGGTGAATGATTTGCTGGCGCGAGGTTTTAAGCGAGAGCCGTTGAAACATGAGTAGCAAGCGGTACGCTTGGCGCCCTCTCTTGGCGACGGCTGGAATCGTGGAGCGGTGTAGATTCATGCTACGGAAGCCTACGCGCACTAGGTGTTACAAAGAGAGATTTCAGAAAAAATTTAATACATTACACAGCATGAAAGTGTCTATGCTTGACTCGGAGGCTTTGAAGAAGTACTCGGACGCTTCGTGTCCTCGTGTTCTTCAACAAATTTCATCTGCACAGTATCACTTTCATGCCTTGTAATATAATATACTATTAATACATATATCCACTTCGAGTGGTATTTGGGACGACTAAAAGTAAAGGTAAAAAGTAAACTTCAGGCACTTCAATTCCATGTAGAAACATGGCCTGAGACAAGGCGAGTCAGGTTGGCCGAAATTTATCTTTCCGAAACCCAGTCAATCTCTTGCACCGTTAACGGCGTACTGGCTGATGTGGTGAGCATCACGCCTTCGACGACTGCCTTGCTTTCCCTACTTCCACAACTGTGGTTTGGTACCCAATTTTTAAAGCGACTGGGTGGGCCCCCCGTCAGTTGCCAGATGTCGGGATTGAACCCTGTACCGTGGCACCGCAGCCTGACGCCCGAACCGCTCGGCCACGCTGGTGATCATTTGGGATGACTATTTAACAATATTAATACATAACGATAAACATTATTGAAAAATAATCCAACAATTAATGTAATTATTCATTCTCAATTAAATTCAGCGGAATGAATACTTTCAAAACCCAATATTATAACATTTTTAACGCAAGCCACACTTTACACAGTTGGTTGATGTTCATTGGACGTAACCTAGTGACATTGTTTAATTTAGATTAAACAGATGTAAATTTCAGTCCAAATTTACGATATATCGTTCACAATTTAAAAGCCAGTGTTGTTTCGCAATCAAACGAGTTAAAGGCCAGAAAACTGCAAACCTGCAAATCTCACAAATAAACGACCCACAATCTCGAGTTCAGCGCACGGACGACTTGCAAACGCATGCGGCACCATAACAGCTTACCGCCTGCTGACTTATTGTTTTGCAATATTAGAATCGTTCCACTAATCTACACTTGGCACTTTGAAATGTTAATTTAGTTCTAAGCAATTATGTTTTGTATAAAAGCCCGTCTTTTTTTGTAATACAATTAATCGACATCTAATGTTTGATTCATTCGCAACGTTGCTGCCCTCTTCCAAGCCATAATTCATAAAACGTGAGGCTGCGTTTTAAAGGGTAGCAACATCATCATCCCTTTAAGTGACATTGACTAAACTGTCTTAATACATGAATGCAGTCTCATTCATGTGCTTAAAAATTAGGGATAAAGAACCGGTGCAATCAACAGAAACCTGATCCTGCCTCCAGGCATTTCTGTTCAGACATCATCAAGGACTGAACATCGTTGCTAAATGATATTTCGCAAAAAGCCTTCTTAGTTTTGGAGTAGGTACATTGTTTTTTGAATACCTATTTTGCTTGGTGCCCAATATTCAGTGATATACCGTTCTTATTGGTTGAAAAAAGCAAATGTCTGCAATATAATTGGTTTATATGTTATAGTGTTCAATAGTCTACAATATACGATGTGTCCAGAGATTCATTCCCAACGTGGAAATCTCCCTTGTTACGAGAGATAGAGATTCGGTTAAATGGGATGAAATACTCTGTTCTGCTAAACCCCATAATTGAATTTTGAATATTTAACGTAATGTAGCAAAAAAATCAATTTTTTAACTTTTTGATTTTTTTTAAATAATTCGTTTATTTTAAGAGGAATTCGAATTTAATTTGCACATTCTTAAATCACTTAATAGGAATCTATTTACAGCAATTCTGAATTTATTAAAAACGTGGAATGCTTTAAAAACTATTTAGATTTTACATTAAACCAAATTATAATAAATTACAAATGATGTTCAAGCACTTGGCCATTATTTGTGAAACATAAGTATGATTTATGGATATTAGATTTAGAGTATATCATATAATCGTGAAGTTTTGTCGGCGTAATGTAAAGAACGAAATATTTCGTGCAAAAAACCTGTTGAAGGGGTCAAAAGTGATAATCTGAGAGGACCTCACCCATAAACGCATACTGATTATAAAAGAAGCAACGAAAAAGTTCGAAAATAGGATTGTGTTTACGAATAATGGTACTATTTTCGTTAAATGTGATAACATTCACAAAACCAACTCAACAAACGACCTCAATGCCATTAATCCAATCAATTTCTAAATGCAGGGGTCCTTTTACCGTCAACTTTTATTTATCTGTCGTACAAGGCGCATACAGCAATTGTCGTTTTTAAAATTGCATTTTAATTTTAATTTATATTTTTGTCTCTGTTTTGAAGACGCAAACTTATGGGTAGCAGTAAAAACTAATTGTTTTCAAGTAGCGCATTTAAATATCTGGTCACTTTTGCCAAATAGCTATTTAAGTAACAAGGAACGTAAGGACCTATTAACATTTGAAGTAGGCAAGTACAAGCCAAGGCAAAGCTGCGGCTTGTTGCCTGCCGAAAATGTTAATAGGCGATACATTCCGAGTTTATTTATATTGAGGTTATGACGTCGAGAGGTGTGGAATTTTCTGAGAGAGAAAAATTGTGCAAATATTGCAAAAAAAAAGTTGTTACTTCGGTAAACTGTGTGTTTTGTGGCTCCAGTTTTCATAAAAGCTGTGCGTCTCAAGCCAAAGTCGTGGATCAAAATGAAAAAGTAAATTGTTGCAAACTACAAGAGAAAAGTGAGGTTAACTCAACAGAATTAGAAACGCCGAAGGGTAAAATGGATGAAAATAAAATCAAAAATATCATTGAAAACACTTTATCTCAACTATTAAATCCCCTTAAACAAGGTTTGGAGAAAGAAATGCAAGAGCTGCAAAAATCAGTGCAACATATGTCGGATTCCTATGATGAGCAAAAAGTTGTTTTTGAAAAAGCCTTGGCAGAGATAAAATCACTTAGGCAGGAAAATACCATCTTAAAGCATAAAGTGCACCTGCTTGAGACTAAATTTGAGGAATTAGAGCAAAAGGGAAAGGCTAATAATATTGTGGTTGTAGGAATTCCCAAACAAAATAACCCAGATACGAAAGGAATAATTTGTAATATATTGAAAAAAATGGACATACCAGACTATGGAAATGATATCAAGGAGAGCTATAGACTAAGTAAACAAGAGGATGCGCCCATTTTAGTAAAATTCAATAGCTATGAAGTAAAAAAAGCAATTTTAAATAAAATTAAAGAATTAAAGGGAATTACGGTGCAAAAAAGTGGCTTGCAAGGAAATGATAGGAAGATTTACTTTAATGAGGATCTCACAACATGGAAACGCCTGCTTCTTAAAAAGGCCAGGGAGGTGAAAAATGAAAACAATTACAAAGCTGTGTACTGCGTAAACGGTAAAATTTTCTTAAGAAAAAATGATCACGATCCACCCAAGAAAATAGTATCTGAAGAAGACCTGCAATAATTATAGGCTGCAAAATGTGTATGTATAATAAATTAAGCCAAAACATTCACTGATCTCAACAATATCGTAGATGAATATAAGAATTCTAGTGCTACTGTAAGTGATGACTTATCGAAATTAACATATTTCGATAATCCGTTATGTGATCTTAATGTTATTCAGTTTAATATAAGAAGCATTTACAAGAATTTTGATAATCTACTAGTCTTCTTAGAGTCAACTGGTAAAAACTTTGATATAATTGTTTTATCAGAAACACATACTATCTATAACACCACAGACTTTAATATACCAGGTTACTGTGCTTTCTGGAATAATAGTATTATAAATAAGTTTGACGGATGCTTAGTTTATGTAAATGAAAAAATTGTTCTAGATTATTTAATTGTTGAAGTCAATTTTGTCAAATGTCTTCAAATTTCAATGTGTAAAAATGGAGTGTTAATTGATATACTTAGCCTCTACAGATCTCCGTCAACAAGTGTGGACACTTTTATAGACAATTTGAATGCAGTTTTAACATCAAGTGTAAATGACCCACAAAAAATTTACATTTTTGGTGGAGATATTAATATAAATATCTTGGACAACACTTCTGCATCCGTCAATGATTATTTGACATTACTTCACAGTCATGGGTTCTTCAGTGCTATTGACAGTGCAACGCGAAAAGTGGGTGATAGTGCTACATGTATTGACCATTTCTTTGTGAAATGTAAAACTAACGTATACAATAATATAAATGCTGTTATTTTAACTAGGGATTTTACAGACCATTATCCTGTTTTGTTAAACATGAAGCTTGACGTGAAGCCAGTAACTAAGAATAATAATAAAGTGGTCAGTAGAGTAAACTACAATCTTTTATCGCAAGCTTTATCGGAGACAAAGTGGGATGGTGTTCTAAATAATACAGATGTTAACACATGTACTAATCTATTTATAAATCAACTTCAAGAACAGATATATAAATGCAAAAGTACATACACAATTAGTAACAGGAGGGTAAGATTAAAGCCTTGGATCACAGGTGCGTTGTTAGCATCAATTCGTAAAAGAGACCTTTTAAAAAGGTATTGCACTTTAAACCCAAATAGCTTGGATGCGTTAAACAAATATAAACAATATAGAAACATTTTAACAAAATTAATAAAAAAGAGTAAATATGGGTATTATAAAACAAAACTAGAACAAAATTTAACCGACTCAAAAAAAACATGGAATGTCATAAAGGAGGCAACAAATGATCAAGGTAGTGGTCAAGAAATAAAAAGTATAATTGTTAAAAACAACATTGAACTTACTAACAAAAATTTAATAGCTAATGAATTTAATCAGTATTTTATTGATATTGGCAGGAAGTTGGCAGAAAATATAAAATCCACTTGTGATCAAAGGCCCTTTTGTCGAACAAATGTTAATGTAAGATCGTTCTATTTTACTCCTATTACTAGTACAGAAATAATTAATCAAATAAAAACACTTAAAAATGGCACGAGTTGCGGAGAGGATGGCATCACATCAAAGATGATAAAGGATAATCATCAGCATTTGATAAAACCTTTGGAACACATTATAAATCGCATTTTCTGTACAGGCACCTATCCCTCTATACTTAAAAAAGCCATTATTATTCCACTTCATAAACAAGGCAATAAAAAATTAACCAATAACTATAGACCAATTGCACTCATGAGTACAGTTAGTAAAATAATAGAAAAATGTATTAAACATAAAGTTGACATATTCCTAGAAAAATACGACTTATTGTCCATAAATCAGTATGCTTTTCGGGGGGGTGTCAGTACTGAGCATGCTTTGTGTAGAGTGACTGAACAAATTTTGAAAGGACTGGATGCAGGGTTAAAGGTCATAGGAATATTTCTGGACTTGACCAAGGCATTTGACACTGTGGCACATGGAGTCCTTCTGGAGAGGTTACATGATATCGGTATAAGAGGACTTGCAAATGAGCTATTTAAATCCTATCTATCTGAAAGAACACAACGTGTACGAATTGGGAATATAATGAGCGAGCCTCTTCAGATGGATTTTGGTGTGCCGCAGGGTACAGTACTTGGTCCTTTGTTGTTCAACATCTATATAAATGGTATCTTGTCAGCTTTGGATGATGGAAAGGTCTTTTGTTTTGCAGATGATACTGTTGTAATAGTGAACAGTCCTACCTGGAATTCTGTTATTGACAAGGCAGAAAAAGCTATGACGAAAATTAAAAGATGGCTGGATGATAGTTTACTATCCTTAAATATTGATAAAACCTGTTTTTTGACCTTCGGATTAACTCAGAGGACCCTTCCAAATATCCAGAAATTAAAAATTCATAGTAATAGCTGTGCTCTAGACACTAACTCTTGTAGTTGTAAAGATAATATTAAACGAAAACAGTCCTTAAAATATTTAGGTGTTCTTATTGATGAAAATTTAAACTGGAAACAACACATTGACTATGTTACAAACAAAGTTAGAAAACTAATTTATAAATTTTATGAATTAAGACATATTTTGCAACGAAGAACACTTAAAATGGTCTACTGTTCGCTTATTGAGTCTTTGCTTAATTATGGATTGATTGTGTGGGGTAGTGCTCGTAAGACCTATGTGTCATCTCTTATTGTAGCCCAAAAATATATTATAAAAATTATGTTTTTTAAGAGCAAAAGGTATTCATCGGAGTTGATATTTAAAGAAAGTAAATTACTTACTCTGGAACAATTATATATAAAATCAGTAATAAGATTCATGATCAAAACGCCTTATTATAAAAATGACATACAACATCAGCTGAATACCAGAAATGCTGCTCGACAAAATTTTACACTGCCATCTTTAACGTACTCCGCCACACAAAGACATGTGTACTACATTGGCCCAAAGCTTTATAATGGTTTGCCATCAGATCTTAGAAATAAACCATATATCAGGATAAAAAACAAGCTAAATAGTTGGATAATAGAAAATACGATTTCTTTCAATTGGTATTAATATTATTGGAGAGTTTCTATTAATTTTTTTATTTATTGTAAATAATTCCTACATAATGTTAAAAAAGTATATGTCATAATTTTAAGACCTCATTATTAATTTCAAATGGTAGTAGTGTGCACACACAGATTCTTAGTGAATCCATCGTGCATACTAAAATCAATTTAGTGGGTAGGTAATACACAAATGTAAATTTGCAAACTTATATTTTTATTTATAGATTTTTTGTTTTTGTATTTGTAAAACATTTGTTTTCTATGAAATGAAATAAATATTCTATTCTATATTCTAAAAGTTATCTTATTATATTTTTCCCGCTGTTTATCGAAACTTTCCTAGATTTTTTTAAAAAATCGTTTGGTTTGTCACTTGTCACCAGGATTTAACTTTTGTAAGTCGTGTTACCTGTGAGTGTCACATAAACACTAGCAATTATAAACAAAACGTTTAAGTCTGCATCTTGCGTTGTTAATTATTATCCTAGGAACTTAATAATAATATTAAGTACCGTCGTCAAGGGAAAGCAGCAAACAAATATAATCGCCGACTTACACGTTTTGTTACTAAGGCTGTATCACTGACTTACATGATCGACAGCAGGAAAAATAAATTATATTGTTATCAGAAACATACCTAACTTCCCATACAACCAATAATGCTATTTTTATTTCAAACTATAGTATATTACGTCAAGATCGTGGTAGTCATGGTGGTGGTGTTGCAGCTTATGTAAGAAATGGCTTAAGTTACAAAATTATTGAAACAAATTTGAATATTGAACATGTTACCCCTCAAACGGACATTGACGACAATGACACTTTATACTATGGGGCAAAAATGCTTGCTAAAAGGGTTCGCCCTAATCCCGCCTTGACGGTTTGGTAACAGAAGAGTTGTCCGGCTGTACTTAGGGAGATGGGCGAGGTCCAAACTGAACAAACGGTTAATTAGGGCGAAGTGCCGTCGTAACAGGGGTAGTTGTAATCGAGATACGTAGAAAAAAAGGGGTATTAAGGCGCCAAGGGTTTGAATTGGGGTGGGGACAATTTTTATACAAGACCTTGTACACGCCTGAAGTCCAGAACTTGCAAATGCGTCACGTTCCTGGGCGGCGTCTTCAGCTGGTTTAGGGACTTACCTTCAGCGGTTAAACAGCTCACGTCGCTCCACCTTACATTGATCTTTACAGCTAGAGAAAAACACATAAACTCGTCACAGGACGCATGCACAAGTCATAAAGAAACAAAGATAATTTTGAATATCCGTCTATTGGTTAAAATAAAAAAAGTGAGTGTACGGGTACACCTCAGGTTAGGTAAAAATACGGTCATCACTAGGTTAGAATACGACCCGTAACAAACAAAACCAACAACAAATTTCGTTACAATCACAGACCCGGCGAATCAGCGCTGGAGGCGCGGTAAACCGTGCTAAAATTTAAAACGCAAACGCCCAATACAATACCACAGTATTTGATTACGGTTATGGCGTCACTCCGCGCACTGTGAAAGGGTATGCTACACTCTAAATTCTAAAGTAACGCTACAGTAGAACTAATTTAACAATACCTGGTGGATAAGCGATGTGCTTGGTGTTGATGTCCTATGAGAGAGCCATCGTACAGGGACGCTGAGGCAGGCAGTCAAAATGGACAACGTTGGCAGCCAGGAATGGCAAAATGTGGAAAGTTTGGGATCACAAAAGTGCCCCAGGGGAGGGGTACTCACAGCACAATGGTGACAGCATACCAGAACCTTTCATGAGCAAGTACCACGGGAGCACATAACGAGAATTGGTGCCCCGAAACAAAGATTTAGTTATCCTGTAGCCGGTTTCTTTTTAAAATGCGTAACAACAGTTAATGCATAATTTACGCGATGACATGATACGACAAATCGAAACCATTTATGCCGGACTGAAACTTACGGTCACCTTCCTCGACAGGTTTATCACCACGTCTTTGACACTTGGCGCACCACTCATCTGCTCGACAGTTGAAACCCGAATCCCGATGACTCGGTAAAGTAAACTGGAAAAGTTATTACAGGATTTAAACAATAAATTAGCTGCACTAGATAAAACATCAGAATGCATAGAAAACAAAATTGATGCATGCTGAAAGAATCTGAAATAACTAAAAGCAAAACGAAGGATTACAGTCTTTAGAAAAAGAAGCACGAAAGATACAATTATAATTTACGTACTAAACGATGACGAGTATCAGAAGGATTTGGAATTGAAAAAGAAAGTAAGAGCTCTACTAAGAAATATTGACGTTAACGTTAACATGGAAAACGAAACTCAAGAATTAACAAAATTGGGCAAGCACAGGATGGAAAAAATAGACCTACATTAGTAGAACTAACTTCGTGGAACAAGAAAGATGAAATAATGAAAGCAGCAAAGAAGTTTAAATTTATAAAGGATATAAACATATGGATTAACAAAGACTTTTCCAAGGGAGTACGAGAAGAAAGAAATTTCTTGACTTTAATAAATTAAAGGCAAATGCAGACAGATATACACTGCAGCAATTAACAGAAAGTGAATAAGTGAGGGACGGGTACAACAAATGAGGAAGGTTACCGACGGGCAGGATGCGAGTAGTATAAAAACCTAGCAAGCCTTACGCCCTACCACAACAAATTAACGACGACAATAGCAATGTACTACGGCTTGAAGAGTATACAAGGAATGAAGAGAACAAGAAAAATAGTGGTAAATACCAAAGAAAAAAAACTTATTGGATGCTGGAACGTGGGAACAATGCATGTAATAGGAAAAGTAAACCAAGTCAGGAAGGAATTGGAAAAATACAACATAGTTATATTGGGCTTAAGTGAGACAAGGTGGCTTGGAAATTGCAAAATAAAAATTGATAAAGATTATTTGTTGTTATATTCTGATAAGGTGGAAGAAAATGCAGTTCACGAATATGGAGTTGCTATGCTAAACCATGAAGCTAGCAAAGCACTATTTGAATGAAAAGGCAGCACAGAAAAAATTATCACAGCAAGGTTTAAAGCAAAGGTTTTTAACATTACTATAATTAATGTGTAACATAAGATCCATGTTATCTCCAGGAAAAATGACTGAAATAGCAAACGAATTAAACAGATACAATGTCGACGTCACGGCAGTAGGAAATAAGATGGAAGGGGCAGGGTGAAATAAGAAAAGGAAACTTTGTAATGTTCTACAGCGGAGACGACAGACAAGGACAAAACGGCACAGGTTTCATCATAAGCAATAAAATGAAAAACAATATAATTCATTTCCAACCTATAAATGGGAGAATATCTTTGATGAGAATAAAAGGGAAAATAACGAATATAACATTTATAAACGCATACGCTCCGACAGAACAAGCAGAAGAACATGAAAAGGAAAAATTTTATGAACAATTACAACTAGTAAGCGAAAAAGTGCAAAAACATGACACTTTAATAACTCTGGGGGATTTCAACGCGCAAATAGGGAAGGAGGACTACATAAGAGAAGTCGCGGGAAGGGAAACAAGTTATGAGAAAACGAACGAAAATGATCAGAAGTTATGCAACTATGCAAATGCGATGGGAATGAGTATCAGTACTACAAGATTTAAACATAAAAAACTACATAAGGAAACTTGGATACACCCAAGAACAAAAATAGGCAACCAAATAGACCATATATTGGTAACAAGAAAAAGGACAAAAGAAATAAGAGATACACGATCTTATAGGGGAGCAAACGCAGATACAGACCATTTTCTAGTAGTAGCAACACTGAAACAGAAAATATCAGTAGAAAAGCAAAAAATGAACACCTGTAAGTGAAATGTAGAAAATTTTCAGAACAAGAAAGTGTGCAAAAAATTAGAAGAAAACCTAGAGGAGAAACTACAACAGACAACAGAAACATCAGATATAAACCAAGAATGAGGAAATATAAAAACCGTAACACTCAAAGCAGCAGAGGAAGTTATTGGACGAAAAAAAAGCGAAAAGAAAAGGGAATGGTTTGATGCGGAATGTGAAGAACTAATTAAAAATAAAAATAACGGAAGACTAAAGTGGTTGCAGTCAGGAAGGCAGGAAGATTATGAGCAATACAAGGAAATAAGGAGAGACATGACCAAAAGATGTAAACAGAAGAAAAAAAATTGGACTGAAAAGCTAATAGAAGAAATGGATTCCTGTAACAGAGGCAACAATGCGAAGAAATTTTATAGAAAAATAAAAGAACAGAGAAAAGAAAACGGAATAACGATAAGAGGACTCGTAAACGAAGAAGGAATAACAGAATACGATCCAGAAAAGAGAAAACGAATATGGAAAGATCACTTCAGTAAACTTAAAGGGCAAAGCGGAAAACACGAATGGGGCAATAGTTGAACCATACGATGAAGAGAGAGAAATACAATCTCCAACTTATGAAGAGACAATAAAAGTAATAGAAAAAATACAAAATGGAAAAGCAGCAGGTAGTGATGGCATAATAGGAGAAATATTAAAAAACAGAGGAAAAGAACTACATGATAGAATTCACAAGCTAATAGTATCAATATGGAAGAAGGAAGAAATGCCAGAAGAATGGAAGAAGGGAGTAATCATACCACTACACAAGAAAGGGAAAAAAGAAGACACCAACAACTACCGTGGAATAACACTATTGAATACAGCGTACAAGATATTATCAGTAATACTACACCGAAGATTAGAACCATATACAGAAAAGCTTCTTGGGGACTACCAAAATGGTTTTAGACCCGGGAGATCAACGATATACGCACTACATACAATGAATCAAATATTGGAAAAAGCTATGAATTTAACATCGAACTAAATATACTGTTTGTGGACTACAGACAAGCTTTCGACAAAGTTAATCGAAAAAGAATGTTTGCAGAAATGGCGACACTATGAATTCCAACTAAATTAATAAAACTAATAGAAATGACGATGAAAGAATCCAATGCAGTACCAAAAACACAAGATGGAACAACCGAAAGTTTTGAGATAAATATGGGGGTGCGGCAAGGAGATGCGTTATCAGCAGTGTTATTTAACATAGTTCTAGAAAGTGTAGTAAGAAAAATAGAAGACCAAGGAAATTTAAACACCAAGGGGACGCAAATCATAGCATACGCTGACGACATGGCCATAATAAGCAGGACAAGAAAAGGACTCATAAAAGCATTTAGAGAAATGGAGCAAGCAGCAAAAAAAGTGGGCCTACAAGTCAACGAACAAAAGACGAAACATATGAAATATGGAAGAAACAATGAAAACGAAAACCAAAACCTGCAAGTCGACAACTACAACTTTGAGAGCACAAGCAAATACAACTACCTGGGGACACAAAGTAACTCAAGACAAAGCAACGAAGAAATCAAGGCAAGAATCCAAGCAGGTCATAGGGTATATTATGCAAACAAGTACCTATTAAAAGATAAGACTTTAAAAAATGATAGAAAATTAAAAATATATAATACATTAATAAGGCCTGTGGTGACATATGCCATGGAAACACGATGCATAAGAAAAAAAGACGAAGAACAGCTAAGAATATTCGAACGTAAGATACTTAGGACAATATTGGGACCAAAAAAGACAAACGAAAACGAATATAGAGCGCTAATGAACTTTGAAATACAGAAAGAAATAAACGAGAAAGACATAGTGAAACACATAAAAGCACAAAGAATGGGATGGATAGGTCACATAACACGAAGTGAGAGAAAGAGAGCTATAAAAGCAACAACGGAATGGAAACCGAGTGAGACAAGAAACAAAGGAAGGCCCAAATTAAGATGGATAGACGAGGTGGCAGATGATTTAAAAATAATGGGAGTGAAAAACTGGAAAGAAGAAGCCATGAACAGAAAAACGTGGAAAAACTTAGTCGAAAAAGCAAAAACCCACCAAATGTTATGAAATAGTAAAAATCACGAGGAAAGGGGACTAATCCACCCCAGAAAAAGGATCAAGTCAAGTTCCTTTTGGAACGGCCAAAACCCAAATGGGTTGTGGAGCCTAAGAAGAAGAAGATAATTAATGTGTATGCACCCACAAATGCTGAAGCGATAGAAGTTAAGCAACAATTTTATGAATAGCTATAAGATGTTTATGAAACAAGATGAAACCAGCACAAGAAAGACGTAATAGTTCTTATGGACGATTTAAATCCAAAAATAGGTAAAGATAACAGAGGAAGAGACGAAATAATGGGAAAGGAAGGAGCAGGAGAAATAAATGAAAATGGAAGACTGTTCATTGACTTCTGTACCATGAATAATTTATTAATTGGGGGCAGCGTCTTTCCTCACAAATTTATCCACAAAGTTACTTGGACTGCACCAGGAGGTACAACACAAAACCAAATCGGCCATATAGACATAGACAAAAAACACAAAAATTGTCCAATGGATGTCAGAGTAAAGAGCAGAGCTGACGCTGCTTCAGATTACAAGTTGGTTAAAGCAAAACTAAAAGTGAAGCTGAAAGCACAAAAGCAAAAGGACCGAAAACCACCAAAATATAACACAAAATGCATTTCAGATAAAGATGAATTAATTATCACAGCAACACAATATAGAAGGAATGGCTATAGAAGAGCTATGCAAAAATACAAGGAAATCTTAAAACTGCAGCTTCTGAAACAATAGGAACAAGATCACACAGTGAAAAAGAATGAATGACGCAAAGGACATGGAGCTTAATAGCAGAAAGAAACAAAATCAAACACAAGATGCTGGCAGAAATGGACTGGAATAAAAGAAAAAGATTGGCAGAAAATTACAAGCTGTTGGACAAACAAATAAATAGGAGTGCTGGGAAAGATAGAAGAGAACATCAAGAAAGACTATTACAAGAGGCCGAAACGGCAGCAGGAAAACTAGACATGAGAACTTTATAAGATATAACACGAAAGATGGCAGTGAAATCAACTTACAGCTCACAAATTAAAGATAAGGTAGGAAAGGTACTCAAAATAGAGGAAGGGGTAGTAAATAGGTGGATACCAAATGAATGGACCTGAGTGATTATTAAATTACCAAAAGAGGAGGCAACGAATGGCAGAAGGAAGTGCACATGTGCTTTATAGATTATAAAAAAAGCCTTTGATAAAATAGATAGGGAGAAAATGTGACAAATATTAATTAGTTACGGGATACCCAAAAAAAATGTAAGACTAATTAAATTACTATACGATAATTCAACTGCATACATAGAATAAGATCGAATAAATTTAGAATAGAGAGTGGAGTAAGGCAAGGCTGCATTCTTTCACCTATACTATTTCTCATAATTATTGACTGGGTGATGAAACAAACTACAGACAGGAGTGAAGGGTCGGAGTGGAGATTTACACAAAGGCTAAGAGATGGAGAGTATGCAGATGATGTATGTATTATTACAGAAAAGAAAAAACCACTAGAAATAAAACTTAACGCATTTCAAAACATGTCGGATAAAGTAGGACTCGAAATTAATATAAAAAAGACTGAATCCGTGCAAGTAAATAGCGCAGCTGCAACCATAATACAAATAAAAGGTAAGAGGATAGAAGCTGTAGACTATCTGACATACCTGGGGGAGTATCTTAGAAGGAAGGGGAGGATGTGAGAGGAATGTGAAAACAAGGATAGCCAAAGCACAAAATTCTTTCCGCATGTTATACAAGGTATGGAATTCAAATGAACTATTACAAAATATCCAACCAGGAGTTATGGAAACTAACAGATCAAGAACAGGTTGAACTGACCATCAAGAGGCGACGTTGAAGATGGATCGGGCTCACTTTAAGAAAATTAAATAGGATATCATTAGACAAGCAATGGAGTTCAATGTAAAAGGAAGGAGGAAGCGAGGTTGACCAACCAACACATGGAGGAGATGCGTGCTTAAAGAGTGTAACGGAAGATATTTAAATTGGAATCAAATGAAAAGGACACAAAATAAACAAATATGGAATAAGTTTATATAACAGAACAGATATGCATAATTGAAATCTTAAGATATACGATAAAGTTATAATAACCCCTCCACAACACAAAACAGCTCTGTTTAAAAGGTCATGTCAATATAACACTAGCAAAGTCCACAACAGCCTCTCCGCAATAGTTAAAGTTTTAACACCTGCATTGTTCAAGAAAAATCTATTAAAAATTACGCTTCACATACAAAATAATGTTTTTTTATAACTACACGTAACTTTTTCTAACTATAGTTATTAATATAATCTTTAATATTGTTAATATTATATTGCATGTATATTTTTTATTGTTGATAGTTGATTCGTTGCCCATACTTTGTGTCTTCTAGGCAATTAATAATTATATAAACCCATGTACTGTTTGAGGCTTTCGCGGTTACTCGAATTATTCTCCTTAGCATAGAATTTCGCCTTAGACCGCGTAGTATTTGTAGATGAACAGTGCGACTTTCACTCTGATGATGCAAGCTGCAAGGTCTTGCGAAGCGTTAGTGAATATGGATGCACAAACAGCAAAACGGCCAAATCTGCCTAAGTATCCTCGTTCTCAAGATACTCAAACAACACAAGCCACCAAAGAGCATGGCCATCGCGCGGGTTTTTGCTCGACTTCACAAGGTGCAAGGCACATTAAGCCAGAGAATGCTGGGTCTTCATCTACAAATACTACGCGGTCTAAGCCGAAATTCTATGCTAAGGAGAATATATCAACCCAATTACCATTTTAAATTTACCATTTTGTTTTTTTTGTTATGAGTAGGCATTAACTTCATATTTAAATTTTATATATGATATGCAAGGTTTATATGAAAAAGCAGCCATGGTTGAGCTGCGCCTTGAGGTTCTGCTGTACCATTACTTAAAAAATCTGGTGTGATACACTCACACAACTTCCTTTTACAGTGATCTTATAATTAGCCAAAAATTTGATTTTAAATTTTTAAGCAATTGTCAAAAAATTTCGAAAATTAGAAATTCTACAAAAACAGTACAAAATAGAGCGTTAGTTTAAGAGACAAATTTTCTCTAAAATTTTAAGCTGAATTCAAAAATGTAATAATATACCGGGTGTTTTATTTAAAATAGGAATTAATAAAAAAAAATAGAAAAAAAACAAAAGAAACCCATTTTAGAAGTATTCAACTGGAAAATCACTTATTTCACATTAATACACATTAATAATATAATAAAAATTTAAAGTTTGAAAAAAATCGTTAGAGCCGTTTTTGAAAAAATCGAAAAAAACTGAAAAATCACGAGAGTAAACACCTATTTCCGGGTATGCGATTTTCTTCAAAAGCTTGCTGTTTCATCTACATAGTACACAAAACTTATATATAAAGTTGCAACGCCATAGCTCTTTTTGTTTTTGAGATATTCTGTTCACAGACAGACAGACAGACAGACACACAGACAGACAGACAGACCAATGAACAAAAACATGTCTGTTGAAAACTCAATTTCGAATTTTTGGGGTGAATCCAATACTTCCTTTATGGTAAAAGGAAGTAAAAAGGTAGGTTTTTCTCTGTTTTTCTTTGTACATAATTGGCATCTCAGAATAAAGACTTTATTATTATTATTATATTATTTAAAACTTTTTTACGGTTATGAAATCGGTGTATTAACCAGGTCGACCGTATCAAGATCCTGATAATATTGGGGCAACTATCAATAGTTTATTTGTATAGAAATGTTCATACTATATGACAGGTGTTAAGGATGGCTTTTTCTGAAGTTCCAGGTATTATTATTATTATTATTATTATTATTATTATTAAATACTGGGCAGTGAGACGAATTCATTGTCATGTCGTAATTTAACAAGTTTCATGGGCGGAAAACGCCCAGCGGTTAGGCAACTGATTCTACTGGCATGTTGAATGTAAGATCCCAGCGGACTGCAGTGTTCTACTTAAATACATTTTCCTATGTAATCTGCAATTCTTTCCGCCAAGGTCATTAATTGTCTCTAGATGGCGATACAGTTTGGTGTCACTTCGGCTTTCGAAAATATGTCACAAAGGTGTTAAACACTGTTCCATTTGCCGGTACAAAAATGGATTAATGCATTGTAGAAATTGACCGCTGGATCAGGCGTATGTAGCATAATCGATTTGGCCACATTTTCGACCCTAACCATGCAAAAATAAGTTGTTGGGCAAGCACATTTTTTGTTTAAGTTTTCGGGCAGAATTTTCTGCCTTCAAGCTACGGTTTAAAGCTGCCCAAATAGAGCAGATGTCTACAGCATTGCCGAGTAACGTGCAGTTTAGTCTGCCTTTGTTCCCGCTGCCCCCTGTATCTTTCAATCAGCCCCAAGGGAGCCTCCTGTGATGGCAGTAAATGCGGGGAGCTAACATCACCTTCACCTTGTGCTGGATGGGGTTTGAACTTAACGGCTATTTTGTTATTGTGATCTAATAATTGACATGCTATTGAATTCCTAACGGCCTCGCCGTTTGTTATCTTAATTTAGTAGTTCATATATGCCTTAAAGCTAGCGGCTTCACCGCTGTTGTAGCAAACTGTAATTCAGGTGTGTTAAACGAACGTCAGTTTCAAGCTGAGTTAGTACAGTTATAATTAACGTGGCTCTGCATGCTAATAAATTAGCTGAGTGAATGGTGAACCCACGTACGTTTATTCCATAACTATTGCCATAGTAATTAAGTTTGCTGGAGAGAAAGCTACCCCAGCAGGTTATTTGGTATACTACTAAGACATGCAGATATCTGCCAATTTAACACATTAACGGTGGAACGCAGTACCGCTGTGTCATTCATTCAGTATACGGGATGTTACTAAATTATACCTGTTTTGGCCGACTTACAGTTTAAAGTAATTAATTTTGGAATCTGGCTTTTACATGTCCTCAGCAAAGGTTGCGTTTTCTGATGCACACTGTCTCAGGTTTTGATTGATTAAGATTTGAAACAATAAAGAAGCCGACCTGCGATTAATTAATAAAATTGATCGATGGTAGTAAGAATCGCAGATCAACCCACCTACAGTTTGTACACCACGGTAGCTCTGAAAACTCTTTACTCACCGCGATGGCCCTAACTAACTCAAATTTCGGCGGCCGTGGATCGTAGGTTCAAATCATCAGCTGTGTGCCCTGGAATGTCTTCAAAAAAAAAGGAAAGGAAATGGGCGCCAGAAATCAAAAGATTTCAAATAATAAGAGGAAATAAACTGCAATTGACTAACGTTTAATTAATAAGTAATAAAAAGTATCAGTAGTAAATTATCAGAATAATTAAAATGCAAATAATGTTATAACAAAGTTGTGTACGTAAACTGAAGGTTGCGACACGCATAAAATCAAGAAAACCCCTTTCGGGTTATTTTAATAACTTTACCAACAAATTATTCGTGCATAAGCTTATCACAGTCATTTAATAAATTCTTCTGTTTAAGATATTGAAATAAAAAAGCGTGACTGTACCTTTTACAGAGGGTCGAAATACACATCAAAATAGCAACTTTTAAATACTGAGCATAATTAACTATAAGCATAAAAATTCAAATGTCAAAAGCAAGAGCATGTATGAAATTGAACATTACATGTTAATAATGGCAAAACGTATGAATTTAAATTCCAAATAATTACTGGTTTAAAATATATAAAAGTAAAATTCAGGTATTGAAGATAATTTGAGATTTAATCCCGGAGTAGCACTAACTAACCTCGAAACATAAGCTGGACGTGAACTCCGTGGATGCGCCGAAAATTGCTGCGGAGGCATTCTCAAAAGGCAGCAAATACACCGAACCCAGCAGGTGTCGAAAATGCGATAAGGCTAGTGCCTTGGCCTCCGAGATAAACTCGTGATTGAAACTGGTAATTAAGAGCTAAGAAAAAATGTAATTACTATGGAGATAATAAAACAGAAAAGCGCCATCGTACCTGATCATAATCAGCCCTTAGAAACATACTGCTCATTAAATTAATTGAGTGCACGTAATTTGACTTAAACACACAAACTTTAGCCACGCCGGTGGCGGCGAGCCAAAGCGAGGACAGCAAGTGCGAGGTACGAACAATTCGAGCCCAAAAGAAGACTCGCACTCTGATAAGAGATAGCGCGGGTCAGAAAGGGCATCGCGCAAACGAAAGGAACTCGATACAGGTACAAAATAAGCTGCTTTGGAAAATTTACGAATTCGAAATGCAAAGGATTTATAATTCAAGTAAAAATATACAGGTTAGGCCTGAAATAATTGGATAACTGGCGAAACAATTAGACGAAGCCAAAAAATTGTTTCAGATTGTGATATTTACATATGTGATATATTTATTTTTGTGATAGTATTGTTATTGTCCGTTAATGCCAGTAATTACAAATCGATTTTATTCCCCCTGTTATTGATCCATTATCTATTTGCAACATTATACGATTTATCGAACTGTGGGTTTTCATTGTTTATGTTGTATTGTTACCTTGAGCAATTTAATGGTCTGTTCGCTCAAATGAACCAGGGAAGATGGGCCTAAAACCATTTGGCGGCCCTATAATTTCGACCGTTTAGTTTTGAAGGTAAGTTACCTACGCCCTTCCACTGAGCTAGTACGAGTGCATGTTCCGATTCGACATCGGCAATTATTAATGTAACAACAGAAAATTATGATAAAAGAATCATTTAACCAGGAATGCAAGGTAATTATAGAGGAAACGACAAAGGCAAGACTGACCTGGATAAACACGGGAATACCAGAAAGCAGAAAAAAATTTGAAGATAGAAGAAGAATGGCCAAACACGTATGCAGATGGAAAAGAAGGGAGCAAAATGGAAAAGCTTGAAGGGAGTTATCTTAACAAAGAAATTTGAAACTTTTACAAGGACAATCAAATCATATTGACACAACGTTACTATCTAAATACAGAAAAGATAATTTAATAGGGGGATACGAAGAAAACCATGAAAGATGGAAAAATACGGTAAACAGGCTGATGAAAGAAGTAAAGAGGAGGAAGTAGAAGAAGAGCACAAACAAGAGCATTAGATTATTTTCTTTGGGTATATATAAAGTCGCATGTCTACGCCGATAAACCGGAAACAATTGACTACTTGGAGGCCAACATTTGACGCGTTATTGTCGAAATACAGCCTGATTTACTGCAAAGAGTATGTGAAAATTGGACCGCCAGATTACGTCATATACCCGCCAGCCGCGGCGGTCACATGCCCGAAATAATATTCAAACATAAATGCCATAAAATTATCTTTCAAATAAAGCCAATTTCATGGATATTGAAAACAGTTTTCTGTGTTTTATTTCAATTTAAAGTTCCCCGCCTCTAAAAAAACACCCTTTAGTAGTGCATTTAGATTCAATTGTGCCTAAAACGTTGTACGTGCCCCAGGCCAAAAGAAAGTTTATACCCTTGGATCAATAAAGGCCTTCCGTTATGTGTCAGGCGTAAACTTTCTCTTTCCGTCCTCTATACATAAATAACTATTTTGTTTAGAATATCAGTTTTTTTACAAAACAGTATAGAGTAGTTATTTATGTATTAATGGCATAATCAATAAATTATGCAGAATGCTTTAAATTTGTTGAGATTATAATCTTGATTATGCACTTGGCACATACTTATAACGTTTTATTTTGTTTTGGTTCTCGAAAAGGACAGAGTTCTACAATTCAGTGGTTTGTTCATTGTTATGCTGGCATTATAAAATTTTGTTTTACTATGGTTACTGTGTAGATTGTTGGTGTTGCTATATTGTTTGTTGTACTGCTTAGCAACGTTATAGGCCCCTCGTGGGCCAATAAAGGAGCTTATGGTTCTAAAATAAAATAAATATAATCATCTGTAATTTGCTAATTCTAATAATACCTATTTGTTCCAGGTCTTACAAACTCTGAAGTTCCCATAATCGTATATTACTGAGCGAAAAAGTATTACTGCTCAAGCCGACATTAAACTATCTATGATGGCCACTAATCAAAGAACAACAGATAGTAACTTTTATAGTTCCACAGCAACTTCACTGGATAAATTAAGAGTCTTAGATGGCAATGAAGATATTAAGCAGTGTTCTATTAAACAAGAAATCATTGCAAGCAGTATTAACATCAGTGATTATTCGGAAATTGATATTAAATATGAGTTTGGAATTAAAAACCAAAATGATATGACCCAAAATTCAACAACACAGAATTTGGTTACACCTACGAAGCCTCTTACAGGCAAAAATCCTTATTCTTGTTCAGTTTGTGGATATAAAACTGCTAAGAAAAATTACTTAGTCACACATATGAGGACTCATACAGGCAGGAAACCTTATTCTTGTTCTCTTTGTGAATGTAAAACAGGTGTTAAACGTCAGTTAGTTCGACATATGAGAACTCATACTGGTGAAAAACCTTATTTTTGTTCTGTTTGTGATTATAAATTTACCAGAAAAGATAGTTTAGTCACACATATGAGGACTCATACTGGCGAAAACCTATATTCTTGTTCTGTTTGTGAATATAAAACAGCTGTTGAAAGTAGTTTAGTCAAACATATGAGGACCCATACAGGCGAAAAACCTTATTCTTGTTCTGTATGTGAATTTAAAACAGCTAATAAAAGTAATTTAGTCACACATATGAGGATTCATACAGGCGGGAAACCTTATTCTTGTTCTCGTTGTGAATATAAAACAGCTGTTAAAAGTCAGTTAGTCAGACATATGAGAACTCATACTGATGAAAAACCTTATTCTTGTTCTATTTGTGATTATAAATTTACCAGAAAAGATAGTTTAGTCACACATATGAGGACTCATACTGGTGAAAACCTATATTCTTGTTCTGTTTGTGGGTATAAAACTGCCCAGAAAATTCATTTAGTCACACATATGAGAACGCATACAGGCGAAAAACCTTATTCTTGTTGTGTTTGTGAATATAAAACAGCTGTTAAAAGTAGTTTAGTAACACATATGAGGACCCATACAGGCGAAAAACCTTATTCTTGTTCTCTTTGTGGCTTTAAATTTGTGGAGAAAAATAAAGTAGTCAAACATATGAGGATTCATACAGGCGAAAAACCTTATTCTTGTTCTGTTTGTGAATATAAAACAACTGTTAAAAGTAGTTTAGTCATACATATGAGGACACATACATGCGAAAAACCATAGTTCAGTTTTGAATATGAATTCGACAACTTCTAATAAAGTATGATCAAAAATTTATTTCATCAAGTATGGGTATGGAATAGTTTCTAATTTATGAATGTAACTCCGTTTATATTTAAATGTCAAACTTTGTTACAGTTTTAATTCCTCAGATCGACATTGATCAAGAGCACTGTCAAAAATCGGGTACAAACTACAGGGTTCGCCGGCTTTACTATAAAGGACACAGATCTTAATGTGCTGGAGTAGATTTTGTTTCTCCGGTTACCTGCGCTTAGCTCAGACGGGAAGGCGTGGTTCGAGAGTACAAAGAAAAACCGGCGGGGTACTTACCCTAAAGCTTGCTTAAAAGAAAAAGAAATGCCTGAGCGCCACTTGGTTCTGGTTAGGGGTGGCTAACGTGTCTAGAACCAAGAACAATACACGTAGCCTATGGGGAAGTCCTCCACGTAACTGCACTCCACTACAGCGTCCCCTCCACCAAGCTCCTTCGGGCCTGTTGGTGTATACCCGGGGTGGTCTTGCAACAAATGACTCACCTTGATGACCACACCCTCTAGAGCAATAAAAGAAAACACTGACAAGCCCAAATCTAGGGCGTTCTTACTTGAAGAGCAGGCTTTGGGTTCACATTTAATTACATCAGGCTTTTGCCGTAATTAACTAATGACTAAAGGGTTCAGCAACAACAAATAACTAGACTGACATTAGCAAAGGTTTATGTTTAATGGCCCACCCAGTGGTGAGTTTAAATTTATTACAAAGGGTACATCCTAACTGGAATTTCGGGGTCCCCTAGCAAAAGTTAACTTAATCTAAGTATCATTAACAAATAAGCAGAACAAAATCACAGGAGAGACGCCCCTGCATATAATAATTAATTTGAACAATTCGAGTAAACGGGCGTACGCAATGTCCAATATAAACTTCAATAGCGCACGACAGATGGTCGATATCACTTCACACGGCACATGATTAAACAAAGCGAAAACACATATTTACTGTAAACAATTTTACCTTAGCCCCAAAGCGTGTTTTTTTTGGCGGGAGCGGTGAACGAGGTCCTGGTGAAGTCACCTGGCAAGGAGAGCTGCAGTGCAGACGGAGTTGTTGGGACGAGAGTTTAGGGACTCCCCGGTAATCAGGAACAAGAGATGACGGCCTTCGATGAAGCTCAGGTGCAGCGTAACGAGGTGTTACGAAAAATCCCTCAATGGTTGTGGGAAAAATGACAGCAAAAAAACTACACTATTGCGCGGCGGGCTTCCAAAAATTACAAACAGCAGGGCGTTGATACACGAATTTGCAAACAGCAATGGTTTTTCCCCACTTAACAGGGAAAAGTTAGTTACGGCTTAAAGATGTCGTCTCTAGTCGAATGTGCAAATAATGCAAATATCTTTCCCCGGAAAGTACACTATAGGAGACGAATCGGCCATTCGTATCAACGCCCGCACACGCAATCCCAAAACACACCCAACAATCAAACGCTTCGAAGGTTTGAGCTTCACTGACTTAAAAATTCTAACCCCGCTTAACAATCACAGAGTTAATCCCCTCGTCGCTGTGCAACCGTCTCTCTCTCTCCAATGCGGACGGGCATGTTCCCTCTCAAGATTACACCATTCCTTACCGCGTTGTGAAATATAAGGAAATTTTACTACGTAAGCTTAATTGGGCAGAAAGGGGCCTTGAGTCCTGAACAAAGAATTTTGTGGTATAGCGAATTCCAAAGTATCGGGTTACTACGAAAAGTCCCCGGATTGATATGGACCGAAATAACATTTGAAATCTCATTTCTTTATCGCGTAAGACAAAGGGAGCTTAAGTTTAAAATGCGCTGGCTGCACAGAGTTCCGAGAATTTTGTATTGAAGGCGCCTGGGTGTCGAAATAAACACATTAGCGTGCGAAGCGAAAATGTTTATAAAGAAATATTCCATTGGGGTGTGATTATTTTTGATTTGAGTTCAACCGGACTTTGGATATAACTGGAAGCCCCAAGGCTACAAAACGAACCAAACAATTTGAACGTGGCACAGAAGTGCTTACGGAGAATTTCCGTCAATGGTTTGTATCTTAAAATGTGACCTAAATAAATCGGTAACAGCTTTTAGAAATACAGGGCCGGCTCTCGGGATTTTTAGATTGAAATTGAATTTTGTGTAAAACGGGTTCGACTAATTTTTGATGACAACCCATAATTGGATTAATCGCGTGAATCGCTTAGTGACGTCGAGTCATCTAACAACTTGGCATTTTATTTGTAAGTGACCTTTAGTTTCATTCATAATTAGGAACTATTCCATAGCCATACTAGATGAAATTAATTTTTGATCATCTTATATATAGAGTGATTGAAAATAATTCTCTTGATCTATGATTTTTGACATAGCGATGCAGATAGGGAAGCCGTAACAATGCCGCCTCGTACTGATTATGAACAAAGTAACGTATCCAGGGTTACATTCAGGTTACCGCTAAATATTTGACGCAGAAAGCATGTGTGTAATTGGTGTTGTATTTGTTCAAAATTGTGCGGAGAAGAAAGACTATTACTGCAGTGCCGCCGTCCACATAGACAAATTAACCTTTTTTTACAGTCTATACAAATTTTTACGTTACGTAGGCTGTTAGATTAATTTTCCAATCATAGACGCTTTGAGTATTTTGGACTAGTACCTTTCTGTGCATCACCAAATAATTTGCTAATGTAAGTTCGTGTACAGTTACGGACACCTCAAAGTGCACGGTTTTTTGTTACTATGGTTATTTTTGAGATTTTTCGGCCTGTTAAATGAGGGTTTCTCCAGTGGCGTTGCTTGTGGTTATAAGACTAGGTATTACTTTTTTAATGTATGTATTTTAGCAACGTTTCACAAGTAAGCAAATTATATAATATTATGTATTTAATCAATATGTATCAGTATTCAATTGCTACTACTCTTTGCAGTTTGTTTCGCATGGAGTTCACCAATGTTTCCATATTGTATCCTCCTCTCAGTTCCATCCAAGCATTTCTTATTCTTTCCCATAATTCATTGGCGTCGTTTGGTGCAAAATTCCTGGTATACATTTTTGTAGTTAAAAACCCCCAACGATTTTCGATATGGTTCGAGTCCGGATTTCTTGCAGGCCATGGTAATAAATTGATATTCTCATCAAACCATCAATGAACAACCCCTGCTGTATGCACAGGACAGTTATCCTGTGAAAATAATGTTATCAATTACGTTAACATAAACAAAATTAATTAATTAGGTAATACCTTGCCTGTTGAACAGTAAATTGATTAGGAAAGACCTCTCTTCCAGATGGCAGCATCACATTTTGCAAAATGTTGCGATAATTTTCAGCATTCAGTCGACCATTAATTCTATTGCGATTCCCCAGATCTGTGAGCATTGATCCATCCCCATACGTTTACAGAGAATCATCCACTACTCCTTAAGGGTTGAATTTTGTGGTCTACACCACCCTTAATCGTCAATTGGTAAACGATTGAAATACCTTTTCATCTGAGAAAAGAGTCGTGTTCCAAAAGTCGTCGATCTCATTCAAATACTCGGTTGCAAACTGTACTCTTCGTTCTTTGTTCTCTGGTGTTAAAAAAACTTGTCTTGCAGAAGTCTCTGCTGCCAACGATTTTTAATTTTGAAAGTGCAGCTCTTGCTCACATGCAAATCTGTTGCGACTCGACTCAGCGACCAGTCCTCTTCCAGTTTTGCAATAGCTCGCATTTTCTCTGCTTCTGACAAATGTCTGGGAATTTTGTGAGTTTTCAGGTCTATGACAGTTGATGACAAACGTAAACGTCAAAACTCGACGCCTATGATTAGAATATCGTATTACAAGCTAAAAATCTGCCGTGCACTTTGAGTTGGCCGTACCGGTACCTACTTCATATCACATTGAAAATTTAGTCTTAAACACATAGTTGCGACACGTTTTTAATTGAATGTTTATTTATATTCTTAAGGTAGGAAATCCACAACTAACTAATTAAAACACCCGACTACGACAAATTTGTTTATAGATTAATAGATCAGTGAACTAAAACTAACACAGGCAGATGGAGTGTGCATAATTTCACATGCTCGTAAGTGTACCAACAGGACTTGCTGCAGTTGTGATCGTTGTGATAGTTAACCAAGCAAAACAGTTCAAACTGCACAACATTAAGCAAATTGGACGTTCTTGCATAGTAAATGTAGATAAGACATTTAGGTCTAGCAATCAGGGATATATCTGCACATAGGACAAACTAATTAGTAAGTTTTCTTAGACTTTGAGTGAAGACTTTCTTGCTTAATAGAAAGATACAAAACACTGCATGCTGACATAAAATGAAATAACTCAAAATTGCATATTTTGCAGATAGGACTTTTTTCCTTAGGAGGGCAATGTTTATACTATTCAAATTCTCCTTCGTGGAATAATATTTCAGTTCAAGTTTCAGAAACTTACATTTTCGATTCAAGTTATTTATGATATTTGCAGCATCTTGAAAATTATATATACAATGTGTCCCAGAATTGATTGTATTTTTTTATTTTTATTTTATTTTATTCTGCACTCCGCCAACAGCCGGTAGGCCAATTATAGGCGTCGCTGTACATTTTATGGGGACTTCCAACCTCACTAACGACTGTCATGATGTTATTATGACAACCGCGACCAACTTTTTTCCGTGACAGCCATACCACGAGGTGCCGGGTGAAGCAGTCGTGGAACTCTCATCCAAGTTCTGACCACAGAGAGCGTTGCTTAACTCTGCTGATGGAACGTGGACGCTTGTTCAAGCTACACCACCTGGGACCCTGATGTTACAAGAGGTGAGATACAATAACAATTTTTAAATTTTATTTTAAGAGTGTGGGATTAGGTCCTGCTTGATCTGAAGATAATTTTAAGACTATTTGCAGTTTTTGAAAAAACGAGTTGCGGCCTTGACAGTGAAGCGAAAACTATTTTCTCTTCAGGTAAACTATCCTTTTTGTTCATGATATTTATTTATTTATTTATTACAAGTATGGACGGACTCGAAGTCCTTTTACAGAAAAAAAAAATAACATAACATTAATTCCAACGATAGTGACGACATGGCTCGTTCACTCAAAAACAAAATAGTACTCCTCGCTGCGTTACAAAAGTGACTCAAACTAGGATCTAAAATATCACATGAGAGATCATTACACATGGCGCATATACGGGTTAGAGGATTGTTTAAGGTGTAGCACGACGTATAAGTTGACAAGGCAAAGGTGGTGACTGATCTCGAGGGCCGTGAAGGCACCTTGAACATCAATTGACTCAAAAGAAGGGGGCAGTCCAGTTGTCCATTTACTAATTTGTAAAGAAAAAGCAGATCAAAATATTTCCTCAGGGACTCGAGTGAGGGAATTTGTACCGTTATAGATATTTCTTGATAGTTGTGATCGCAAAATGGGTCCTGCAATCCCAGTCTCGTCGCTGCAATTCTAAAAAATTTATGTTGGACCGTCTCCAGCCGATCAATGTACACTTTAAAGTTTGGAGACCACACTATTGAGCCGAACATTAATAAGGGTCGCACAATCATAACATACAAAGTCTTAATAGTTGAAACAGGCCTGAGTTCAAAGCAAACTCTCCTAATAAACCCCAAAAGTTGATTTGCTTTGTTAACTGTGAAATCTATTTGTTGCGAGAAAGACAGTTTAGAATCGAAGATTACCCCAAGATCGCGGCAAAATTTTACTAAGAAAACTTGTTGAGAATGAAAAATTATGGCCCTATATAAAATATTAGGAAGTTCTACCTACTTAGATCAAACCGTCATTTTTAATGAATACAATTTTAACGGTTTATTTTAAGTAGGTAGATCTTTCTGAAATTTTGTATAAGGTCATAATTTATCATTCTTTTCTTGGTAAAATTTTGCAGTATCATGAATAGAAAGGAAAGTGTATCTGAAAAGAAAATAGTTTTCGCTTCACTGTCAATGCTGACTTATTTTTTCAGAAATTGAAAATATTCTTAAAATTTTCTTCAGACCAAGCAGGACCTAATCCCACAAACTTAAAATAAAAATCCAAAATTTTTTAGTTTATCTCACCTCTGGTAACATCAATTCTGGGACACACTGTATATTCAAACAAAGTTTTTTGTAAGTGATTAAATATGACCTAACAACTATACTACTAAAAACCACGCCGATCTACAGTGAAAGCCAAAATGTTTTCTGCATTGTTAATTAGCAATAATTGCTGCGGAATAGCTTCAATTTCTTGCCGGATATTACTTTTGAGCTCTGGGTTTACTCTTTAAGACTTTGCTCTTTAAATATCCCCAGAGAAAAAATTCTAGGACAGAAATATCAGGAGATCTCGAAGGCCAATTAAGATCACCGTTTCGAGAAATTATTCGATTGGGAAATGTCTGACGCAGGGTTTCTATACTTATCTCTGCAGTATGACAGGTCGCCCTGTCTTGTTGACAACTGTCAAAATCTCTCCAAAGCCTCCTCTTTCAATTATCTTCAATAGATTAGCGGTAGGTAAAGTATATGTTTTGTTGTTGCTAATTAAAAATGAACAAATTATTTTGGCTTCCACTGTATTTGAATTCACTAACTTTTAAATTTTTTTGGTATTATTTATAACCAATTCATTGTTGGAAATGTTTCCAAGCGATTACTTAAAAAAACTCATTTGTATATTTTGTGTGTACTGGGTGTCCCAGAAATAACCGCTCAAACAAAAACACATGAAAGGAGCCAATGAGTTAACACAGCTTCTGAAATATTATGAAAATCAGTTAAGATTTACTGAATTAAAAATGATTAAAGTTTTACCTAAAAATGGAGTGCGCCACTGCTTTCTATAGCAATATTACAAATCTTGTGACTTTTGAACTTATTTCCTTAGCAACTAAAGTACGTTTTTTCCTATAAAAATTTTCAAGGTTAAGATAAAATTGGCAAAACTGCTTTTTTAAAATTATTGGAAAATTTATTTCCTTCAGGTTTTTCTGTAAACAACTTGTGTCATTCTGACATTTAAAATGAAATTGTCAGCTTTTCTTTTTTGAAACTGAATACGCGTAAAAAACGGAATCTTTTCAAATTAATTGTAAAAAAGCAATTCTGATGTGTGCAGAGGAACTGTTGGATCTGCAGCCTAACATACCAGAAGAAGATGTTTATGAAAGATTAGCAAGAGCTTTTGAAGTACTTACATAGAACTTTAATGCCAAATTTTAAATTTTCCACCATTTTTTAGTTCTAAAAAGTTACTAAAACAAATTCTACCAACATATATTTTTTTTAAGGAATCCAAGTTATGCCAACATAAACCCTAAATTCTTTGACCTTGAAAATTTTTATAGGAAAAAAACGTACTTTATATCTTTTTGAAAGTCTGCTTGTTTAGATCAGTTTTTTAATCAAATTTCAAAATGGTCAGAATAAAAAAAAAATTTTGGGGGCAATTCCCCACCAACAGGATGCTGCAGTTTTTTGCGCATTTATTTCTGGGAGACCCTCTATAGTTATTATGTTTATTATTGTAATATAGTATTATATATTATTAGTGTAATGTAATTAGAATTGTTATACTTTAGATTAGTGTAAGATACATGTAAAAAAAATATTTCAGTAGTTTAGTATGATTAGAACGGTTATGTTGTAGATGATGCATAAAATATAAATGTAACCCTACACCAAAAGATAATTGAGTTTTTTAACAATGTATATGAAGTGGTATACCTGTTACGCCAGTGAACATTCACAACATATTTTGTCCTGAATGCTCACCAGTTTACCAGCAGCTTATGAAAAACTGAAATTAAATCTTTGATAAAAACGTTGTTTTTCTGTTTCCTGGCATCTGAAAGAATGCATGCAAGATAAATGTATTTTTTTCTTTAAACTAATTTTGTCTGTTCAGGGTTAAATGACCTAGGTAGGTAAGTTATTGACCGTGTGTTTTTGTTTTAACCGACAATCGTATTACACATGTTTTATGCAAGATAAATGATTGAAAAAAGTTATAAATAGAATAGTTCAGTTTGGTGAGCCTCAATACTGGTTAAAATTATGTGAAAATAAGTGGGCTTCCGTAATACCCTATATAGGATGATACATTAATTAACATTTTTTTAGAGATTTATATATTAAATTGCTGATATCAAATATTAGCTATAAATTATTCATGATTTTTGTTTGAATAATAAAAATCAATTGTTGCAATAGTTATTGAGACCGTAAGTGTTAGACTTGCAACTTTTTTTCATAAGTGTGGAGGGTTATTAATCGAGGCACAGTTCTGGTAACTAAGGAAACGTCTATTTAAAATCGTTCATTCCTAAATTAAAAGCAAACTGATATTGATTTAAAAAAGCCTACTTTTTTAACTGAAATTTAAAATATATATATATATATATATATATATATATATATATATATATATATATATAGTAATATAAAAACTCTTCACAGCTCGTGTGGTTACAGAATAGTTTAAGATGTTGGCTGGGAACGGATGAGAATCCACCCACAGCACTGGGCACAATATTCAGAGCTTGATTGGTTATAGGAAATTAAAACCACATTGTATCTTGTCAGACGTTTCAGAATACTTTATTCTATTTTCGATGACACCTAGAGGAGAATTAACAATAGTCACAGGGGTGATAAAACAAGCAGTAGTGATCTTACCGAAAAATACTAGGGCATAACCTTACAGTTGTTAACATGTGTTGATGAAAATTTATATTTTAACAGGTATGAAGAGGGTGGTGAAACCGCATTTTTGTGAAACAACAGAAGCACATTGAGTACTACTGAATGGCGTAATAACACTTTAAAATACACTGTATTTTAAAGCAGAAGCACATTGAGTACTGCTGAATGGCGTAATAACACTTTAAAATACACTGTATTTTAAAGTGTTATTACGCCATTCAGTAGTACTCAATGTGCTTCTGTTGTTTCACAAAAATGCGGTTTCACCACCCTCTTCATACCTGTTAAAATATAAATTTTCATCAACACATGTTAACAACTGTAAAGGTCGGTTGTCATTGCGCGAAAGTCACTCGCGCAACTGTTTCGCGAAACTAGTCTCGCCTCATATATACCGCTGATTCACCCAGAAACGTTTTTCGCGAGTATGATTCGGGGTGAGCCACTCGACAGTCGGTTTTTAGAAGCGCATCAAAGAGGCTCGCTTGTCACGTTTCGCTCAAAGTGAACAAGGTTTTTCTAGTTGCGCACTAAAATGGACCAAGAGGAAAGCATCCGTCTTATTGAATTTTATAAAACATATCAGTTCCTGTGGAATGCTAAAGAAAAAGCATATCACAGCCGCAATAAGAGGGAGGATGCGTGGAGGGCTATGAGCATCAAAATGAATCGCCCTGTAGCCACTCTAAAGGCCAAAATGAAAACTCTAATGGGCTCCTACAGGAGCGAAAAATCCAGGGAGAAGAAAAGTAGGATCACTGGATCAGGTATGTGGACTTTTATAATTTTTGAAATAAATAGACTGAAGTAATTTCATATTATTTATTGTAATTAATAAACAGATCTCTCTATTTTTCTAATTTGAAAATAATTTTCTACAGGTAGTGAAGATATACAGGGTGTTTCATTAATAATTGGAAATATTTTAACTGTAGAATCCTGGGCTCAAAATATTAATATTTAACCCAAATCACTTAGATAAAATGTGGCTCGTTACTGAGATATAGGGTGTTCTATTTAAAAATTTAAAAATGATTTGTCCCCATTACTTTAAAACTATTTGACGTATCCGTATCATATTTGGCAGGAAGTTTAGACACTGTAAACCATGCTAAATTGTGTTAAATAAACGTTTCTGACTACTACCAGAGGCGTACCACAGGGGCAAGTGTGTGGTTGACCCTTCCCAAATTCTACGCCACTGGCGGAATTGCCATTTTAGCACAATTTTTCGACTCTCCAATACTTTCTATGTAAATAACATACTCTTTCTTCGTCACGATAACGTCATTATTTTTCGAGATATTTAAATTTAAACAAAGCGGAACAGTTATTTTGATTTTAATGTGTATTAATTATGTTGGTGTTTTATGTCATAAGATTGCATTTATTACGCAAATGAAACTTTAATCCGTATTAACAAAAAAATATAATGTTATTTATTGAAATTTATTGAAACAAATACATGGATACATTTTTTTTATGTTGAATGCATCTATGTATTAGTTTCAAGAAATTTCAATAAATAACATTATGTTTTTTTGTTAATACGGATTAAAGTTTCATTTGCGTAATAAATGCAATCTTATGACAAAAAACACCGACATAATTAATACACATTAAAATCAAAATAACTGTTCAACTTTATGTTTAACTTTAAATATCTCGAAAAATAATGACGTTATCATGACGAAGGAAGAGTATGTTATTTACATAGAAAGTATTGGAGAATCGAAAAATTGTGTTAAAATGGCAATTCCGCCAGTGGCGTAGAATTTGGGAAGGGTCAACCACCCACTTGCCCCTGTGGTACGCCTCTGGTAGTAGCCAGAAACGTTAATTTAACATAATTTAGCATGGTTTACAGTGTCTAAACTTCCTGCCAAATATGATACGTATACGTCAAATAGTTTTAAAGTAATGGGGAAAAATCATTTTTAAATTTTTAAATAAAACACCCTATATCTCAGTAACAAGCCACATTTTATCTAAGTGATTTGGGTTAAATATTAATATTTTAAGCCTAGAATTCTACAGTTAAAATATTTCCAATTATTAATGAAACACCCTGTATATGAATCAAAATGGTTTGCCTACAAGTATTTTGATTTCCTGTCTGACAAAGACGAACCAAGAGAAACGGTGGATACTGAAAGCGAGGTAAGTGGCTTCTTAATAGTTGTCTTGCCACGGTAAAGGGTCATTCAAAACAAAATGGTTAGCTAAATGTAAACGAATGTTTTTGGGACGTTCGGATGTTCTTCGTGGGATATTACGAATAGGCATTAAAGATGTCATTGGTTGGTCATTTCGCCATTTGCCACTTCTAATTTCTCCATCTCTTTCAGAGTCGAAAATGCCGGGTGGTGTATAAATTTCTCGCGAAGGGCGTTTGCGTAAAAAGTTATGTAAATATATAGTTGTCAATGTAATTTTTGTTGCTATTTCTGGTCCCAATAGCATAGGTTTTCTCAATACACGAAATACAGAACTCAATATTCCAAACGCATTCTCAACGACGCGGCGAGCTCTAGAATGACGATAATTGAAGACACGTTCAGGTGCACCTGTTTCTGGATTTCCATCGAATGGTCTCATTGTGTACTCATTCAAAGCGAACGCTTTGTCCCCCAATATCATATATGGTATTTCTATGGAATATGGAATTTGCAAGACTTTTGGATCTGGAATAGTTAATGTACGGTTCTCCAATTTGTTGTACAGCGTTGTATTTTTGAATACACCACCATCCGATATTCTGCCTTGACAACCTATATCGACGTAAATAAAATTGTAGTTTGCGTCAACTAATGCAAAGAGCACAATGCTAAAAAAATTTTTGTAGTTGTAGTATTCGGTGCCTGAATTAACGGGTGCTTGTAAGACGATATGCTTTCCATCCATAGCCCCGACGGCGTGAGGAAAGTTCCATTTACGTTCGAATTCGGTGGCAATCTGAAGCCACTCTTCTGTAGTAGAGGGTAGCTGTAACAATAATTAATACATAAAATAAAAATAAAGAAAAAATAGTAAAAATATAGAATAAGTTTGTTGTAATGTCTTTATCGAATTGTGTATTGTGTAATTTCTTGTTTTCTTAATTGATTATTCTGTTGTAGGTGTTATTACAACCAGATACAAAAGTTTCTGTAGAATTATCGCAGCCAAGTACTTCTTCAGCCAGCACCTCCCTTAATATATCCACAACTCAATCTGTAAATGACAATGTGACCACGCCAAGTATAAAAAGAAGGAAAACTGGGGCCAAACAAAAGACATCAAATGAACAAAATTCAGATGCGGTACTAATTAGTGAAGCGCTTCAAATATTACAGTCATCGACGACCAACTCAAATGACCCCTACTTCGCATATGCTATACACTTGGCCAATGAGTTAAAAAAATATGATCAGCATACACTAGCTCATGTCAAACGAGCGTTTGCTAACATATTATTCGAGGCAGATATGGGTACACTTTCTGCCACTACATCAAACTATGGATCAAGAGCATCGAGTGAGTATATGCCTCAGACATCATGCAGTACCCCAAGCTCTCTTCAAAGTGCCAGTTTACATGGGGCACACGGGGCCTTAACCACTGTACAGTTGGAGTCTGGCTCAAACTCGCTAGTAGACAACGCTTTGCCTTCTTCCGGGAATTACGAGGAAGAGGTGCTTGATCAACATTCATCGGAAGACATTGATGTTTCACCGTTCTTTATAAATATTTAATTTAAAGATTTAATGAATTTTTAGTATTGTTTGTTTACCTTTTCTTGATTACTTTTTATTGTAAATAAACAATAATAATAATAATAATAACAATAATAATTTAAATCTTACCTTTACATATTCCTTCAATGAGTGAATTAATGCATCACACACTTCTGGAATAATTCTTGATATAGTACTCTTTGCTATTCTGAACAGGTATTGTAAACTGGTGTACGAATCACCTGTGGCGAGGAATCTTAGCGTAACCGCCAACCGTTCTCTTGAAGTTACTGCTTCTCTCATATTAGTATCCATTCTTCTTATTATGGGGTCAACCTGTGACAAGAGATATTCAAAGTCTTCTGAAGTCATCCGGGTAAAGTTTCTAATAGTATCATCAATGTGTTCTACTACTATATCTCTCAGAAGCTGGTTCCCATATTGCAATCGCCGACGAAATAATTCTTTGGTCCACCACCGGCGTCGTGGTCTTCGTTTTTTTATTTTATTTTTAACATGAAGTATCGTCAGGATAGCAAACGCTGATGCTGCAGACGGTGTACATATGAACGACATACTTTCTCGCGCAAACTGATGGCTCACCTTGTTTCGTCTTTATGTAGCGAAACGTTTCGCTTCGTGGAGATGGTCAACCCGAGGCAGCCGTTTCGCGAATAATTCTCGCGAAAACGTTGCGCGAGTGACTTTCGCGCAATGACAACCCACCTTAAGGTTATGCCCTAGTATTTTTCGGTAAGATTACTACTGCTTGTTTTATCACCCCTGTGACTATTGTTAATTCTCCTCTAGGTGTCATCGAAAATAGAATAAAGTATTCTGAAACGTCTGACAAGATACAATGTGGTTTTAATTTCCTATAACCAATCAAGCTCTGAATATTGTGCCCAGTGCTGTGGGTGGATTCTCATCCGTTCCCAGCCAACATCTTAAACTATTATATATATATATAGATGCTGACCGGCAAAACTAACGCATATTTTTTTTAATGCAGTTTTTTGTCAATAAAAGGTAATGCTACAACTTTTGTATTTACAAATTGCGAACAAATATATTTAATGATCAAGTAAATAGCTGACAAATTTGTTTTCACATTTGAAAACAAATTCTCATACTGTTTTGTATCCTGTTAAAGAATACTTTTAAAAATCACGTTTTCCTGTGCGTTAATTTGCATTGCTTTTGTTTATTGGAAAGGCTCAGTTTTAAGTTCCTTCGCTATTTTAAGTCTGCTTTTGTTTCTTGTGTGCCCTTCTTATCGGTTGTTTTGAATTATGCCAGTGCTAAGTCGCGATAATGCAATTAGAGCGACGGTGTTGGAAGGAGGAAGTAAGCAAAATGATGTTGCATTACAGCTAGGAGTTAATCAGTCTACAATTTCTCGACTTCAAAGACGACTTATAGAGAGACTGGAAATGTCGGTAGAAGACGAGTTCAAGGTCGCAAGCGTGCGTCATCGGCTGTAGATGACCGTTTCTTGCTTTTAAGTTCTTTACGGAATCGCACTCTTACAGCTCCAGAACTCCAAAACAACCTTGAGACCACAAGAGGGATAAGAATAAGTGAGAGAACAGTGAGGAGAAGGTTAGCAGAAGGAAATCTTCACGCTAGACGTCTTGCAGTGTGTCCCATTCTGTCCAGACGGCATCGGACGACTCGATTAGCTTTCGCTCGTCAGTATGTAAACTGGAGAATAGAGGATTGGGAAAAAGTTCTGTTCACAGATGAATCACAGTTTTTTTTGAAAGGTGCTTATGGTCGTCAGAGAGTGCGGAGAAGAACTGGCGAACGTTAACACTGAATGTGCGATTACCGAGAGAGACAGATTTGGGGGTGGCTCAATAATGATTTGGGGGGCATTTCTTTGAATGGTCCTACAGACCTTATTGTGTTTGATAGACCAAGTGTAACAGCACATTCGTATATCGAAGATATTCTGCAAGACCATGTAGTACCCTTTTGCATTTGGTATCGGCTACGATTTCTTATTAATGCAGGATAATGCTCGCGCACATGTTGCTCAGATTACTAAGGACTACTTAAATGCTGTTGGAATTAACACATTAGATTGGCCAGCCTGTAGCCCCGACTTAAATCCCATAGAGCATCTATGGGATGAGCTCAAGAGGCGATTGCATGCTCGAAGACCATGGCCTGCTTTGTTAAATGAGGTACGTCAGTTCCTGCAAGAAGAGTGGGAGAATCTGCAGCAATATTTCATCAGGAATCTTATTGGCAGTGATTATACACTGGGTTAAAATTTTTTAAAAGGTTAATCATTTTTAACCCCCTGTATAATCACTACCATTTTTTTTCTGAATAGTTACTTTAATTTAGAAGCTATTTCCTCTCTTACAAAATTTTAATTGGGTTAACGGTTTAACCAAAAAAGAAAATATTTTGTAAATCTCTACAAGCCTAGTTTTACGTTACAATTACCTACCAATTCAGGCCTGTAGAAATTTAGAAAAAAAATGTTTGTGGCTAAACTGTTTACCCAACTAAAACTTTGTAAGAGAGAAAATAGCTTCTAAACTAAAATAACTATTTCGAAAAAAAAATAGTAGTGATTATACAGGGGGTTAAAAAAATATGGATGGATAATTTATTGTGACGAAGTTTTTAAACACCCTGTAATTTTCGAAATTAGGGTTTATTCTTCAAAAAGCTGTGGTTTACTGGTACAAACACATGGCCGAAAATGAATAAAATCTATCAAAGATTTTTCGACTTATTTGAAAAAATTTAAAAATGTTTCTCGTTTTTAAAGCCCTCTAGCGGCTAAACGAAGCAACTTTCTATATAGGTAAGTTGAGTTAAATCGTCACATTTTTGCTGAAGGAATAAGTGGTTAACGGATTGACCTCCTTTTCAGGGACTCCCTGTATGTATATATATGTATATTTATATACAGTGTGTTTCACTTTACATGGAAGCACCCCTGTATTTTCTTTGTTTTTGTATGAATCGATTTGAATTTTTTACCAATTGTACAACTCACCAAGATGCATCTATTCATGTCCTTGAGCGCAAATGACGTTATTAGCCTGGCCTACTACGATCAAACACATGGGACGCATTGTCAATATTTTGCATCGCGTTAGAGTTACAGCAAAAAGTTATTAAGAAAAGTGGTTTAGAATCAAAAGAGTACCCCAGATACCGATTTTCGTTTAATAATTCGAATTTTTAATTTTTATCCATAATTTCCCAAATTTCAACTTTTAATTTGGTATCAAATGGTGCCATGGAGAAACAACATTTTTATTATTGTTGCAAACGTCATTAGCTTTTAATAATGGCTGAATTACGTTTAACTGTTGCTGAGAAAATAGAAATAATTAGAATTACTTGTAAAAATGCAAGATCCAATAGAGAAGTAGCTAGAATATTTAATGGAAGGCATCGAGGGCGTGAACCTATTTATCCTGGCACTCAGTTTCTGACGATGCAAGCAGCGCCCAATTTTCGATGGTGCAATAGTTACATTAATGCCATATCTCTTAATACTAGCACGAGGATTAGCGTCATAAGCCGCCAAAATCATTTTCTCCAAGGGATGCTCTCGACCTATCCTTCTTGGTCTGGGCTTAACAACATTTCCAGTTAAATTAAAAACTTGATTAATTTTTGAAACAGTTCCAGGATAAATAGGTGCGCGCCCTGGATGCCTTCCATTAAATATTCTAGCTACTTCTCTATTGGATCTTGATTTTCACCAGTAATTCTAATTATTTCTACTTTCTCAGCAACAGTTAAACGTAATTCAGCCATTTAGCTAATGACGTTTGCAACAATAATAAAAATGTTGTTTCTCCATGGCACCATTTGATACCAAATTAAAAGTTGAAATTTGGGACTTGGACAAATTTATGGATAAAAATTAAAAATTCGAATTATTAAACGAAAATCGGTATCTGGGGTACTCTTTTGATTCTAAACAACTTTTCTTAATAACTTTTTGCTGTAACTCTAATGCGATGCAAAATATTGACAATGTGACTCATGTTCTTGATCGTAGTAGGCCAGGCTAATAACGTCATTTGCGCTCAAAGACATGAATAGATGCCTATTGGTGAGTTGTACAAAAGGTAAAAAATTTAAATCGATTCATACAAAAACAAAGAAAATACAGGGGTGCTTCCATGTAAAGTGAAACACACTGTATAGTGTGGTCCATTAAGTGTGCAACAAATGGGACATTTTTTTTATTAGTTGTACAATCGAAATTTAAATACCGCCAAAAGTTAGTGCATGTTCGATAACCGTATTAGATGCCCTTAGAATGGCTTCAAGTCAAACAATATACAGGGCAGGACAAAAAATATGAAATTCGTTCAAGAATAAAGTTACCTTATTTCAAAAAATATAGCAAAATTTTATTGTGAAAAGTTGTTTAGAAGCAAAAGCTATGCTCAAATACAAAGTTACGGCCTCCTATTCGAATTTTGATTCTTTTTTGGAAAATTTTGTATTACCCCCGTATGATACATATTTTTATTATTCTGATTTTATAGGTATTTAAAGTAGCCGATTGTTGTGTGCAGTGGGAGTGTGCTGTTTGGTTGAATTTCGCTCTATAATAAAACTCAAATTATTGGGATATTAAAAGTGAAATAGAACCTGAAAGTTAATTCAGTGAGTGCATAAGGAGTACGACAAAAGATTTTGAGACATAACAAGAAAGTAAGATTAGTTTGTAAGCATAAATTATAACCGCCGTCAAATAAATATTCCTTAAAGAAATAAACATCAATAGAGGCCAAGATCCGACGGGTCGACCGGCTTGTGGCTTTTTATGCGGTGTGAATGAAATAAGAATTTGTAAATATAGAACCTGTAAATATTTTACTGATAACGTGTTCATTGTTAGTTTATTTTATTTTACTCTTGCCTTTCTGTTCATTGAACTTTAATTTATTCTAATTTCCTTTGCATAAATAAAATATTAGCAACAATGGAAAATGCAGTAACAGAAATACTAAAAAAGCTGAATGAAATGGAAAAAAGAAATTCGAGAATTGAAATCAAATTGGACACAATGCTGACTGAGATAACGGATCTGAAAAATGAGCAACTACTGATGAAGAAGGAAATAGAGGAAATAAAGAAAGAAAAAGAAATATGGAAACAACGGGTGAATGAAATTGAGCAAAAAATGGAATTTAACGAAAAAAGGGAAAAACAAAAAAATGTAATAATTAAAGGTATCAGAACTAAACCACAGACAGCTAAAAGAGATGTGGAAAATCTCCTAAACACCAAATTAAAGATACAAGCAGAGATACAAGAAGTAACGCTAATCCCCACAAAGAACCAAATACCGTGTGTGATTGCGAAATTCAGAAACATTGAGGACAAGAGAAAGATTATGAAGGAAAAGAAAATATTAAAAGGCACAGAAATCTACATAGATGAAGACAGAACCTACAATGAACGCAGAATCCAAAGCAAAATAAAGGGCTTAGCAGAAACAGAAAAGAAAAAAGGCAAAAGAGTTAAAATAGGCTTCAAAAAACTGTGGGTGGAGGGGCAACTCTGGAAATGGAACAATAACGCAAGAGACTTATATATGGAATAAGAAGAAGACAGCCCCACGCTTCCAAAAAACTATTAAAAAATAACTGTCGGGCAGAACAAAAGATAACAAACAAAGCAACGAAAATGGACAATGACAAGGAGAAAAATAAATACTACAAAAAGGAAAAACGTAAAAGAGGGAAAGAAAACATACTTAAAATCGGGACATGGAATATTCAAACCATGTTAGCAGTAGGGAAAGTACAAGAGATACTGAGGGAGATGAAGAGATATAAAGTTGACATTTTAGCGCTTCAGGAAATAAGATGGCAAAGTGAAGGCGAAATTATAAAGAAAGATTTTACACTGTACTACGCCGGAGAAAATAAAAGGGGCAGAAATGGAACGGGTTTCATGGTTCGAGGGAAAACTAAAGACAAAGTAATACACTTCAAAGCAATAAACGGGAGAATATGCTACCTAAGAATAGAGAATAAACAAGCTAACATATCGATATTAAACTGCTATGCTCTCACTGAAGAAGCAAGTGAAGAAGAGAAGTCATAATTCTATAACAAAGTGGAGACAACTTGCGAAGACATACACAGAAACGATATATTGATAATAATAGGCGATTTCAATGCTAAGATTGGGAAGGAAAGAGTACAACACAGAGGTAGCAGGAAAAGAAACCATTCACGAAACTACGAATGACAACGGAACGAAATTGTGTAACCTAGCCTCAACGACAAATACATATATAATGAGTACAAGATTCATACATAAAAAAGAGCATAAAATAACCTGGATGTTACCCGGAAAAACAGATGGCAACCAAATAGATCACATGTTAATCTCAAGAAAATGGAAAAGCATTACACAAGACGTAAGATCATACAGAGGAGCCAACGCCGATACCGACCATATACTGGTAATAGGAACAATAAAAAGAAAAATACTGAAAAATGTGGAAAGTAACAAAAGAAGAAATGTCTGGAATGCAAAAAAACTAAACACGGAAGAAATAAAAAAAGAATTCAATACAGCAATTGAAAACAAACTAAAAAGACAAGCAGAGACGGCAAGACAAAAATGGCTACAAACACAAAGAGAGGAGGAGAGAGATAAATACAAAAAAATTAAACAAAAAGCTACGAAGCTGTACACAAAGAAAAAATCAGCCTGGATCGACGAGCAGATGCAGACGCTGGAAGAAAATAATAAGGACAACAGCAAACTCTTTCAACATATTAAAGAACAGATTAGTAAAAAAAGAACTACACCCAAAATTGAGAAAAGCGATTGGAAGAAACACTTCTCAAAGTTATACAACAGTACTATGGAAATAAAAGAATATGAAGAGGTAAGTGACGATAGAGACACCGAGGAAGAAGTACCGACATACGAAGAGTTTATGGAAGTAGTAAAACAACTAAAATTAAATAAAGCAGCAGGGCCAGACGAAATCAATTATGAACTAATTAAAAGTGGCGGAGAAGTGCTACAAAAAAGAATATATAACAGATATATGGAGAGAAGAGAGGCTACCGACAGACTGGAGAAACGGTTTAATAATAACAATTTTCAAAAAAGGAGAGCCCACAAAATGCCATAACTACAGGCCCATTATGCTGCTAAACACAACATACAAAATACTAACAACAATAGTAAGAAACAGACTGACTAAATACACAGAGAAGGCACTAGGACAATATCAAAAAGGATACAGAAAAGGGAAATCAACGATTGACGCAATTCATTTGCTGACACAAATTATAGAGAGAGGATATGAATACGACATTGAACTGCACATGGTCTTTATAGAATTCAAACATGCATTCGATAGTGTAGACCGACACCAACTTATAACAGAAATGAAAAATGTGGGCATACCGGCAAAATTAATGAGGTTAACTAAAATCACAATGGAAAAATCAATGGCAAAAGTAACGACAAAAAACGGGGACACAGAATATATCAACATAAATGTATGAGTAAGACAGGGAGATAATCTCTCTACAACCCTATTTAATATTGTCTTAGATGCGGCGATAAAGGAATCGGAACTAGACAAGTCAATCACCCGAAGCTTAGCCCAAGTTATTGGATATGCAGACGATCTTGTATTGATAGCAAGAGACAAGCAAACCCTGGAACAAACATTTCAAAAACTAGCTAAAGAAGCCGAAAAAAGAGGTCTGAACATTAACACAGAAAAAACAAAATACCTCATATGTTCAAGACACCAGCACAACACTACAGAACTGAAGATAAACGACTACAAGCTACAGAGAGTGAAATATTTCTAATACTTAGGAGTGACAGTAAGCGATAAAAATAACAGAAGCTCAGAGATAGGTGAAAGAGTGAAAGCGGGAAACAGAGCATACTGGAAGTACTATAAACTACTAAAGAACAAGCACATCAGAAAAAGTACCAAGATAAAAATCTACAAAGCATTAATTAGGCCAGTTATAACACACGGAGCAGAAACCATGTGCATTACTGAAAGAGACTGTGATAAGCTACGAGTATTAGAAAGAAAAATATTAAGAAAGATATTTGGACCTAAGAAAATACAAGGAGAATACGCACCACTTATGAATTATGAAATTAGAGATCTCATGGAGGGAGAAGATATTGTTAAAGTAATAAAAGCGCAAAGATTAAAATGGTTCGGGCATATTCAGAGAAAAGACCCCGATTCCACTATAAGGAAAATATCAGACTGGAAGCCCACGGAAACCAGACCGAGAGGAAGACCGAAGTCAAGATGGCAAGATCAAGTGACCGAGGACATTAAAGCTATGGGAATTGATAACTGGAGAAGGCTGATCGCGGATAGAAATGAGTGGAATAAGAAAACAAATCAAGCTTAGACGCTCAACAATCTGTAAAGAGGAACACATAGAAAAAGGAATATGCGGGCTGATCCTCCGCGAGAATAAAGCATCAGAAGAGCTCATGCAAAGAGCGGCCTATACTCTGAGTCGGAGTGTCGGGCCTATATATATAAAGTAGTCACAACCACATAACTTTTAAATAACTTTTAGCAACTTGAAGCGTATTTGTAAAATTTACTTGGATTTATATTTTTTAGGTAAGCGTCCACTTCAGGTTTGTTACAACGGTATTTAACAGAACTTTAGAATTTCGCAAATATTCTTTTTAACAAGGCAGATGCTTTACTAATAATAATTTACATATGAAAAAAACGCTCAATTAAATCAGAATAATAAAAATATGTATAATACAAAATTTTACAAAAAATAATCAAAATTTGAATAGGAGGCCGTGACTTTGTATTTGAGCATAACTTTTGATTCTAAACAACTTTTCCCAATAAAATTTTGCAATATTTTTTGAAATAAGATAACTTTATTCTTGAACGAATTTCATATTATGGTCCTGCCCTGTATGCTGTTTGATTTGGAGCCATTCTAAATGCATCTGATATGGTTATCGAACATGCACTAACTTGTGGCGGTATTTAAATTTTGATTGTACAACTAATAAAAAAATGTTCCATTTGTTGCACACTTAATGGACCACACTGTATATATTATTATGATGTGGCTATATAAAGCTATACTTTTATTAATGTGATGCCCTTTCAAATTCAATAATAATTCTTTAATACAAATAAATCAAGTTCTCTTATCTCAGGTGGTTCGCCAAATCAAGATCTCTATCTATTAATTAAATGTCAATATTATAGTTAATGACGTTTAATGCAACTAATTTCTAAATCTCAATAAACCAGGTATCGACAATTGTGTTTTTACATTAATCAATTCATTCAATTAAATATTGCCTTGTATTATTATATTTCACTGATTGATTTTTATATAAAATGTTTTAGTATTAATTTCTAACAAACTTTTTCACTTATTCAGCTTCACTCGCACAATTCCTTACACTAGTGCCTCCTGCTTCCCAAAAGATATCAATATCATCCTCTCCTGACACCTACAGCCTACACCTGTCAACCAAATCCAATACCTCTGCTGATGCCGGCTGCAATCTCTCTGTCAAACGGCAGCTTCAACTTCAACAAAACCTGGTAAGTTTCAAGTTTCTAACTGCAACAGTTCTTATCTTGTTTCTTCTTTAGATATCCTTCAGCACTCTGCAATCTCCTCCGATGTTGTCCAACTCTGATACTACCACAAATCCCGCTCCAACTGAATCACCTTATTTCGATGCAACCACCAATGTCAAACATGAACATGTAATTATGCGACACGCCAGTCAATAAATCCAATTCCATCCAATGTTGTTGTTCTGTAGTTCCTTTAATGTATTTTGCAGTACTTAACAATCTCTTCACCGATTGTGAGTATTTTTTTATATTAACATTTAGTCTCCATCCTTAATACCTCGTAGATTTCTTAATAACAACCCCATTTGCATATCAACCAAACAACTATACAAATTCTGCAGCAATTTCGATTTTTATTTAATACATATCACATTTCATAATAAGTTATACATTTTTCTTTGAGTTTATTTATGTAACTACCCTTAAACAAAAACTTGTTCTTGTTGGATACTATTCTTACTGCACCCTTACATATTTTAAATTATCCATTATTTACAATTTAACAATTCACATTATCATTATAACACATTTGTCAATCGTTACCTTGGCTTGTATTTTATTAAAATTTTCTGTAACTATTAAATTAACATATTCAATCAATATCAAAACCTCTTCTCTCATTGTCTCAGTTAAATTTATTAATAATATTTGAAATTTAACACCCATCAAGATTTAATTATATCATTCTTCCAAGCTTATTTGTTTCAAATATTTCTTTATTGAAATTAATTACACTGCCTCATGTATCATAACAATATATGACAACCCATTGCCTTGGTTATCTTTTTCCATTCTTCACGGTCTAATGCTTTTCTACTCCAATCTACTATTCCTATTTCCTTCAGGTCCCGTATCACTTCCTCCTTCCATCTGCTTTTTGGTCTCCCTTTAGTCCTTACTCCTATTGGGTTCGTCTTCATTACTAACTTTGTTAGTCTACTATTTTCCATACGCTGCACATGTCCTAGCCTGACATAGGTGTAACTTGGGGGGGGGGGGGCAGTGGCCCCCCCAAAATTTTGATTTTAAAGTGCAAGCGCAGCATTTTTTTGCAAGTCTTGATTTTGACCCCCTAAAGTGATGCCCCAAGTTACGCTCATGCCTAGCCATCTGCTTCTTTGTTGTTTTATGTATTGTACTATTGTTGCTTCGTTCTTCTTTGCCACTCCCCGTTTTCTTTATGTCCTCCGCAAATGTTTCTTAAAATCTTTCGTTCCCAGATCAGTAACTTGGCTTCTTTTACCGTCCCTAACTTCCATACTTCACATCCATATTGTAATGGTCTTAGGCCCACGACTCGACTTTGCGTGCAGTACAGTTTAAGATACAAGTCAATAAGCACACAGTTGGGGTGTTTTATGTAACTGCAATACTAAGCTGAAATTTCAATCAGTAAATGCATTGGAAAAGAGGTGCCAGTATTAATAAATGAATTGAGTAAGCAACGCAAAGGACAAAGCTTGTTTTTCACAGGGTTGAAGCCGAAGTTCAAATTAATTAAATATTAGGTTTGGACAGAATGAATAGCCAAACCAAAAGAAATTAATAGTCACAAAAAGGTTTGCTATGTGCAGGTCAATGAAGCGTAGATTTCAATATAGTAAAATTGTGAGCAATCTAAAAAGGTATAAGAAGCCAGAATAAAATAATAATACGTTGCAAAGAGCAAATTAGAAGGCTGACAGAAAGTCAGGAAATAGCAATTGAAAAATCAGACAGCAATACATGAAAAGAGCAGGTGAAAAGCAGACAGATGGACATCAAAAAGCATTTATGAAGGAAGTGAACTCTTTAAAACGATCAGTGCAATTACGCGAGTGAATCAGAGCAGAGCAAATAATAAAACGTGTTGATGCTCAAAGAGGCATTTTAACAATTAAAAATGTGGACAATATTTTAGGTATAAGTAATTTGTAAATTTGATAATTTGTAAGTAAACTTATTTCAAAATGTATTTAATTTGAACATGGCTAATTTCCGTTTGTATTGGTAACCATAGTTATAGATTAGTTTTTGTTTTATAACGGACTAAAGAGAACAAATGAATAAATTGAGAAGCTTAACATGTAATTTTGTGCTCCATTTTCAATGAAAGTTTTTATACAATAAAATTAAATATTTCGAGCTAAATAGTGTATCATTGTGTTCACCAAGTGTTAAGGTTCACGTGGGAACGTTAGTAGCGATTTCCCCAACAATAAAGTTAATTTTCACCGAGAGCACCTCCGAGGGTTGCGGTAGCCATCCACATGAGGATTCCGAAGTTGAATTCCAGCCAAAAATAGGGTCCAGAGCCAGGGCTTTCTACTGTGACGCATCAGGCAGGAGTGCAGGAGACCGACCAACAGCAAAAACACCGGGGGAAACCGTTCCAGAGGAAGATACCAGCTGGGACCCCTTTCCATTGAAGCGAACACCCCAAATCTTAAGGTACTGTTTTAACCTATAAGTATTAGTGTGAGCATCCAGAAATTTGTGTGCATGCGAGACCAAACCTTGCTTATCAAGATACAAGCATATCCTAGCATCCAGCAAAGAAGCAATCCAAATTAGAAGCATTTTCCCAAGTGTGAGGTTAGGCGGAGATAGAACAATTGCAAAAATCGGACAGCGTCCCTTCTGACGTCACATACACATTAATGGCTAAAACAAACGATAATAATAACCGCCAAAGCGCTATGATTTAAATAAATACCTCTTCAAATGTTCACAAATTTTGATTTTAATGTCAACAACGCTTGCCGCACAATACGAACCATTTTGTAGTTTTGACAGCTTTGCATACATTAGCGACTGCGTATTTGGAACTAATTCGGGTGCACAGTGGCGCACCGGTTTAGGTAAAAATTTACAAATTATTAGGAATTCACCCCTGGGAATAGAGTTAATTGTTCTACCGAGCTAGCGTTACGATAATAAATTGCAGATAAATAAAATATAAGAAGGGCATAATACGATTTATTTGTGTCAAGTAAATAAATATACAAAACAAGATTATTTTAACTAGTCTAAGTCTGAAATTACAATTGATGAAAACAGATCACATAAGTAAATTAATAATAATTACAACAAACCATTTCAATATGTTGCTATAGGTATCAGTACTGTCCTATAAATATGTTTTTTTTTTGCTTTCCATGATAAGTATTTTGAATTTAGTAAAGATGCCAGTGCTCCTGCTGCTTTGTCGCCTTTTGCCAGTCTCATTTTTATTTCTTCCTTTTCTTTTCCGTCCTCTGTTATCTGCACCCCCAGATATGTGTATACCTCCACTCTCTCGATTTCCAGTGCTTCTTCGAATTGTCGTGTTATTAACAGGTTTTGGTTTTCTATTACATTGTTCTGTTTCCTCATCACCATATACTTAGATTTCTTGTCATTGATGTGAAGTCACACTTCCTTTGCCTTTTCCTCGATGTTCCTTGTTACTTTTACCAGATCTTCATTGTTGTTCGCCATTAACACTGAATCATGATTATGCTTCCTGTTCTGTTTACTTTACTTCTTCTTATTACATATTCTAGAATTATGTTGAATAGGACTGTTGAAAGTGGGTCTCCTTGTCTAACTCCATTTTTTACTATGAAACTCTCTGACATTCTTCCTTTCCATTTGACCTTGTTTGACGTGTTCCGTAAAGTCATCTGTACTAGTTTAATTAGCTTCTTAGGTATGTTTAACTCTTCCATAGCCTTCTATAACTTTTCTCTATTTATTGAGTCATGTGCTTTTAGAAAGTCAATATAGGCTACGTATTCATGGCACATTTCTTGTATTTCCTTTAGGATGAACAGTTGGTCAGTGACTGAGCGGCCTGGTCTAAATCCTGCTTGGTACTCTTCCAGTTCCTTCTCTGTATAGGCTTGCAGATTGTCTCTTAGTATTGTGGCTATTATTTTGTAGGTTGTATCCAGTAATACTATTCCTCTATAATTGTTGAAAACTGACCTATCTCCCTTTTTATGTAGCGGCGTTATTATCGCTTCCTTCCATTCCTTTGGCATCTCCTCTTCTTGCCAGATTTTACTAACTAAATTGTATATCTTTGTAGTTATTTCCTCTCCTCCGTATTTAATTAATTCGTTTTTCATTCCATTTTCACCTGTTGCTTTACCATTCTTTAGATTCTTTAATACGCCTCTTACCTCCTCTCTTGTTGGGGACTCCACATTTTTTTCCTTCTCTTCTGTTTTCTCTGTGTACATTCTTTCTTCATGGTCGTCCTTGTCGTCATTTTGGCTTGTTTCCTCTTCACCGTTCAGCATATCTTGAAAATAAGTTCTCCAGCTCATAATTACTTGTTCTTCATCACTTACTTTTTCTCCATTCCCGTTTTTAAAGGCTGTAGGTGCTTGTTTGTAGCCTCTTTTGGTTTGTTTTGTTTCGTGGTAAAAGTTTTGTATTTCTCCGTTTTTATAATAATTTTCCATCTGCTACATCCGCCTTTGGCAGAAATTTCTCTTTGCTTCCCTACAGATTATTTTTGTCTCTTTTCTTTGTTTGGCATATTCTTCTCTATTTTCTTGTCTTCCAGTTTCTATCATTTGCTTTCTTCCTTCTAATTTTTTCGCTCACTGCTTTTCACAATCAGTATTAAACCACTTATTTGCTCTTTCCTTTTTCCCCTTCTTCCTTAGAACTTGTTCTGCTGCGCTCTTTAAGCAATCTTTAATCTCCTCCCAGTTTTTCTCGATATATTCTTCTTCCTTTCCTGTTTCTTTTATTCTTGTTTCTATATTCTCCACATATTGTTGCCAAAGTTGTTGTTTTAACCATTCCACTTCATATTCCACTTTTTTTGTTGTGTGGTTTTGTTTCCTCCTTATCTGAAAATTTCCTTCCATTTTGACTGTTACTAGGTAATGATCAGAGTTCACATCTGCTCCTGTTCTAGATTTTACATTTTTCACCATTTTCACATACTTATTTTGTATCAGCATATGGATCACTTGGTTAGTAGTCTTGCCATTCAGTGCTACCCATGTCCCTTTATGTATCTCTTTCCTTTTGAAGTAAGTACTTATAATTTTACAGTCTTTACCTGCTGCAAAGCCTACCAATTTGAATCAATTTTCATTTGTTGCTTTGTGTTTGCTCTGTTGGCCAATTGTAGGTCTGAAGGCTTCTTCATTTCCAATTTTGGCGTTGAGATCTTCTATTATTATCTTTATTCGGCTGGGGTTTATTTGTTCATAAATGTTTTCTAGGCTTTCATAAAATTCATCTTTGACCTCTTCTTCCTTCTCTTCTGTTGGAGCTTGACTAGTTATTATGTTTATAATATTTTTCAAAACTTCCATTGTGATGTAACATAGTCTTTTATTTATTGGTGTCAAACTTTTTATTTTCTCTACCTTCTTTGCTACTAAAAATCCATTTCGAAAAATCCGGTTTTTGTTTTCGCTGTTAAAAAATATATAATCTTCCAAAGATATTTCAAAATTGTTTTTTAGTTTTGTCTCTTGGACTGTCAGCACTTTTAGGTCGTAGCTCCTCATAGTTTGTGTGTTATCAGTTCCATAGGTCCATTGTCCATAGTTTTTGTTTGTTTTCTGTTTTGTTTTGTTGCTGCTCGTGTCCCTCATTCATTGCCTGGTTCGTCTCCATTGTTTCGTTTTCTTGGTGATTGATTATTGGTTTTTTGGTGATTTCCTTCAATGTTCCCACCTTGTGATCCCATTCATAATTTTCATTATTGATGGTTAGCTTCTGGTAACCTACTCTGGCTCTTTTCCCTTTGTTTCTTCCAATGCTTTTTTTTTGTATTTCCATTTCCTTTACTGTAAGATCGTTTTCGATAACAATTTTCGAACCCTTTAGTTTGTTTTTCCTATCCATTACTTCTTTTTTATCGATCCAGGAGCTGAATTTTACTATTACTATTTTGTCTTCTGCCTTTCTTCATATCGCAAATGCTTCTTTTATTTCAGGTTTTATATTAAATTTCTCTTCTCTAAAATTCTTTACCTCTTCCTTTATATTATGTAATTGGGCCATTTTGATTACTATGTTGTTTCTTTTTTGTTGCTTATCTTGTTCTTCCATCATTTTTTCCAATTTACATAACTTTTCATTCAGGATCTTCTTTTCTTCCTCCCATTTCTTCTCCTTTGTTTCCATTCCTCCACCATATTTTTCAGGTCTTCTTGGTTCTTCTGGAATTCTTGCTTCAGTTCTTCTTGACCTTTTCTTACAGCGTCTATGATTTCTTTTTTCATTTCTTCTAACATTGTTTTTATGGCATCCATTTCTTCTTTTCCTGTGTGCCGCCTAGATCGCTTTGATTTGGCTTATTGCTAATCTTTGTCTTCTCCTTGTCCTGGGGCGATATTGAGGTTTTATTACTTTTCTTGAACGCCAGTATTTGGGTTTCCCACTTCTCAAATTCTTTTGGACTTTCTGTGTTTCTTTTTCCGCAAATTTTTCGCATGTAGCTCTACTCTTGGCAACACTGTTAGATTAGGTTAACTAATTCTAACCTTACTTATGTGTTTTAATCTTATTTTTCGGAGCTATTTCCTTGTTCTTCACCTTTCCTTTAGCTTCTCTTACCTTTTTTCTTCACTCTACTATTATCTCTAATGTATTATGACCAGAGTCCGTCAAAATATTCCCGTATTTTTTCAAAATATAGCATAGCAATATGGCATTTATTTTTTCAAAATATGACATAAAATGGCATTTATTTCATACTGATGTCAAAAATGACATTTTTCGAATTATTTATGGTACAAAAAATTGAACATTAAAGTCTTAGTACTTTAAAGTAAAATATTAAAGTTCAAGTACTTTAAAACTGATTTATGGTACAAAAATGGAACATTAAAGTTCTAGTACTTTAAAGTAAAATTTTCAAGTTCAAGTACTTTAAAATTATACGTCAGTTGTTGACATGAAATTTGAAATGACTTTTTATTTAAAATTCATTAAACTTGCAGTTTGAAATAAACCGTTGTATTCACCACGAACGAAAGGTGTTTTTAAAGGTCCTCGCAAGTAAATCCGTTCTCGGCTGACGCCTCGGCCATAAACAACTTTCTCGTGCTTTAAAATGTCACTTTTCGTTCTAGATAAATAAACTACTATTATTTCAAAATAAAGCATATAAAATGGTAAGTATTTATTTCAAAAAGTTGAAATTTTAGAAAAAATTATTAAACATCCCACAACACAAATACAAAAGACAAAGTGATCTGATAAAAACGACGGGCACAAGGCAAATAAGTGGAACGTAGGTATCCGAGGTGTATTGAAGGGAAGGGGGAGAGCGCGGGGTTGTTGTTGACGAGTGGACGTAACCCCCGCTTCGGGTAGTCGACCTTAGTACTTGGCACTTACCAAAACTTCTGCATGTCTATTTTAAAATTTGTAAGCCCTTTTGTTGTGAATTAGCCACATAATATTGATTTTGATTGAAATATACTATGCATTCGACGAAAGAAGAGCCCTGGTCATCAATGCTGTCTGTGTGGTATAAGATTCAAAAATTCCTAGTCAAATCAGCATCCAGTTTGACAATTAATTGAAGTTGACAGAGTTGTCATACAATATACTTTTTGAGGTTAGGTATTCGGTTCTAGCTTTCAGCTTTTAATTAAAATTAAAGCAACAGAATTGTTTAACAATACTTATTTCATTTTATTTTATTATATATTATTATTTAACAAATAAAATGGTTTGGACACAATAAGAACTGGCGAATAAAAGGAAGGGAATTGCCAAGCTTGTTAATTGCGAATGGTGGGTTCTACGATCTCTGCCAGTCTGTTTATAATAGTGGGAATTATTTTATTTCTCATATTGAGAAGATCTCTTTCCAATTTAGACACTCACCAAGATCACCCTTCTTTAAGAGTTTGATAATGAGACTTCCACTCTGTAGGTATTTTTTCGGTGATTCTAAATAGCTTAGGTGGTATACTATCTCTTCCGGCTGTTTTTCGAATTTTAGCTGGTTAATTGCTTTCCTAATTTCTTCAACAGTGAGTTCATTTGAAGAAATCCTTAGATGTTGGTGTACAGCTCTTTGGTCACGATTGGATCTCGTGCGTTGTTGAATTCCCCTGCTACTTGTGTTAGATGGGGAGGTGATCTATCCATTGCTTCTATCGCTTCTTGTAACTCTCTTAATTGTGGTGTTGGCCTCTCTGCATTGTTGTCTTAATCTGGCTAGCTACTAGTTGTGCTCTGTAGTCTTTCTTCCTTTAACCTTTTTCCATCTTAGACAATGTGTTTTCAGATTGTGCTTGACTCTGGTGCTGCGTCTGTCATCGGTAGCCTCTGGACATACCTCGGGTTACACCGGATGAATGCGGTATTTGCTCCGCATCTTATGTTAAGGTTATTTCGCCTTTATTTGGCCATCAGAGCCTCGATAAGTAAAAACAAGATAGTAGGTAAAGTTGACATGTGCGTAAGAGGGGCTTTATTATACCATTATTAACCTCTTGCGATGCAATACTCTGTTAAAAGAGAAACTCTAAACACAAAAATGTCTTCTGGAAATATAAAGATGATGAAGTTGGTAGACTTACGAGCAGCTCTACTACTACGAGCCTTGATCCTTTTCACAGTATAAATGCTTATTCCTAAAGCCTCAGCTGCTTGCTGCAATAAACAAACAATTGTACAATAAGATCGTAAGTACTAAATTAACGTGTCATACCTCTTGCGCACAAAATAAAGAAAGTAGGTAAATGCCCACCATTTTCATTTTCTTTCTCAAAATAACTCAACAGATTCAGCAACAAATGTTGAGACTGAACGCAATGTCTTGCCTTGTACTGACATATTAATGCGCACAATACCACGTCTTCTGAGTTCTGAAAAGAACTACTGCTTATTGTTGGCCAAAACTGTCAAAACAGGTTTGTATGGGAACTAACCTCGAAAAATGTGAAGGACAAGTCAGATGTTCATTATGTGTTTGTGGCTTGTGGACGCATACAACGTTGCCTATATTTCCGGATTTTTTTTACAAAAATCTGTAAAAGATCTTAAATTGTTCGTAAAATTAATCTAATTTATCTGTAATATCTGAATTGACCACACTCAATTTTTTCAAAATAATTTTGCCGATATATCTAGTTTATTTACTGTTTACTGATAATAGAGAGTTTGCGGGATCGCATTTTCCGTTACGTTATACGGCCATTTTCTTGCGTATAACGTAATTTAACCTAAACGCGTGCTGAAGCGTTTGCGGTTAGCGCCGACAATTAAACGTTATATTTGACAGGTGTATGTTGACATTTGGTTAAACCAACAAGATGACAGACAAGCATGCAGAAAATTTGCACAAAAATATCATAAGACATTTCAGATTCAGCGTCAATTAATGTCACTTTTGTGAAATTTTTCAGCGAATTCTGCATTTTTAACAATAACTGTGTTTTTAACCTCACATTCTATGGATACTGCACGGCAATCAGCAACAGAATAGGTTAGGTTAGCTTACGCAATCAGCTGTGCGCTGACACTGGGATGGTATGCACATGCGCGAGTCATAAGAACTAAATTCTGATTGGCTCCGTTATTTCTAGAAATAGTGTAATTTAATTCGGTATACGGTACAAATTTTACCAAAAACTAACGTTATACATTATAACGACAATTTTTATAAAATGCACTACCGCAAACATTCTAATATCTTTATTTAATCTACGCATTTATTATTAACGTCGGCAACGCTGTATTTTACAGACGCATACCGCGCTAGTCAAATAGACTCCCAAAGACCCAGAGACGTGCTAATGTTATGCTATCCTTGTCGCAGTCGTAAATAATGAGAGTGGCGCCTAAAAAACGATTTCTGTGTTAACTTCGTGTAACGATGACGCAGAGCTCATCTTTCGCTGGATCCATAGTAGCATTAAAATATGGCATTTATTCAAAATATAGCATTTATCACAAAAAATGATATTTTATAGCATTTATGGCACCAACAAATGTGGTTCATTCCACTCCTTACTATGTGAAACGTCTAAATACAAAATCTGGCCCTAAAGGGGCCTACAGTAAGAAACATGGCAGGGGCCTACAGTAAGAAACATGGCAAAATGGAAAAATATCAACGACTAACCGAATGTTGAATATTAAAATAATTATTAATCAATGGGAAGGTGTTGTAAGATTGTTCGTAGTAAAATGCCTAAGTGTGGATATGGTATTGGGTATCGATATAATTCAACAATTGGGAATAAATATAAATGGAGAGCAAAAGTGCATTTATTTAAAGGGGTTAATTAAATTTTGGAACAGTACCAAAAGTGGCTGCCAAGAAAATAAGTGTTGCCAATCAAAGAGTATTGGAGACGCATTGAAATGGAATGAAGATATAATAATTAATAATAATACAATAGTGAATACAAAGAATAATTATACTGATAGAGGGGTATTGTTGAATGAGTTAAAAATAGGTGAGAAAAATCTACAATTTAAGGGCCGAATATTACAAATAATTAATAGAAGTAAAGATAGTATTAATGAACAAGTAGGACAAGCACAGAAATATATTCACAGGTTACAGGTTGGTGAATCAAAAAGTTTTAATAGTAAACCTTATCCAATTACTTTTGCATTAAGAGCTCAAGTTAAGAAGGAGAAACAAAAAATGGTAAAAGATGGAGTAATTGAATTTTCAAAAAGTAATTTTATCAATCCTTTGGTAGTAGTTAAGAAACGTGATGGTTCGCTTCGTTTATGCTTAGATACACGCAGAATCAACCAAATAACAAAGCCACAATATGAATCTCCACAAACGATTGATGGATTGTTAAGTAGAATTTGGGATAAAAAGATACTTACAAAGTTGGATTTAAAGAACTCGTTTTGGCTTATTTCATTACATGAAGAGTTTTGAAGAGTCGAAGAAGTATACAGGTTTTAGCATTGATGGGGCGATTTTTCAATTTAGAGTGGTACCATTTGGTCTTTTACATCATGTGCTGCACTTGTGAGAGCAATGCAGAAAATATTAAACCAATTTGAAGACCTTTGTGTGCATTATATTGATGATATCTTATTGTTTTCTGAAAACGAGCAACAACATTTAAAGCATTTAGCAATTGTGATAGAAATATTAAATAAAAATGGGTTAAAATTGAATCTATCAAAATGTAAATTTATGCAAGAAAATGTAACATACTTAGGATATAAAATAAGTAAGAATGGAGTCACCATAAATGAGAAACGTCTTGAGGAAATTAAGTATTTACCTCCTCCGAATAATTTAAAGAAGTTAAGAGGTTCGTTAGGTGTTTTCAATTATTATAAAAGGTTTATAAATAACTACTCAGAGTTGACGTTACCTTTGGTACAATTATTAAGGAAGGATGTTAAATGGATATGGAACGAAGAACGAGAAAAAGCAATGAATACGATCAAACAGACGTTTCATGAAGGATTATTATTAAAATATCCAAACTTTAAAGAAAAGTTTGTATCTCGTACGGCCGCTTCCGATCAAGCAATAGCAGCCGAACTAATACAAATACAAGAAAAGATAGATGTACCAATATGTTTTATTTCAAGGATACTAAAAGGGTATGAAATTGGATATACGAGTACTATAGCTGAGAAAGAAATGTTAGCGATCATATTTGCAATTAATAAACTTAAATTTTATTTAACTGGAAATACATTGAAACAGATAATTCAGTAATTTCTTTCCTCTCCATGGATCTTCTGCTATCAGAAAGAGTTACATTAAACTTTAACATGTACTGAAATCTGTAACTCTTTCTGATAACAGGAAATCCATGGAGATATTCTTCAATTCTTAACTCAACCTGCATATGAAAAAAACATTGTCCCAGATTTATTTGAACAAGACTGTACTTACAACAATATGAATTTGAAATAAAACATAAAGCAGGAAGGTTAAATGTAGTTGCAGACCTCCTAAGTAGAAAAGATTTACCAAACTATGAAAAACCAAAACAAGTCTTAATTAGAATTGAAGAAAATTAGGAGGAAGGAAGGTTGTCAAGACAAGAAATTTTAAATAAGCAGACGTTAGAAGAAATCAAGAATAAAGAAATTTAGTATTGCAAAGTCAAGAGAATAATTATAAAGGGTATCAAATTAAAGAGAACTTGTTAGTAAAGGTTATGGAAAATAAAGAATTGATGGTTTTAAGCAGGGAAGACATGTTAGAAGTTGTTGAGGAAATACATACAATATTTGGACATTGTGGGACAAGAAAAACTTGGTTAATGTTTCGTGAATGTTTTTATAGGAAAAACGACATCGAATTAATTAAACAATTAATATAAACATGCCAAATTTGTCAGTTTGCGAAGGAAAAGAATTTTAAGAATCAGAATATTGTTAAAAGTATTAGAGTAAATGAGCCAATGGAACTGGTAGCTATTGATTACTTGCGAAATTTAGTTACAGGACAGTATGGGTACAAGCATATTCTGATTATGGTAGAAGCGTTTTCGAAATTTATACAATTATATTCAGCAAAAAGCAGTAATACAAAACATGTTATTAAATCAATTGAAAATTTTCAAGAACAAGTAGGTAAACCAAGAAGAATATTGGCAGACAATGGGACATATTTCAGAAATGCAAGATTAATCAATAATTTGGATAGGAAAGGAATAAAGATTTGTTTTTGTAGTATAAGACATCCTCAAAGTAATATTGCAAAAATATACATTAAAGAGGTGATCAAATATTTGAGAATACTAACACATGAAAATCATAATAAATGGGTACAATATTTGCCAGATGTGGAAAGTTTTATAAATAATGTTCCGAATACAACAACGGAGATTAGTCCAATTACTTTGTGTAAACCATATATCTAATACTTACTATATTGCTAGCGGCTATGAGTGGGAAACTGGCCGATGAAGTGAGACACACAACCAACTCCTTCATGTATACGGTGAGCTGTGCGCAAGCGCGGCGGCGTCGTCCGCCCAATGGGGAAGTGGTCCCGCCCAATGGGGAAGTGGTCAAGTTTAAAATTCGCTTCTAAAGGCGGAGTTCGAATTCTCACGCATGCGCACGAGACGCGTTATACTATAAGTGAGACTATGTCGGCGCCGTAATGTTTTCTGAAGTTTCCAGGCCCTACCAGCAATATATGTGTATTATATATATGGTGTAAACAAGTAATACTAGCTAGACCTTGGAGAAAAGAACAGAGTAATGTTGAAATAATGCAATTGTTAGAAAGAACTAGAAGTTTAAAGACAATTCAAGACAGATATAAGAAGAAGCAAAATGAAAAGATGTTAAAACGGGTGCAATTTCAAATAGGGGACTTGGTAATTGTGAAAAAACAGAGTAGCAAATGGGAAAGACAAATGCGTGCAAAACTTTTACATGCATATGAAGGACCTTATAAAATTCGGAAAATATTTAATAATGGTAATAATTATGAACTAATAAATGAGAGAGATAGACAAATAAGAGTGAGATTCCATATAACAATGTTATATCCATATATCGCATAAAAGAAGACGATAGAAAATGTAAAAGTTGTTGTTTGTTAAATAAGTTAAGAATGTTTCTGTTCGATGCACTCAGTTGAGAGATAATAAAGTGGACTGTATGATTTAAGTTTTTACTGATAACAATGAGTTAGTAGGTACATTTATTGTATTATAATTTATGATATTATTTTTGCTGCGAAGCGACGATGTGCCCCGTGGGTTGGTTGTCTTTTGACTCTCTCGTTTCTCGGCCGCTGCCTGCGGGCCTGGCTCGTTCGCGCAGTGGTGGTGGCAAAGTCTCACCCCCCGTGGTTCCAAACATCCTCCCCCCTTTGAAGTCACTAGGATCTTCAACCGGTAAAGCCCACACCTTATTGATTCCTCTGGTTGTGGGCCCAGAAGCAGTGCTCAAGTCGACGACCCTGGTCAAGCGATCCCTTCCTTCATGGAGCCTGGTTGCTAATTTCCAACATTGGGGTGGCAAGTTGTCGTCCCGTAGTAGTACCAAGGCCCCTGGCATTAGTGTTGATTTTCCATTGGCTTTCCATTTGCACCTGGTTTGCAGGGTGTACAGGTATTCCTTGGTCCATCTTCTCCAGAATGACTGCGTCAATTTCTGCAAATGCTGGAAGCGGTTCAGCCGTGTTGTAGGAACCTCCCTCAAATCTTCTTGCGGTAGAGCCGTCAACGGACCTCCGATTAAAAAATGTCCAGGAGTTAATGCCGACAAGTCATTTGGATTATCAGAAATAGGATGTAGAGGCCGTGAATTTAATATTGACTCTATTTGACAAAGTGCCGTCTGCATTTCCTCTAATGTGAATACAGAGTTTTGAATGACTCTTTTTAAATTGAATTTTACTGATTTAATTCCGCTTTCATGCAATCCCCCAAAGTGAGGTGATCTTGGAGGCAGTAATTGTTTTGCTGTAGGGCTTTGATTATATTTATTATTGTCTATTTGCGTAGTTTTCTGATAGGACGGGTCCATGTACCACGCGCAGAGCTTTGAGCCCGGCGGGGACGTTTTATTGCTGCGCACTTGAACGACGCAAAGGAAATTCGACCGACCGCGTTATCACCTTACTTATTTTAGGTAAATTTACTTGTACAAGTGTCACCAGGAAGCTAATCGCACTTCACAATGTCTTAAATATTATTTAATACACTTTTACAGGGCCGTTCCTATCTTCTTGGCAGCCTGCGTGAAAAATAAAATAGCCGCCCCCCCCCCCCCTCCAAGCAATTAAAAAATATATTTACGTTAAAAAAAATTATTAATAACAATTTTATAAAATAAAATAAAAAGAAATACTCCTATAAAATAAAATTGTACAAATACAAAAAAAAGCAAAACAAATACAAAGTTTAATATCTTAGAATTTAGCTTTTCTAGCTTTGACAGACGCAAAAGTGGTCACAAGGTTCTTGACATCAATTGCTTCTGCCAAGTCTCTCTTTATAGATATAATAGAAAGATCTGACAATCTTTCTTTCTTCCTGGCCGAGCGTAAAAAGTTTTTAATTATTTTTAATTTTGAAAAAGACCTTTCTGCTGACGCAACTGAGATAGGTACAGTCAGTAGAAGTCTTAAGGCAATTGCTGGATTTGGGAAAGTCGCAAGTAAATTATTTGTAACAATGTAGTTGAGAATTTTAGATGGTGTTTCAACAGATTGGAATGTAATTTTAAATTTTTTAATTCATCACTTAATTCTACGGCGTTTACATCAGCCTCTTTTCTGACAGTGTCTTCTAATTTTAAGGATAAATCTGTACAGTGTTTTTTCATTGAATTATCGTCCATAATAGTAACGTTGTAACTGTTCAAAACGTTCCTGTATAGATACTTTGGCGGTATCCAAAATAGTAAAATAAAAATTAATCTTACAATTCAACTTTGGGTCAAGTATAGGCTCATCAGGGGTTTCATAATCAAATTGTCTTTTTTTTTCGACGTGAACGAATTATATTAGTTGGGGGAAATTCCGTTGCTATATCAAATTCTTCTGTAGCAAGTATTTTCGCCTCTTCTATAAACGCTTCAAAACTGTGGTCATTTCTTTTCTATTCCAAATAATCTACTAATTTTTTTAACGCATTTGAACAATCTTTTAGATTTGTATTCACACCTTGAAGCATCTTACTGACGGAATTAATTTTAGACAGAACATCATGCCAAATAATTACAGAACAAACGAATTTAAAACTATTAATTTTTAAGGCCAATGCTTGGGCTTGTTGTCTGGTGTTAATGTCGCGTGATTTGTCATTTACAAGTTCTTCTAGACTATCATCAGTTGACCCACACTGTCATTAGGTAATGATTTCATTCACTGTCACTGTTCAAGAGGTCAATTGGTAGTTTACGTTTTAATCTAATGTGCACTGATTTTTGTCCCAGGTTATAATAGTTCGCACCGCCGCACAGGTTAATATTATCATAAAATTGTTTAGACATTTGAGTAATGAACTGTTGTACTGTGGGAATGCCAGTCTCTGTGTGTAACTGAGTGTTTCTAACAAACCATTCTGCTTTGGTAACTATGCGAAGAACTTTATTCTGTAGAACCTGAAGTTTATGAAGGTTTGTTTTAGATGTTGCAGACCATACACTGCATCCGTAAGTGAATATTGGTCTTATTAAAGATGTATACATTAAGGTTCCACATTCAATTTTGAGAGGAGACTTTTTATTGATAATGGGGTATAACATACTCAATCTGACGTATGATTCCGATAATTTTTTATTAATGTGTATACTCCAGTTCAGTTTTCTATCTAGATGAATACCAAGACAGCGAACGGCACTATTCTTTGGGTTCCATTGAATGGAAGTGTTGTTGATAAATAAATTTGGGGTATCTGGAGGTCTGCGGAGGGTAAAGATCTTTGCTTCGCATTTATCTGCATTTATAGAGATCTTCCATATGTTATACCACGCATTTAGCTGGTTTAGAGCTTCTTGAAGGTTGATAGCTGCATTATTAATGTCCTGATCTTGGGTTATGATCGCAGTGTCATCAGCATACATAGCAAGACTTGAACGATGAAGAGTGGGTATATCTGACATATATAAATTAAATAACGTGGGGCCCAGGATTGATCCCTGAGGAACACCAGCCACAATTTGACGGATGGAAGAGTTAACTCGAACTTGAAAGGTCCTGTCGGACAGAAATAAACTTATTATCCGCAATAAATATTGAGGAATGTTTGTGTCTATCATTTTGTGAGTAAGTCCATGAATCCAGATCCGGTGGAAAGTCTGCGCTACGTCAATAAAAGCAATAAGCGTGTGCATTTTGTTTTCGAAGCCGTTTTCAATACATTCTGTTAGTCTCAGAATCTGGTGAATTGCTGAATGATATTTTTTGAATCCAAACTGTAGTTTTGGAATAATACTATTAGTCTCCAGATATTCATTTAGCCGAGTGTGTATCGCTCGCTCCATTAGTTTAGATAATGTGGATAGCAAGCTAATTGGCCGATAATTCACTGGGTTATTATGTGGTTTCCCCGGTTTGGGTATCATCGTTATTATTGCTCGTTTCCAACCAATTCGCATGCAGGCGTTAAATATTGCTGTAGTATAGCATATGCATTTATCTGGTAAGTTTTTTAGAACTACGTTTGGTATAAGATCAATTCCTGGCGCTTTCTTGGTTTTGAGTTTCTTGATGTACGACTTAAGTTCTGATGGAGATACGGGATCAGTAAGTGGTACGTCGGCTGGAATGCGACTGTTTATCTCTGTCTCCTCCGCAGGATTAGCATCAGTTGTATTAGGTGGGGCAGTAAATGTTTTTTCCAATAGATCAGAAAATATCTCACATTTGTCTTTATCTTCAGCATAAGTGTGATCTCCATATCGGAGCGGCATCTTCAACGGTAGTTTTTTGGCTGATACGGTCGTAGATATAACCCTTTTCCACGAGCAATGGATTCTATAGTTTTGTTATGTCGTTCCTTTTCCACGAGATCCTTTTTAGCAGCCTTTGAAGCTCCCACTGCTTTAGCAACTGCTGCAGCACCATCTCCGAGGGATCCCAAGGCTCCTAATGCGGCAATTATAGGCATAAGTGGCAAGATGCCTCCTTTCTTGAGAACAGGTACTACTCTAGACCGAAGCCGGCGTTTCCTTCGCGATTTAGAAGGAAGAGCGCCCCCATACCGTACAGGGACGCTCCTCCCAATACGTTTAGACCTAATTCGCCTTGTACGCTTCCGTTTCTGAGAGACTCTTCGTCTTCGCCCTCACGATACCGACAGTAGGTAGTGTAAGCCTTCGTTTCCCATGCCGAGTTTGGTTTTCCCTTTCATAATTCCCGTAACAACAAGGGCTGCAGCTCTTTCCCCAAGAGCGGAGTCTTTTGCTTTAACACGTTCCCAAGCTTTCTTCGCCAGAATCTTATCCGCAGCGTGGCGTGTTGAAAGATTGCCAGATTGAGAGTATACGATGTCGTGTTACTTGCAGGCCTCGTCCAGAAGATTCCTTTCTCGATCGTCTCGAGAAAGTCGCTTGTTTAAGCGGGTACTGTAAGATGAACTCACCCTTATAATGTCAATGTGAACTTGTTACTATCATAAAATGTGAGCTAACTTCATGTATGAAATCTGACAGCGAATAAACGAGTTGTCTACCTACTTTACATGGTGTCAGTTGTGCGCGAAAAAGTGAACCTAACCTGACAAAGCACATTGTAGAAAATCGAATCACAGCAAAGATGGACGAATTAAAACGGCAAAACGACGATCTCAAGAAGAAAGTGGACGAAATGGAACGGCGATTTACCCAAATGCAAGCGACAGCGCCCACGCCATTCAACACAATACCAGCTCCGGAACGCTTCACATTTGAAGCTAGTGACTGGACCAGTTGGATTACAACGTACGAACGCTACAGAATGTTGACAGGGTTAAACAATCAGGCCGAAACAATACAAGTCAATAGCCTCCTCATACATATGGAAAGTGAAGTAGACAAACTCCTGGATACATTGAATCCAACAGCTGACGATCGGGGAAGCTACTCTAAAATCAAGGACTTACTGGATACTCATTACGTTAAGAAGACGAACGTAATGTATGAAAGAGCAAAATTCAATCTTCGCACACAAAAAGAAGGTGAGTCTGCACAAGAATTTATTTCAGCCGTCGTACAGCTAGCAAAAACATGCAACTACGGGGCAATGACAGACGAGCTGATTCGAGATAGGCTGGTAGTCGGTATCCAAGACAAAAAGCTCTCAGAGTCGCTACAAATGACCAGCGATTTAACATTGCCTGACGCTAGGAATAAAATATTACTGCAAGAAAGAGTTAAACTCGAAAACAAACACCTTCGGGAAACCTCCAGCACGTCAGGTGAGATAAATAGAGTTAAGAGAAATAAAAAATACGATTATTATAAAAGTAAAGTAAAAGGTCAATGAGATAAATTTAAAAGGAATGCCTCCGATTATCCACAATGTAATCGCTGTGGTGCCAAACCTAGTCACGAATTATCAAATTGCCCTGCATTAAAGTTAAAATGTAAAAAATGTTCGCTGAAAGGCCATTTTGCTAACAGATGCAAGACTAAACTAACGGTTAGAGAGATAGATAACATTTCAGGAACAGACACAAAAAACGACTCCAAAACCAGCGACTCCTCATCAGATTATGACGAGATGTATGGTATAGCAGAAATAGTGAAAGTGGACGAAGTCACCGGTGGAGAAAATACTCCATGGCACATAGAAGTTGAAATAAATGGACAAAGTGTATCGTTCAAGATCGACACAGGCGCAGATGAGACCATTATAATCTACAGACAGTACAAGGCCATGGAAAATAAACCGAAGCTAATGAAACCACCAAGCAGATTATATGGACCAGGCAACCAACCTCTTGATGTCATGAGAATTATTAACGTGCCGGTGAACTGGAAAGGTAAGGATCACTTAATTACCATGTATGTTATGAAGAACAAAGAAAATTTATTGGGTCGGCCTGCTATGAATAGGTTTGGCTTAATCCAGTGGGTAGATGACGTCACCAATAACAATGAAATACAAAGTACAGTTAACATTATCGATAAATATGCAGACTTATTTATCGGTATAGGTAAATTTAAAAACATACAGTATAACATCCAATTAATAGAAGGTGCTGAACCATTTTCCATTTCCACCCCAAGAAGAATACCATTGCCTTTAATGGATAAGGTCAAAACCGAATTAAACCGAATGACGGAGGAGGGCGTAATCACAGAAATAAGTGAACCAACTGCATGGTGTGCACCAATGGTAGTCGTCTCAAAGAAAAACGGGACCATACGTATATGCACTGACTTTACATAACTAAATAAGCATGTTCTTCGAGACAAATTGATACTGCCATGTGTAGATGAAACCCTAGCAAAGATGAGCAATGCTAAAATCTTCTCGAAATTGGACGCATCTTCAGGGTTTTGGCAACTGGAACTCACAGAACAATCAGCAAAATACACAACCTTTATAACGCCATTCGGCAGGTATGCCTACAATTGCCTACCCTTCGGTATAACATCAGCTCCCGAGGTATATCAAAAAGCCATGAATAACATTATTGGTAGTCAAACGGGAGTATTAGTACATATGGACGATATTATCATATTTGCTGAAAACCGAAAGAAACACGACCAATACCTACACGCAGTACTCAATAAACTACAGAACTCAGGAATCACATTAAACAAAAACAAGTGTGCCTTTGCACTAAATAAAATTAAATTCCTAGGTCATATCGTTAGCGAATTGGGCATTCATCCAGACGAAGAACGTGTTACTGCAATCAAGCAATTTCCTGCACCGCAAAACGTATCCGAAGTACGACAGTTTCTAGGCATGGTAAACTACCTTACAAAATTTTTACCATCCGCAGCAGACAAGACTAAAGAGCTACGGGAACTACTTAAAATAAAGAACGCATTCTTGTGGACAGACTCGCACCAAAAATGCTTCGAAAACCTAAAAATAACAGTCACCTCTGCTCCAGTTCTCGCTATGTACGATACCAATAAGGAAACAAGAATATTAGCAGATGCTTCTTCCTACGGTATTGGAGGGGTGATGGAACAAAAACAAAGCGACAACAGTTGGCATCCAGTAGCATATTGCTCAAAATCTTTAAGCCCTACAGAGCAGAAGTACGCTCAAATCGAAAAAGAAGCTCTCGGAATAGTATGGACATACGAAAAAATGGACAAATTCTTGATCGGAAAGCACTTTATAGTCCATACTGATCATAAACCTCCCTTATCGTTGCTGAAAGAGAAACCCATGAATGAACTAACCATTCGTCTACAAAGATTTCGCATGCGAATGGTAAGATTTGATTTCACCATCGAGCACATCCCTGGTAAGCAGTTTTTTACCCCAGATACCTTGTCTAGATTTCCATTGCAATACGGTAAACATGACAAGGACGTGATTTCAGAAAAAGATTGTGTCAGCCACATTGACCGCATAACCTCCGATATTTTCCAAATTACCAGCCTAACGAGTGAAGATATCCTGGCTGCCCAAAAAAAGGACGAAGCACTCAGAGTATTGGAACAATATATAATAAAGAGCTGGCCAACGAAGGATAAATGTGATCAACAAGTATTACAATTCTACAAATACAGACAAGACTTAACGCTTTATGGAAATCTTTTATTCTACCAAGATAGAGTAATTGTGCCAACTAATCTACGCAAAGAGATGTTACGACACATCCATGCAGGACACCAAGGCATAAATCGCTGTAAGGCAAGAGCAAAACAAACGGTATGGTGGCCCAACATAGGAAGACAAATAGAAGACTTATTGGAAAACTGCGAGACCTGTTTAAAGAATAAGAAGAACGAAACCGAACCATTGATTACCACCCAAATACATAAACTACCGTGGATGGAACTAGCAGCTGACTTATTTGTAATAAAGAGCAAGGTATTTCTAGTCATTCAAGACGTTTACAGTAAATACCCAGAGGTATGTTTCCTAGAAAAAACTAACAGTAAACACGTGATCCTCAAGATGAAGGGAATATTTGCACGTTTTGGAATACCCAGAATTGTACGAACAGATCACGGCCCTCAGTTCAACAGCCTGGAGTTTCGAGAGTTTGCCAAAGCATACAACTTTAAACATGTAACTAGCAGTCCAGGTTATCCACAGTCAAATGGTATGGCAGAACGAGCAGTTCAACTGGTAAAAAACATCTTGAAGAAAAGCGAAGACATCTACCTGGGACTCCTAGCATACAGAAATACTAGCCTTACGAGTGGACCCACACCAGCACAGCTGTTGATGGGCAGATCGCTTAGAGAAATATTACCAACCACGGAGCAGAAGCTAACGCCTAAGCTACCTGATCATGCCTCAGCCCATAGGTCTATGTCGGAGCAAAGAAACAAACAAAAACAGTACTACGATAAAAGGCATCGTACTCGAGAACTAGAAACTATTGGGGAAGGACAACAGGTATGGATAAAAGATTTGAGACGAAAGGGAATGGTGTTGACGCAGACAGAAGAACCACGATCCTACACAGTGGAAACGGAGAATGTGGAAGTAAGGAGGAATAGAAGACATCTTCAACCATTACCTACTAATACAAACCAGGAACATGTACAACCACCAAAGGAATCACACGTAACCATACAACCAACAAACACACCACCGGAGCTGAAGGTTGCCCAGTTACACAGGACCAACGGTATTTCCAGCTCATCAAGCAGCAGCGCAACTCAACCGCGTCGGAGTGAAAGAGCTAAACGAAAACCGAAACGTTATTGTAAAGAAGCAGTGAGTGAAAACATGGGTAATTAAAAGTATGTGCAAATTATGTGCTGCGAGAATTGATTATTCAGTTATTATTATAATTTAATTATGTAGGTAATTACTTATTAGCATTTTTTTTCTCAAACGTTGACTTATTGTTTAATTAACTGATATTCTAATGTAAAGAAAGGGAGATGTAAGATGAACTCACAGCTGCGAGAATCGATTATTTAGTTATTAATTTAATTATGTAATTATTTGCATTTTTTTCAAACGATGACTTATTGTTTAGTTAACTGATACCCTAATGTAAAGAAAGGGAGATGTAAGATGAACTCACCCTTATAATGTCAATGTGAACTTGTTACTATCATAAAATGTGAGCTAACTTCATGTATGAAATCTGACAGCGAATAAACGAGTTGTCTACCTACTTTACAGGTACCAGATCCGCAAAATTTGTAACCTGGTAATTCGAAGGGCAATTTATTAATGAGGCTATTCAACAAACCGCGACCTTTCCGTCGTACGGTTCGATGACGAGTACAAGTTTTGCGTGTAGCACATCTCATCTTAAACACTTGAAGATAGAATTAGACTATATGACATTTTAAATCCCTAAAGACCCTCTTTCTCCTCTACTCACTGATTACTGATGGGGCATGTGACACTGACGATGGATAAATTACTCGTAGCTCTGTCAAATTCAAACGGTTCCTATAAAGGTTTAGTTTTAGTAGATCACACGCAGCAGCCGCCGCCAATGGCAATGTATTTACTATACAATTTGCTGTATGAGTCAGGAGGATTGGTTGTAGACCAAAAGTTTACCAAAAACTACTCACCTACTTGTATGGACCTTCTCCACATCCTAAAAAAATACTTCGCCAGCAGAACCCAACATCATTATATCACCTATGGGCAAATAAATTAGCTGGTGGTTTAAAACTGTATCAGCAGATAGAAAAGTTACCTTTACCAACAAAGATAATACAGATGTACAAATCAGCTGGAATAAAATGCAATTCGATGTACATATACAAACTTTTCCTAGGCTTCGCACGTCCCTAAAGGATACTCTGATATATTTCAAGCAGATTTGGCCGAATTTATACTATACTAGTGAATGGCCCGAGTTACGCTTCGCTTCGCTAATTCAAGAGAGATTCATTAATATAAATTAAAAACAGGATGTATCGGCCGGGAATCGAACCCGGGTCGCCCGCGTGGCAGTCGATCATTATACCACTGACCCACAATGCTTCGTTGAATAAGGCGCTGCTATAATGGTATATAGTGACTCACCCGAGCTACACTTAGCTTCGCTAATTACACGATTTAATTGAAACTTTATTTTTTCGTACCTTTTTTTGAAAATAAAAATCGGCCTACGATCTAAATCTAAAAATTGTAAGCTATCATACAATTTAATCGGTCCAGTATCTTCGGAGGAGATAGCGAACAAACATACAAAAAGACCACCGCTTTAATGGTATAGGGTGCAACAGCAAATAAAGGTTATCGATACATTTGAATACAGGGTTGAAATCAAAAACCCAGGCTAAGAAGAACTCACCTGGGTTTTGGGGTTTCTTCATATTTTAATACCTTCTTCTTCTTCTTCTTCCACTTGTATATAAGCTTACAGCTTGTTTTATCCCAAATTATTCTTCCATTTTTTCTTTGGTCTACCTGGACTACGCCTTCCTCGTGGAATATTATTTCTGGCCACCTTTACTTGTCTAGTGTCTTCCATCCTCGATGTGTTGGTCCCATTCTGCTCTACGGTTATTCACCCAGTCTCCTATTTTTTGTATCTTACATTGGTCCCTTATGTCCTCACTATTTTTGATACCTACTTATTTTTATTCAATATTCATAAACACATATTTCCAAAGTAAAAAACCAACAAAAAACCAAATAGGTATAGGATTCCGTGATTCACTGATTTATATTTATAAAAAAATAAAATTCTAATTCTGCAAGTCACGTCACAAAACAATATAAAATAAACAAATAAACTTAAAACAAACATAGATTCCAATTGTAATGACTGAATTACTGAGTACTAAAAACTGCATCTACTGAGTAGTATTACGAGTATTAGTAATTAGTATTCAAAGTTCTATACGCCTTTACTAATTTTTCAGGCCTTTCCGGCTCTTGATTACGTAGTTTGCTCCAAACTTGACCGAATGTTGAAAATATACGTTCTATTGACGCCGAACTTGCTGCTAGCGGCTCGAGGTCATTGAACACAGACACGTATAACATAACCACCAAGTGCTATAAACTAAGGCGAAAAATTCAAATTCACAATTGCCAACAAAAACCCACAAAAATCCCGTAAAACCCTACAAAAACCCAGTGGGTTGTCTTTTTGTAAGAAAGGTGGGTTTTTGTCCAACCCTGTTTGAATGATGATTAATTGCTTTTCAAAAGTTTTGTGAGCGCGACCATTAAAGACTAAGAATGGCAGCGAAGTGGCTAAAACTATGAAAAGAATTCTTTGTGAGAGCAAAATTTCGCCTTATACTTTGCAAACGGGCAACAGAAAAGAATTTTTTCTACTCCCATAATAGTAAGAAGCCAAGAACGCAACCGCTTGTTTGATCAGTAACTATGGCATTGTGAGCACATGCACGTAATGAAAAAAGGAACTAGCACGTAATATATATATACCGGGTGCTGACTTGCGCGACGCACCATAGGAATTTGCATAGTAAATTCTTTATGTTCAATTATTTGCTCCCCTAATTAGTTTAAAGCTAAATTGTAAATACATTTTTTGTAGAGAAAAAAATACTGCATCTATTCATACTATTGCTAACAATTTTTTTTTTCCAGAACCGACGAAATGCAAAAAATCAAACTAGCATTTTTACAAAAATCAGTGATGCCATGGAATTATTGAAACAAGCCAGTGCCAACGCAAGTGCGTGCGGGGCGATCATCCAGTCACTGCCGTCAAAAGATTGAATTTATTGTCGTATTTCTTGTTTTGATGTAAGTTCTGAACCTTATTATTACACCTACAATTATTTAATATGGTGCCTGTAGTCTTAAACTTAAAATAAATCAGTCTTTTAATGGTTGTACTGTTTGGAATTTGCCGATACGGATATTTTACAATAAACAAGGAGCTTAGTTAACGAACGTCCACCATACTCGTAAAACCATTTTTGTTATGGACAAAGTCTAGGTACCTTAGAGACATTAAGCTGAACATAATTAATAATGAAACATCAATGACAAACAAACAAACAACACATATTGTCGCTCCGCACGCATTTGCGTTGGCATTGGCTTGTTTCAATAATTCTATGGCATCACTGATTTTTGTGAAAATGCTAGTTTGTTTTTTGCATTCCTTCAGTTCCGGAAAATTAAAAATTGTTAGCATCAGTATGAATGGGTGCAGTATTTTTTTCTCTACAAAAAATGTGTTTACACTTTAGCTCTAAAATAATTAGGGGAGCAAATAATTGAACATAAAGAATTTACTATGCAAATTCCTATGGTGCGTTGCGCAAGTCAGCACCCGGTATATATATATATATATATATATATATATATATATATATATATATATTTATCCTGCTATCAATTTAGCGTCCGTATGTAGTCCATTTACATTTAATGTGACGTCCATGTGCATATGGCGTCCATATACCGGACGCCACTTTGCATCACCGTGTTAATAAGTTTTTATGAATCAGTGCGTCATCTGGGAACCGTCTACGAAAATAGTGGTGGACGCCAAATTGATTATATTGTGACAAAATCTGTATACTTACAGTTCGTAGAACTTCCGCTAGTTGCGCTGTGTTACAAACAATATACGGCGACCATATATCGGGCTAACATATAAGACCGCTAAAGTGGCTTCCACTCGTGTGGCAACACTGCACAAGTGTTTCAGGTTTCAACGTTGTGTAGGCGTTCTGGTGATAACTAGATCCGAGAGAAATACAATGAAGTCGGCGAATATTGAATATGTTAGTTAAGTAAAAGATCCGTGATTTCACTTAGGCAGTGTGGTTGACGGAGTAATTAAATAATAAGCGATAGTTTTACCAGTGATCAACCACAATCTTTTATTTGGCCGAAAATGTATGTCAAAAACGCGGGACTTTTAAAACAATAAGCTGACCTAGCTTTCACTAGATTTGGTTAATAGTTTATTACTTATATGCAATTTTAGAGTTACTTTATTATTAATCAACGATTAATTCACTTATCTTTGCATTACTTGGGTTATTATTTATTTCCTAATTGGGGTTGACACAACTAAAATACTTACTTGTGTTCAAGGTTACGAAATGACTGTTTAGCCCGAGGATTAATAAATTTGTCGATGAAGGCATGTAGTAGCCGTTGTAGTAATTGTACTTTGAATTTCAGTTTTGTTTATAAAGAATTGTCATTTTGCTGATATACAGGGTGTTTTACGTAATGCCGGCTATGGGACTGGAATGTTATGGCTCAAATGCATTTAAGTTCAGTTAAATTTTGTTATGTCGTGCTGAAATATGTTTTATATCTTCTATAGGGTGTATTATGTGAGAAAGTAAGAGGTGGTCCATGGGAGTGGGAAGTTTTGAAAATGTTATTTGGTAACTATGCATAATTGGTTGTGGATTTTTATTTTAAATTGTCTGTCATTGTACTCCATTTACCAACCATGGAATAGTGGTCCGGCGAACAAAGTACTTTTGTGATTAAATCGTAGTGCGAAAATAATAGCTGTGTGGAATTTATTTCCCGGTTTGTTGTCCCACTGCCCATTTCATAAAGAGGTTGGTTAGTAAATTTGAAGAAACCGATTCAACTAAAAATGTGAAACATAATGGTCAAACAAAAGTGTTAAAATCCCTGTTAACAATAATCATATTAGAGCAGCTATAGAACGCATCCCAAAACGTTCAGTTCGAATATTTTTGGCTTTTATTGATAAAACAAGAAATAGCCCAGGTTGAAAAGGAAAATAATGACGCAATTGCCTAGAGTTCCGTTGGATAGGTTGGGTCGTGTTATACACAATTTTAACTACCAGCTTCAACAGTGGATACAGAGAAGGCGGATGTGTTTGTGCAAATAAAGACATTATTATTATTATTTAGAAATTGCACCTTACTACTGGTATACTTTGTTTCAGTTATATTCAATTGCTCTCGGAATTATGTCGTCGAGAGGTCGTGGGTTCAATTCCCGCGGCCGTCTGCTCTGACTCAGGTTTTTGGGTGGTTTTTCTGAGGCAACAGAATACCTTCTCTGAGGCGATTGCCGGGGCAGTACTTCTCCACCTTTCCTGGACTTTGTTCCATTCTCCACCTTTTCTTCCTCTCGACCATTCTAGAATTTCCATTTTTGACTGAAGAGGGATGCAAAGTCTCTCTAGCAGCCCGTCCCCAGTTAGGGGAATTGAAATTACCTTGATCCGATACTTTTTTACTTCCTATTACAATAAAGGAAGTGTTGGATTCACCCCAAAAAGTTGAAATTGAGTTTTCAGAACTTCACGTTTTAAAGTCCCCTGAACCAAAAAAAAAAATGTTTTTGTTCATTGGTGTGTCTGTCAGTCTGACCGTCTGTGTGTCAGTGTGTGAACAGCATATCTCAAAAACGAAAAGAGGTATGGCGTTGAAACTTCTTATATTAGTTTTGTGTACTATCTAGATGCGACAGCAAACTTTTTAAGAAAACCGCATAACCGGAAGGATGGTGTTTACTCTTGTAATTTTTAGGGTTTTTTCGATTTTTACTTCCTTTTACCATAAAAGAAGTATTGGATTCATCCCAAAAATTCGAAATTGAGTTTTCAGATCTTCACGTTTTAGAGTCCCCAGAATCCAAAAAACATGTTTTTGTTCATTGGTCTGTCTGTCAGTCTGTCTGTCTGTGTGTTCGCCTGTGAACAGCAAATCTCAAAAACGAAAAGAGGTATGGCGTTGAAACATTATATATAAGTTTCGTGTACTATCTAAATGCGACAGCAAGCCTTTGAAGAAAATCGCATAACTGGAAGTATGGTGTTTACTCTTGTAATGTTTAGGGTGTTTTCGATTTTTACATCCTTTTACAATAAAGGAAGTATTGGATTCACCCCAAAAATTCGAAATTGAGAATTCAACAGATCTTCGCATTTTAGAGTCCCATGAACCCAAGCTTTTGAAGAAAATCGCATACCCGGAAATATGTTGTTTACTCTTTTGATTTTTCAGTTTTTTAATTTTTTTTTTCAAAAACGGCTCTAACGATTTTTTCAGACTTTATTCTTTTATTTGATAATTTTCCCGTCGAATACCTCTAAAATGGTGTTTTTTTCTTATTAACTCCTATTATAAATAGAACACCCGGTATATTATTACATTTTTTAATTCAGCTTAAATTTTTATGCACAGTTAACATCATTCAATAAGTTTTTAATACCAAACGACGCGAAAAATTATTCTCTTTAATTTAGTACCACTACCATTTCTTTCCATAAAAATGGTGAGCAGCAATATGCATAACCGTGATAAGCCATGTAAATTGCCTATGTTCAAAGGTATGACCAACCACCCGGTATAGCATGCACTGTTGCGGCCAGACAAAAACGAGAAACTTAGAGTAGCTTAAGGCAACTCATGCATTACTGCATCAAAGCAACAACAGGAAGTATCAATTACAATTTATTATCAACTTCATTGCAACAGTTATATTCCACGAAAGAACCCAAATCAAAAAATGTAAAAATACACAATATTGATCAAGAGTAGGTACTTATTCTTGTTTTTTTTTCCGCTACAGTGACGTAATTTTAAGATTACTCATGTGAGTTAAGTTAAGGTAATATTAATCTCGTCGTAATGTTTAACAATCAATACTAACTACAAGATTTCTGGCAGGTAATTATTAAATTAATTATAGTTTGATCCAAATCTGGTTTTTTATTTTTAAGGTTATATTTTCGTCAATTTTTTTTTATTTTTATGCCCTCTTCGTGGAAATGTATACAAACCATCAAAATTATTAACCATTGCAATACCCTCCCGCTAACGCCTTTTTGTAATTAATCTGTTTCTGTTTTCCGTTTATGTTTTCCGTTTTCAGTTTTATTGAGAACTGAATATTTTGGTGTTTAATTTGAAAATGTAGCAGCCTTCAGAATCTGTTCTGGAAACCGATAGCCAGTAAAGTAGGAAAATTTTTTCAAGGGTCAAACATTTTCTATTGCCGACATATCTAAATTTTTGACACGTATAAAATGTGCCCTATCCTTTGTTTCCTTTCCTGAATGGTAACATATTGAAAATAAAAAAGTTAAAGTTAGTTAACAAATATTTCTTAGTTTAATTTAGTATAGATCCAAAATCCTAACTAAATCATTTTCCTCTCGGTAAAACGATTCTACGTATTCTTCATTTGTTTACATTGTCACATTCCGGTACTCGTTTACTAGTAGTGAGCATATTATTTTTTCGAGGCAACGCTATAAAATGCATATCTTGTAACATTCCTAAGGAAATTATTAAGAATAGCGTGATTTGTACGCGACCCTACCCTAAGGTGTTAAGTAATATTATTACTTTTACATTTAGTTTGTTACAATCAATTAGGGACATTTTGATTATCCTAATATTATAATAATAATAATATATGCCTTTATTTTCCAAATGCTAAAATTGGGATAGATGTTGGTTGTCTGTGAGAGAAACATTCTAAATATTTTGGTTTTTTTTTAATTGAAAATGTTTGCAATTTTAGGCGTCAAATCAGTTCCCGTTAAAAAATTATTTGACCCAGTGCTTCAAATGAAAATACTAAATGTAAGTTAACAACAATTCCAGAATATTTTGTGTTGCTTATATAGGTATTTTATTTTAACAGATTTAAAAAATCAAAACTAGGAAAGTTAATAATATTTAAATTTCTCTAACCAATAGAAATTTTGTATACGTAAATCATTAATAGAAGCTTACTGTTGATAGGGTAAGCAATTATTTATTTAATCGTATGCTGAAATTAATATTCATGAAATGTTGTTACAGTGATACGGTTACATCACATTACACAAGGTAAACATATTTGGAAAAACAATAGTTATTTGTTTCATTAGTACAAAAAATGCATGATTTCGGGACAAGTAAGACAGATCGCCGGACGACGCGCAGCGGAGTCCGGCGAGTCTTACGCGTCCCGAAAACGCATTTTTTGTGCGAATGAAACATACTATTTTTTCTCCAACTACTCATAAATTCGGTAATATGACTTATTATTTAGAATCAAACATTGTAGGTTATATTGTAGAACTGTCATGGCGCAAATAAACAATCACTATACGGGGAAATTAAACAACAACGACGGCGATTGCCGAATATTGACGAAGCGCTTGTGTTTTATTTAAAATTTACCATGCAAAACCCTATCTTGCGTCCATTTTTGTACTAGTGCAAATATGAATCGAAAAGTGTACAGTTGCCAAGGTAATTGGTGAATATCCCGAAATGACTTACTTTTTATACAAAATTATACGACAATATGGCGTCTTATTCGTGTGGTTGGAGAAAAAAATAGTTATAACCTAACATAAATGCTGAAAAAGAATAATTGGCCATATTTTACACCCAATTCAACCAACAAAATGCGTATAAAGAAATTTATAACTATAAATAACAAGTATTAACAAGCAGCAACCTAAAATGACAGAAAAGGGTTCAACCATTTAAATTTTGGAGAAAGGTTGCTCTTTGCGAATTCATACAAAGAGTCGAATCTGCTTATTAACAAAAGTTGTGCCGTAAAACACAATTAAACACAATTATAATTAACGTTCCGGTTAATCGAATCGTTGAGTAACTTAAACAAATTGTTAAAGTTTAAACTAGTATTCAAGTAACCTAGTAATGAATTGCAAACATTATTTTTGGAGCAGACATAGCGCTTGCGCTTGCCTGAGTAAAGCCAAAGCTCGTGCGTTCAGTCCGGAAAGAAATGAATATTTCTAATAATTAGCATGGTTACGAAGATAAACTACCGCCGGGCTGCCGGGCACCATACATTCGAAAAGTAACTAACCGCATATACATATTACACATACAGTGTGTCCAAAATATTATCCTCCAAATTAGAATTATATGGTATAACAATATTAAATGGTAACACTGTATTTCTGGTATAAAAAATATTTGTAAACGATTATATCTACATGTTACCAGATAATTTTTTTTTAAATTTTCTGCAAATGTCATATCGGAATGAAAAAATGTAAAAGAATTGTGATAAGAGGTAAACGTGGGCGAGGAGTCCCTGTCCTGTGTAGTGGTGCTGTACAAAATCACATTCAATTCAATTAATACTTAAAGTAAGGCAAAACTGAATGCGAACAACCCAATATGTGGTTATAAAACATTGGAAAAGTATGCCAAAGCCTCAGGAGCAAAAACCCTGAGACAGTTACAACAACGAGGTAGAGCATAGTTATTTATACAACGAGTAGCTAGTGTGCCATTTTCTTGCGCGCGTCAGAAAGTTTAAAGAATGAGCCGAAGACTAAAAAATCTGGTGTGATACACACACACAACTTCCTTTTACAGTGATCTTATAATTAGCCAAAAATTTGATTTAAAATGTTTTAAGCATTTGTCAAAAATTTTAAAAAATTACAAATTCTGCAAAAACGGTACAAAATAAAGCGTTAGTTGAAGAGACAAATTTTCTCTAGAATTTCAAGCTGAATTCAAAAATGTAATAATATCCCGGGTGGTCTATTTAAAATAAGAGTTAATAAAAAAAATAGACAAAAAAACAAAAGAAACCCATTTTAGAAGTATTCAACTAGAAAATTACCTATCTCACATCAATACACATTCAAAATGTAATAAAAATGTAAAGTTTAAAAAAAATCGTTAGAGCCGTTTTTGTAAAAATCGAAAAAAACTGAAAAATTACAAGAGTAAACACCTACTTTCGGTTATGCGATTTTCTTGAAAAGCTTGCTGTCGCATCTACATAGTACACAAAACTTATATATGAAGTTTCAACGCCATACCTCTTTCCGTTTTTGAGATATTCTGTTCACAGACAGACAGACAGACAGACACACAGACCAATTAAAAAAAATATGTTTTTTGGGATCAGGAGACTCTAAAACGTGAAGACTGAAGATCTGTTGAAAACTCAATTTCGAATTTTTGGGGTGAATCCAATACTTCCTTTATTGTAAAAGGAAGTAAAAACACAGCACTGCTGAAAATAATGGTTTTTCTATAGAATGCATATACCAAAACTAAAGGACGGAAGATAGTTCTTTTTATATTGTGTACAATTTTACTCTATTTTTGTAATTTGTATGTTGGGGATGATTTCCATGTTTTAATAGTATTACCTTTACTGTCTCATATCCAAATAAAAAGGAAAATAGAAGTCTAATAAAAACTTTTGATTTTTTGTTCAGAATTGATATAAAATATCAGGTAAACAATTAAAATTTGGTTTGTTGTGACCGAGTACGAACGTGAAATTGTACAGTAACGATAAATTACTCGTTTGCGAACTTTTTCTCATTAAATTTCACACCGCGTAAAGTGCCAATAAGGAAGAAGCAGCAACAAAATAATCAAGTGCAAGAAGTGCAACAAATTCTTAATTTTAAAGCACCTATATGAACTTAATAATTACATGCAAACAGGTAGAGCGGTCAGCTTCGCAAGGCCGCGGCCGCCCGCGTATCGGTCAAGGTTGAGTCTACAGATGGAATATTGACAAGTTTAAAAGATAAATACGAACAGCCTTTTTATTAATCACTTCAGGAGCTCGATCGAGACCAAAGTGCTGACGAAGCTGGGCGATCAGCGTGAAAGCGATAAGACCGGTTATATTATTATTAAGAAAAATAATACGAATTAATTCCTGGGAAAAGCGTACAAAGGCGGAGAAGTGAAACTAAATACCGGCGGCAGAGAGTAAACAAGACGCACGAACTAGACGACTCAGCTAATTACAACAACCTTTTTAGAAGGAGAAAAGAAGCTACATGTCAGAGGAACGCAACAGGGCTAACAGCGTCGTGTCAATCACGGAACTTATCAACAAAAGAAAAATTATATAATAATTAGGGGAGCGGATTTTAAGAAAGAAGTCATCAAGCAAGACGTAAAGGAGTTTATTCTGAAAGAAATAGGCATAGCTACTGGCATAGAAGAAGCATACAAGGTGGGAAAACCGGATGCTAAGATGACGATGGTGAAATTGGAAAACTTTGATCAAAAACTTGGAGTATTAAAGAGAAAAAGTAGACTAGGGCAACCTCATATACATACAGTGTGTCGGTCTTTGAAAGTGTATTTGTGGCTATATTGAAAAGCTTTATAAACACTTTTGCCCATCCTCAAATATTTTATAAAACTATCATCATTCTCGGATTTCAATTCTTTGTGTATCACTCGGTCTTGATAGCATCATTGTAACAGCTTTAGAGTGACAACTTTTCAATTTATACAAACCCTGAGATCCTTCGTAAGTAAAAAAGGGTTTTCTTCAATGAAAAAAAAAACAGAATGTTTATAGAAAACAAAAAACAAGCAAATAATTACGATGTTTTTATTCATTTCTATTAATGCTTAGCAGATATAATGCAAGGTGGAACTAAAATACTTGTTCATATCGTACGGCGTACTAAACACGGATTGTTTGCATGTATTCAAAATAAAACATCAACACAGACGGTCACCCTTCATTACAGTTGCCCGGTTTTGCACACTTGCGAAATCGCGGCCAGACCATTAAGATAAATGCGTCAAACGTTTATAGGAAATTACAGCATAAGACATGGCAACACTGCCGGACGTCATCTGGATGGTAGTCTAAAATGATGTATATACCTTGGTCGCCAAATTGATGGGAATTATTCATAAATATACATGGGAAGTCAAATTGTTTTCAACATGAAAGGAGTTCATTTTACCATGTATGTAATCTTTTTCGTATAAGTAGTTTTTTAAATTTTAAACGTCAGGTATTGTGAGACAATCAGAAATAACTAATATACATGGACAATATTACATGTAAAACCAATGGTTTTGGTGGACGCTAAATACCTGCACTATGAAAAGACGTCAAATTGATAGCGTGATGTATATATATATATATATATATATATATATATTGATACTAGGTAGTTAGTCACTTCAAAAGTAGATATACCTTAAACGTTATCGCTTAATATATAACGAAGTGACTTCCATTTTCGGAAGTCGCAACGATTTGCTTGTTTTTTTACGAATTTCAGAACTGCAGGTCAAGTAATGCCTAAATACGAAAAATGTTGTGGAAGCGACTATGACCCCCCTATATCTGCGGATTTGTCCTTTAGTTCAACTGTAGACCGCTGGCGCTGGCATCGTTTTGTTAACGTGAGAAACGGCCAACACGAAGTCACGTCCGTTAATTAGACGGCATTTTACTGCTTCCGTTTATCGGCAACGCTGTTTTCGCATTTCGCTGCTTACATATTATTCCAGCTGCATATTGCGATCGGGGTCCTGGCCGCGATCGCAATATAAAGTTTTATGTTTCGACGTGGTGATATTAGTGTAATTGAACTTGAAAAGTTAAGGTGTGTTCTCAATGCAAGTTATTAGTGGCGCTGGTACATAGCAAAGGTAAGAAAAATCTATTTGTACATGTAAGTAAAATAAATCTCCTTGTTTATCCAAAAAGTAGTTTGCCCTTACTCGTATAATGTATTTTCAATCAGGAACATGTTTCATATGCAATATTATTTGGTTTAATTTATTTCATTGATTGCAATATTTAAAAATAGTATTACAGTATGTACTAAATATATCCCCAACAAACTTAAAGTAAAACTTTCTAAATTAAAAAAACCTAGTCACATGGCTTCCACTCGCTAACCATTAGAAAATTCTGTCATAATATTGCAGTAATTTCTAGTTTATGTTAATTATTTAGCTGAATTCTAAGCAAGTTATTCTCAGAATCATCGTTTTCCGTATTTTCAAGTTAGTCAAACACCAAACGGATCCCGAAATACATGTAACTAATTATTCTTAAGGGCAACTTTAAATATTAAATAACCTCAGCATAATTAAAAGTACAACAAGGAAACTTGTTTTTTTCAAACTGCATTTATTCGCATGTGTATTGATTTCTTAATTAATTCGTCTTGCCTATATTTTATTTTTGTTTTCGATTTATGTCACAGGTCATTTATGAGCCTGAAATCAGATCATTCGGTCCAGATAAGTGAAGCTTTTAAATTTGATGGTGTTGAAGTTGGTCCCAGATGTTGCCTTTTTGCTATTAAGCCTGTTACTTTATAGTTTCACAATATTTCGTAAATTCTTAACGCGATAATTGCAATGGTTTGAAATTTTACCACAGATAAGTATTACCGTAGTGTTTTTATAATCTCGATTCCCGAATTTTAAATATATGCTGTGCTACAGAATTCAGGCTGCAATTATTTTAGGGTTATACAGTCTCAGCATAATCCTAAAATAACTGCGTGTGATACTTTAAGAGGAATTATACTTGTAAGCGCAGTTCGGCAATATCTCTATTTAACAAATAATAATTTGACACGCTTGCTAAGCTACGTACAGTCATTCTTTTACGTGTTGTAAGGCGACTCCTGTGAATATTGATTGTTGAATTTGAGAATTGTGCATTGTGTATATTTTCCTACTACTTTTGTAATTAGTTATTGCTAAAGCTATTTAAAATATTGCTAGAAACTCCTACAATTCTGATTTAAGAATATTGACCAAAAAGATTTTCCTTTATCCGTATAAAATAAAGTTTTGAAAAAAAAAACTGAAAAATCGTAACTAGGTCAAATTATGTGATTCTGAATTCGTAGATGCAGCATATTCTTCAGAAAGAAAAGTTACTAAAATAATTAATACTCATTATATTTAAAATGGAACATATTGACCTTTCTGCACATTCTGCTTCGGCACGATACAAAATTTTAAATTGTTTTTCCCCGAGCTTTGCAGTTACTTACTGCTATTAAAAGAAAATGTACTATTAATATAATAATTATATTGTAGACGAAAATCTGTTGAATGCAATATAATTTGTAATTCGCGTTGGTAGTGGTGTTTAAATATATATATTTTCAAATATCGTCTTACTTGTAGTAAAAATTCAGGATCTGGCCCATTCTCACTTTTGACGGTGAGGTGTTTGCTCTTTAGTTTTTTCCTGTATTTTTATAAGCTTTATCTTTTAGCCTGAAGATGGTTTAATATATAAGCCGAAACATGTAGCGTATGTTAAATATATGTTAATTTTTATGATGAAGACAGTGTTTACTTTGCAATAATTTACTTGTAGTAATTGAGTATTTCACTTAGTGAAAACATTATAGTATTATGATATATAATGCAACTAGTGAGTTCTTGATTATCAAATAACCATTTCTGTTTACACGAAATATATTGCTTTGGCAATCGCGCGAGTCCGAAGGACGAGCGTGATTGCCTAAAACAATATATCGAGTGGAAACAGAAATGATTTGATAATCAAGAAGACACGAGTTGCATTGGGCTAGATTATATCACGAGTCAATAAACAATGTTTGAATAGTGTATTTTAAATATTAAAAGTACAGTTAATGTGGTTGTTATGACAATTGTACTGACAGCAGGTAATGTGATGTTTGTGAAGGCGTGTGATTATCACCTATTAATCAGGAAGGTATGTGATTGTCAGCTGCTATGTAAATTATCAAAAGTTAGTACATGCGTAACTATGCATTTTGCTGCTTTTCATTGGTTGATGTTAGAGGGAGCGGTATAATCATTATTATATTTTTAACATGAGAAAAACTTAAAAAAGGACGGGAAGTAAACTTGAATTGCAAAGAAACAATTCAAACAAAAAACTTTGATAAAAAAGAAAGAGATTGAAAGCAGAGTGGAAAAATATGAAGAAGTTCGTTTTAGAAAAACACGTGTAAGTAAATAGTTTAAAATTGGGGTTGGACTAGTAAGTGCTGTTTTCTTTTTGACAGTGAAATTTAAAAAATTAATACCTGCAGGAGTGGATTGATAATAGCAATTTTCAAAATAGTCCGGTGGAGACACAAAGATGTGCAGATCCCGTACAAAAGAAATTACGTGAAGACGAAATCAAATTTGTTGCCTCTTCAAGCGATAAAAGATTCACAAATTTTTTTCCTTCCAAAATAGCGTAGTTTGTAATACAACTGATGATATGAATTTGAAATCTAGCTATAAAAGGCATTTAAAAATGTGTAATCAAAATGGTAATTGTTCATGCAGTCATGTATCGGCCTCAGAGAGCATTGACTCGAACCACGAAACAATCGATGATGGCAGGGGCGCAGATTTCAATGTGAATGGCATTATAGACGACCCTGATGGTGGTAATTCAGAAACATCGTCCTGTAGGTCAATAGATAATATCCCAGAAACAGTAATTTTAGAAATCGATAAGACCCTTGAAAAGCCCTTGTCGGAAAAAATTATAGTGAGTACAAAATATTTTATATGACTATTCGGCTTTTTCAACATTATAACACAGCATACAATTATTTTTTTTTAATGAATTTATTGTTTGTGTCCATTATATAAAAGAAGAAGAGAACAAACAGTAATACGTTGCAAATATTGTGAAAATTACCCATCCACCAAAAACTTTATGAGACATTTAGAAGGTAAACATAAATCCCAAGATGAAGTGGAGAACATTTTTCGATTACCAAAGAATAGTAAAGAGAGACGACGGGCGTGTGCCCTATTCAGAAACGTCACCAATTTTGACCTTTATATAAATGGAATAACTAGACCCAACCGCCAAGTAATAAAAAAATCTTACCAAAATGATGTTACCTATTACCCTTGTACATATTGCAAAGGGCTGTTTCTTAAGGAGTACTTAAAACGTCATGCAAAATTCTCAAACACTCATTGCTTATGCAATGGACCCAACTCAAGCAATTTTCAAATTAAATGTTAAAGAACAGGTAAAATCTTGTCTTTTAAATATTTTAAAATTACACACTGGCTACCCTATTATTTCCTCTTTAGTTCAAGATAAAAACATCTTCAAATTAACTATTAATCAGTCACAAGTCTTAAATTTTCTTCACTCTGCCAATAGTGATAAGTTTTAACAAATATTAAACTTTCTAAAATACACATGAGGTTATTTCTTTATCTGAATAAACTTATTCTCAATTTAGTCGTCCTTACTCAGCAAGCTGTAGCGCGTTTTTCATGCACTCGCTTCTTGAAATGGTTACCATGACAACAGGGCCGTTCCTAGCTTCTTGGCCGCCTGCGTGAAAAATAAAATAGCCGCCCCCTCCCCCTCCAAGCAATTAAAAAATATATTTACGTTAAAAAAAATTATTAATAACAATTTTATAAAATAAAATAAAAAGAAATACTCCTATAAAATAAAATTGTACAAATACAAAAAAAAGCAAAACAAATACAAAGTTTAATATCTTAGAATTTAGCTTTTCTAGCTTTGACAGACGCAAAAGTGGTCACAAGGTTCTTGACATCAATTGCTTCTGCCAAGTCTCTCTCTATAGATGTAATAGAAAGATCTGACAATCTTTCTTTCTTCATGGCCGAGCGTAAAATGTTTTTAATTATTTTTAATTTTGAAAAAGACCTTTCTGCTGACGCAACTGAGATAGGTACAGTCAGTAGAAGTCTTAAGGCTGGATTTGGGAAAGTCGCAAGTAAATTATTTGTAACAATGTAGTTGAGAATTTTAGATGGTGTTTCAACAGATTGGAAATGTAATTTTAAATTTTTTAATTCATCACTTAATTCTACGGCGTTTACATCAGCCTCTTTTCTGACAGTGTCTTCTAATTTTAAGGATAAATCTGTACAGTGTTTTTTCATTGAATTATCGTCCATAATAGGAAATTCATAAATCACTTTGAAATTGTCACTGTAACGTTGTAATTGTTCAAAACGTTCCTGTATAGATACTTTGGCGGTATCCAAAATAGTAAAATAAAAATTAATCTTACAATTCAACTTTGGGTCAAGTATAGGCTCATCAGGGGTTTCATAATCAAATTGTCTTTTTTTTTCGACGTGAACGAATTATATTAGTTGGGGGAAATTCCGTTGCTATATCAAATTCTTCTGTAGCAAGTATTTTCGCCTCTTCTATAAACGCTTCAAAACTGTGGTCATTTCTTTTCTATTCCAAATAATCTACTAAATTTTTTAACGCATTTGAACAATCTTTTAGATTTGTATTCACACCTTGAAGCATCTTACTGACGGAATTAATTTTAGACAGAACATCATGCCAAATAATTACAGAACAAACGAATTTAAAACTATTAATTTTTAAGGCCAATGCTTGGGCTTGTTGTTTGGTGTTAATGTCGCGTGATTTGTCATTTACAAGTTCTTCTAGACTATCATAAATTTTCCCTAATTGATATCGCAGAGGTGTAATAGCTTTAATTCTACTTTCCCACCTAGTTGAGCTAACAGCTTTTAATGTGAAATTTGGTAGATTAGTTTTAAGTACATTCCATCTATATGGCGAAGAACAAAAATATGTATATAATTCTTGTATAAGATTAAAGAACTCCGATGTTTGCAAGGTAACATTGGCAGAATCATTAACCACTAGATTTAGGGTATGAGCAGCACAAGGTACAAACATTGCTCGAGGATTGATATTTAAAATTCGGCGTTGCAATCCTACATGTTTTCCGCGCATATTTGCACCATTATCATAACCCTGTCCACGCATATTGTAGATATCCATATTAAAATTTTTCAAAAGTTTCATTACAAAATCGTATAAACCCTCACCAGTCACATCAATAAAGGAAAAAATCCGAGAAAATGTTCACAAATTTTAATTTGTTTATTATCATCTATTATAACAAATCGAACAACGAATGAAATTTGTTCGGCATGACTTGAGTCTGGGGTTGAATCTAGAATAATTGAATAATAATTTGCTTTTGACAATAACTCCCTAATTTGTTCTCTGATTTTATTTGCTGTAAGTGAGTTCAATTAATTTTGTAATCTATTTCCTAAATAATGAGCCATACGTTTATGTGAAATTTTACTGATTTGAAAATTTTTTAGATGTTCCGAAAGAACTGCATCAAATTTTGCAAATGGTTCAACCGTCTTCAAAAAGTTTCCATTGTTTGATTGGAATAATTTATTGGATGACCCACGAAATGCTAAACACTGTCCTGCCAATAATAATATAATTGCAACAATACGTTCTAAAACATTACACCAATATTGTTGTTTCAAATTAAAAATATGTTGTTCTTGGTGATCGATTGTTGTGTAAGTACTCAATCTTTTTTCTAATTCAGTCCATAATTTATAATTTTGAATATGATCAGTTGATCGTTCGTGTCTGGATAAATTATTAGAAAGATGTTTCCAATCTGAAAAACCAGCATCTGTTAACTGAATATTTTTGGTCCCAAAAATTTTGCAACAAAAGCAAAAAAACGCAATTTAACTTAATGGAATAAATTAGCCACATACGAGGTATTTTTTCACCATTTGCTAATGTTCGTGTATAATAATGAACCGAAAAGCGCCCTTGTTCTGTTAAAGGAAATGAAAAATTTTTTACTTGTGTAGGTCCCATTTTTACTAATACTTCAATTGTTGAATTATCAAGTGATTTAGGCCATGAACCTAGATCTTCTAAACTCCCACTTTCAATGTCCTCTGGTTCTTCTGGAGTACAAGACTCTGCCGAAGTCGATGGAATCTGTGGCTCTATGGGGACGACTTGCTGACTGTCAGGCGTTGAAACAAAAGGATCTCCAGCCGTGCTTCCACTTTCTTCCTCTGCTCCAGGAGTTTTCAAAAATTTTTCTATAGAGCCCCGCAACTTCTCTTTTTCAGTTTCTTTAGACAGTTGTCTTTTTCTGTAAGCGGCTCCAGGGAGTCTTTTAGTTCGTCGTCGTTCCGAGCTTGACATCTGAATAAATTTAAAAAAGTTTTGTTTTAATTTACTTCTAGATTACAGTCTTAATAGACTATCAAAGCAGCTATTACGTGAAAATCATATAAATTAAAAAAACGTATATCAATAGCTTACCTTTAATAACCAGGCTCTACAACACACGTTTTATTAGGATGAAGTATGATAGAAGTAACTGAGTAATATAGATCTTTAATCAGTACCACAATATTTTGTCCATATAAGGGCACAAAAATAACAATGGGTCTCAGTATTTTACACTTACATATTGCTTCCACCATTCACAAATGAACGCATTTTTTCGTCGGGTGATATTTATACCCTCGGTAAAATACGTCACCCGGGGATTTACTTGAATTAGTACGAACCAATTCGGGACTTCACAAGAAAGATTTGATATGATGTTACAGATTCCTATCTTAGTTTTTTGTCGTATTTTGGACATTGGTTGATAGAGGGTACTAATTATTTGAAAGGGAAAAATAAAAACACAAATTATTGGTAATAGTTTCAAATTTATTATTGATTTTGTGTTAAAATATCTGTAATAAACGCAAAAAAACAAAAATTGGGATTTCGACTAACAATAAAGTGGTGTTTGTTTTTTGTTCGTGGTTTGCATTTTTCAGAGATGTTTTATTCTCAAATAACTTATTTTTTTTAATTTAAATTTGTATAAAATCGGTTTCGAGCAGCCGCCCCTTGTAATCGGCCGCCTGCGTGATGGACACGCAACACCCCACCAGTAGGAACGGCCCAGCACTTTTATCTGTCTTGCTCACCGGTTTTTATTAATTATTTGGCACTTTATTCGACCAAAATTTACCAGAAAACCGCTGTCAAGACTGCAGACGTGCACACCTGATGACCGCTGCTATAATTGATAGTGGATATTGTCATAGTAGGACTAGTAACATTGTATAACTTATGATTAGCTGTATAATTAATAACCATTAGAATATAATGCAATGTAATTGAGTTATAAATAAATAGTGTTGGTTATGACATGGTGCCGAAACCCGCGCGATAATAATAAACAAAAAACCGCGTAAAAAGAGTGTTTCAGGTGAAAACAAAGTCGTAGTAGTAGGCAACAATGGGCGACGAAGATACTACAACAGGAATTCGACCCCCGAAGTCACTCGAAATCGCCAGCGAAGCGGATATGAGCAAAGCATGGAAGATGTGGCTACAACAATTCAACTGGTATGCTACAGCTACAGGTTTGGCCAAAAAACCCGCAGAAATACAATGCGCTATATTCATGTCAACGATAGGGAAGGATGCAGCAGTAATTTACAACACGTTCAACTTAACAGACGAGGAGGCAAAGAACTTGAAAACTATACAAGGTAAGTTCGAAAAACACTTTGTTCCCACTGTAAATGTAACGTATGAGCGATACATATTTAATAAAGCACAGCAAGCCCCCGACGAATCGTTTGACGAATTCTTAAAATCGTTAAGACACAAAATTAAAAATTTCAATTATGGTGACCTAGAAAACAGCTTACTATGCGACAGAATAGTTTGTGGTATACACAGCGACGCTCTAAGATTAAAATTACTTGAAGAAAGCAATATTCAGCTAGAAAAAGCAATAAGTATCTGCAGAGCCAACGAACAGGCCCGCAAACAATTAAGTAAGATAAAAGAACAGCATGAAACAGCTCAAGTGGACGCAGTAAAATTCAAGAATAAAGCTACAACTAGCAAAAAGAACATAACCAAACAAGAACACGAAGAATATGAATGCAAAGGGTGTGGCACAAAACATGGGAGAAAATCATGCCCGGCTTATCAGAAGAAATGCAAAAGATGTCACAAGAAAAACCATTTTACTAGCATGTGCAGGGTAAAAGAAATAAAAACGGTACAGATGGCAGCTTCAGAAGACGACAGCGATGAAGATGTTTTATATATCTCAGCACTACAGGCAGAAAATGAAGCTACAGATTGGTTTGAAACGCTAACACTACCAAAGAATAAGAAGGTCAAATTCCAACTAGATTCCGGAGCTCAATGCAACGTCATCTCGGAAAGCATAGCACAAGCCGCTGGCCTGCAAATATACCCCTCAAAGGTAAAACAACTAGTATCGTACTCAAATCATGCTCTTAATGTTGTAGGTGAAAGTTTGGTAAAAATTAAAACTAAACGTCATAATGAACCTATCAAAATAATAGTAGTAGATCAAAAAGTACAACCAGTGTTAGGTAAGGATAGTTGTGTAAGTTTAGGCCTAATACAAAGACTAGACATGGTAAACATACAATCGCACTCAATATTTAAAGGCATAGGATGCTTGAAAGGTTTCGAGTATGAAATAGACCTAATTGAAAATCCAAAGTTAACAATAAGTCCAGCGCGTAGGATCCCGCATGGGATAAGAACTGAAGTCAAGAAAGAATTGGATCGGATGACCAATATGAGAATCATCGAGCCAATCAACGAACCAACTCCAGCAGTATCTCCGATGGTAATAGTAAAGCAAAAGGGTAAGTTGCGAATCTGCATAGATCCCTCGGAAATAAATAAAAACTTAAAACGAAGGCATTACCCATTGCAAACAATTGAAGAGATAACAACAAGGATTGATGGTTCAAAATGGTTTACAGTATTAGATTGCAGGAAAGGATTCTGGCAAATTAAAGTCACAGACAGGACAGCCAAATACCTTACTTTTGCAACACCATGGGGACGTTATAAATGCTTAAGAATCCCATTTGGACTCGCCTCAGCACCCGAAATTTATCAACAAATAATGTGTAAAATAATCGGGAATACAGAGGGAGTTGAATGTTCAATGGACAACGTACTAGTACATGCAGCAACAAAAGAAGAACTAGATCAATTAACAAATAAGGTCATTAGAATGCTAATGAGAAAGGATTAAAATTAAATAAAGAAAAATGCCAATTTTCCAAAACACAAATCAGATTTTTGGGTCATCTGTTAAGCGCAGAAGGAATACTACCAGATCCACAGAAAGTCGAAGCAATTGACAGGTTGAAAACACCAACAAACGTCAAAGAACTACAAAGACTCCTTGGAATGGTAACATACCTATCCAAATTTATACCAAATTTGGCAGAAATTACAGCCCCACTCAGAATATTACTCGAAAAAGGAAGTGAATGGGTATGGGACACACAACAAGAAACTGCAACACAAAAGATTAGAGAACTGCTTAAAAAACCACCCCTTCTAGGTTACTACAATCCTAAACGGTCAGTAACTTTATCAGTGGATGCGAGCAGCACGGCAGTAGGAGCAGTATTACTACAGGAACACAAACCAATAGCCTATAGTGCAAAATCGTTAACCAAATCCCAGATTAATTATAGCCAGCTAGAAAAAGAAGCTTATGCAATACTAACTGGATGCAAAAAATTCCATGAGTACATTTGGGGCCAAAAATTAGAAATTGAAACAGATCACAAACCACTTGAAACCATATTTAAAAAATCTATTTACGAAGCTCCACCAAGACTGCAGCGAATACTATTTGAGGTCATGCCCTACAATCCGATAGTTAAGTATAAAAAAGGAACTGAACTGTATATAGCAGACACCTTAAGTAGAGATTGCCAGCAAAATACTGAAAACGAAGATGAAGCAACCCTACAAATACATGTCGTCATACCAATGTCCACAGATAAACTACAACAAACTAAACAAGCTATAAAGAATAGCAAGGAACTTCAAATGCTAAAAAACACAATTCTAAATGGTTGGCCTACTGGGAAATCAGAAATACCACCTGAAATTCAAAAATATGCCAACTATAAAGAGCAGCTGTCGTACCATAATGGTTTACTATTCAAAAATAGCAGAATTCTAATACCAGAAGCTATGAAACCTGAAATCCTAAAATACAGTCACCTAGCACACAAAGGAGTACAGGGAACATTACATATTGCAAGAGAAAGTGTTTTCTGGCCCAAAATGTCAGAAGATATACGAAACTATGTGGCCAGCTGCGCTACCTGCAACAAGAAACAAAAAGACAACATAAAGGAACCAATATTATCACAACCAATACCAGAACACCCGTGGTCACAGGTAGCCTCGGATTTATTCCACCTAAAAGGAAAAGACTACATAATAATTGCGGATAGTTACTCAGGATTTTTCGACTTCCAACAACTGCCCAACCTAAATAGCAAAACTATAATAGACATACTAAAAAAATGGTTCTCCGTTTATGGAATACCAGAAGTATTAGCTACTGATAACGGAAGACAATACACCTCCGAGGAATTCAAAAAATTCACCACCGAATGGCAATTTCATCATCGTTTATCAAGCCCAGGGTTCCCCAGATCCAATGGACTGGCTGAACGTTAGGTACAGGAAGCAAAGAACTTAATCGATAAATGCAACGAAGAACGCTCTGATATATACCTAGCACTACTACATCACAGGAACACTCCTCGTGACAACCTTGGGTCACCAGTCCTACGACTAATGAGTCGAAGAACAAAAACCCTGTTGCCTACTACTGATGGTGGTACGGCTATCACGGAAAAAAGTTGGTCCCGGCGGTCATACAACATCATGACAGTCGTTAGTGGGGTTGGAAGTCCTCATAACTGCACAGCGACGCCTATAATTGGCCTAACGGCTGTTGGCTGAGTGCGAAATAAATAAATAAATAAATAAATAAAACCTAAAATAAACAAAAACGTTATCAAAGAACTCAATCGTCTTAAAAATAGTGAAAAATATTATGCAGACAAAAGTTCAAAACCAAGTGATAAATTCAAACGTGGTGACAATGTACTTTACCGTAATAATAAAAAAGAGTGGTTACCGGTAAAAATTATACATCAAACGCCCGAACCAAGGTCATTTGTGATAGAGACAGCCGATGGAGCCACATACAGAAGAAATACGTGGTTCCTCAAACACCACAAAGAAGCCACCCCTGAAAAAGAAGTATTCGATACACCCCTCCTATCGATACCCACCAGTCAGCAGCCTACACCTAGAGAGGAAGAACAAAGAGCCCCTGAGAGTAAAGAACACCCAATAGAAGAAAACAAAGAAGTGATCCAGACTCCTTGCCAGGAGACAGCGACTACAGAGGACGAAGAATAGGCAGAGAAGAGTGAAACGGCCAGGCTCAGCAGCAAGGGAAGAAAAATTAAAACGCCAAAGAGACTGAATTTATAAAAAGAAGGGAGATGTCATAGTAGGACTAGTAACATTGTATAACTTATGATTAGCTGTATAATAAATAACCATTAGAATATAATGCAATGTACTTGAGTCATAAATAAATAGTGTTGGTTGTTTAATCTTGTCTTTAACAGATTAACCAGATATAAATTTATAATTATTCATTTAAATTTTACGAAACATTCTAAAAGTTAAAAGCCACCAAAAAACGCAATATTGCATTATGCAAGCGCGGCGACCTACTCACAGTCAAGTTTAAACACCTCGCAGTCGCCGCTCAGCATTTTTACACGGCTTCGCGTACACAATTACGCAAGGCCGTGACAAGGTTTAAATGCCTACAATCGCAGCTCAGCATAAAAGACGCTCGAGTTCATGGAGTCCATATCATATCACGGAAGCAAAACCGCTGAGTATTGTTTTGCAATACTAGTAAATTAACCTACTGAATATAATACATTGCACCTGTTATTAGAAATGAACTTTGTATATTACTATGATCTAAGCAAATTTGTTTGTATATATAGAACAATTATTTTTGTAATAAACCAGTCTGCATTTACTTGTTAGATTCACTTACTGCGTCGCTGTGGGTCCAAGCCTATAAATAATTAAGGGATGTGAGGCTGCATCTCACACAGTGACGAATTATCATCCCGTTAAGTGGCATGACTAAGCTGTCTTAAAGCGGAAACTGCTGTCTCAGTTCTGCGCTTAACATAAGGGATGGAACCAGCAAAATAACGTAACGGACGCCTGATTTCTACAAACTCCAGGCGAATCTGTGCATGGTCCTTCGAGCCGGATCTGTCTACAACTAAGAAGAGGTACATCCCGAGAAGAAAACAACATCTACCAACCCACCCGGTTCCCCGAAAATGGCAAACAATATGGAGGAATTCAATCAGCTAGCTGTCGCCCAAGAAGAACTCGGCCAGAAGATCACGCAGGTATTTTCCAACAGCAAAAAGGACCCTGCCAGCCGAAAAACAGAAGCTTACATCGCCAGCCGAAACAAGACGCTGGACGAAACTTGGAACGCCGTGACCAAAAATCACGCCAAAATGGTGCAGCTAAGTATTCCTACACATAATTATTTTACCACAGGGTATTACGAACAAATTAAAGCCATCTACTGCGAAGCAAAAGGTTATTTGCAGAGCTGTTTAAAGGCAACTGAAAATCCCGACCCGTCTGAAACTAGGAGGCGAGAGGAAACAGTTGTAAATCCCGAGCAAAAGGTTCGTATCCGAAAACTGCAGATTCGGATGCAGAATTTTAAGCAATCTTTGGACGACGTCGAACTGGAACAAGCACTCGGAAGGCCCGCCATCACAAAGAGGGAATTAAAGGAAGAATGGGACCGGGTGATCGAGATGGACGAAGAAGTCATGTCTAACGAGATGGATTCAAACCAGACGCACTTCAGTCCTGAATTTACTACGTTGAGAGACAGGTACCGAAATTTAATTAATTTGTTACAAGCACCAACAAGGAACGAGCAAGCATCAGCCATCTCGCTTCCTCAAGTTAAAATCCCCATATACGAGGGAAATTATGAGGAATGGGCCACTTTTAAGGACCTATTCACCAAATTAGTAGATGACAACCAAAACATGGATGATGTCATCAAAATGCAGTATTTAAAAACGCATGTCAAGGGAGAGCCCAGCCGACTAATCCAGCATCTCGCAGTGACTCAAGCCAACTACAACACCGCTTGGAATTTGCTGCAACAAAGGTATCAAAATAATCGCCTTATTCTAACCAAATTGCTAGACACCATCTTCGATCAGCCGGTCCTCTCCAAGGAATCAGCCCAAGGGTTGAAAAGATTGCATGACTCCACTAAGGAATGTGTGGAAGCAATCAAAAATTTGGGCATTTCCACCGACAGCTGGGGTCCGTGGATTAACCGAGTTATTACTCGAAAATGGGATCCTGAAACTAACAAATTATATGAGCAGTCGCTTCAGTGCCCAAATGAAGTTCAGGATCACCAAACTCTAATGGCCTTCTTACAAATGCGGTTCCAATCCTTGGAATCCATTGATGGAGCTCGAAAACCAACTCAGGACAAGCCACAGAAAAATTACGCTGCCGGATATCTCAACTGCAAGATGTGCAATGGGGATCATTACATCGATAACTGTGGTCAATTCCAGAGGCTCTCCACCCACGAAAAGCAAGAAGTGGTAAGAACCTACCGATTGTGCTTTCGATGTTTGCGACACGATTCTAATATACAATGTCGTTCGTATTATAACTGCAAAATCTGCCGCTTTCCACACCATACTCTGCTTCACAAGGCACAGCCGCCATCAAAGCCGATACCTGCTCCGAAGATGAAGACGTTTTCTCACGCAGCAGCCATGCAGACCTCCAACGCTCCAGAGAAGAAGCCAAAACCCACAATCATTGCCGCCAACCTAGGCGCAAAGAAGAGCCAAGTGCTACTGGCCACAGCAACGGTTCAAGTTAAGGCAGCATCCGGGATGACTCATCTCTTGAGGGTCTTGATAGATCCAGGGTCTCAAGGTTCCTTCATCACCGAAGCCGCAGCCGAATTATTAGCGCTACCCAGGACCAAGGTTCGAGCAGAAATCTCCGGAATTGGGAACAGCGAAACAAAAGTCGCAAAATGGAAAATCACAGGTTTGATTACGCCAAGATTTCCAAGTAAATTTTCCTTACCTGTTACTTTACTGGTACTTCCCAAACTTACAAAAACCATGCCTTCATCACCCATTCCGAACATAAAAATGGATGCCTGGAAACATGTCTTCATCGCCGATCCAACCTTCAACCGACCTGGCCCCATAGATATACTTCTAGGCGCTGAAGAATATTCCCAAATAATTCTCGAAGGAATCAAGAAATCCAAAGATGGCATCCTAGGACAGAATACCGAATTGGGATGGATCTTATCAGGAACCATGGGAAGACGACGTCCCACCAGCCTTAAGGTCAACACCATGGTTGCCAAAATTGAAGAGGATGAGCAGTTGCAGAAATTCTGGAACATTGAAGAGGCTTCTCCTCAAAGGAAACTTTCCCCAGATGATCAGGTATGTGAAAATAAATTCACAGACACAGTCCAGCGAGACGTAGATGGAAGATACGTAGTAAGGATTCCATTCAAACAAACTCCAGTACACATGGGAAGGTCCAAACCCTCAGCATTGGCACGATTCATACATCTGGAGAAAAAATTAGGACAAGATCAAGATCTAGCAGTCCAATACAAGAAATTCATGCAAGAATACTTGGATTTAGGACATATGGAAAAGGTGGCAAAGGAAGATGAGAATAACGGCAAGTATTACATTCCCCACCATGGCGTCATCCGAGAAGCAAGTTCATCAACCAGGCTTCGTGTCGTTTTCGATGCCTCTAGCAAGGCCTCTCACGGAAAATCCTTAAATGAGATGATGTACGCTGGACCTAAACTTCAGCAAGAACTGGTCGACATTCTACTTCGATGGAGAACACACAGGATTGTTTTTTCTGCAGACATTGAAAAAATGTACCGACAAATCAGAATGAACAACCAAGACCAGGAGTACCAAAGAGTCCTATGGAGATTCGACAAATCACAGCCAATCAGGGAATATAAGCTGTGCACCGTCACTTATGGAACCGCATCAGCTCCCTATCTTGCCATTCGAACCTTGCATCAACTCGCAGAGGACGAAAAGGTCTCATTTCCATTAGCTTCAGAAGCAGTGAAGAAAGATTTCTACGTGGACGACGTGCTTTCTGGGGCCGACACTGTGGAAGAAGCGATCCAACAACAAGGTCAGCTCATTTCCTTACTAAAGCGTGGAGGCTTTACTCTACATAAATGGTACAGTAACGAGTCAGCCATCATTCAAGAACTCCCAGAAGAGTTAAAGGAACAAACATACCTCGAAATAAGTGAAGACGGCGTAAAAAAGTCCTTGGGCATTCACTGGTCTCCATATGAAGATGTTTTCTGTTTTAAGGTAGACGTTAAGCAACAGGAATCCACCAAACGCACCATACTATCCGAAGTTGCCAAAATTTTCGACCCATTGGGATGGTTAGCACCCGTCATCATCACTGCCAAGCTACTCATCCAAGAACTATGGCTCGAAAATATCAAATGGGATGACCCAGTGTCTGAAAATATCCAAGGCAAATGGGAGACGCTCAGGTCTCAACTCAAGGCAGTGGAAGAAATTACCTTACCAAGGTGGTTGTTTATCAAAAGGGAATCTCTAGTAGAGCTGCATGGATTCTGTGACGCCTCCGAAAGAGCTTTCGGGGCCGCGATTTATACCAGAGTCACCACATCATCCGGCCAAGTCAAGGTATCCTTATTAATAGCCAAATCCAAGGTGGCACCAGCCCGAGCCAAGACGACATTACCAAGACTGGAACTCTGCGCAGCAGTACTCCTTTCCAATCTACTTCAAAGGGTAATTGCAGCATTAGACCTTCCTAAGGTGTCTATCTTCGCATGGACCGACTCCATGGTTACATTAGGATGGATAAAAGGAGACCCGGTACGATGGAAGACGTTCGTCGCGAATCGAGTAGCCGAAATCAACAATCAAATTCCGGCTCAACATTGGAACCACGTCAAATCCGAAGAGAATCCTGCAGACGTCATCTCCCGAGGCACTAGTCCAGAAAAACTAAAGAATCATCTCCTATGGTGGGACGGACCGAGCTGGCTAGTTAACAAGAGTTCATGGCCGTGTCAACCAGACACCGCAACCACCGAGGAAGAAGCAAGAAGTTACACTGTGCATCAAACTACCATTCATCAAGACGAGAACGAAGTCGTTCATCGTTTTTCTTCTCTAACAAGAATGGTACGAGTCATGTCACATTGCCGAAGATTCATCAACAAGTGTAAGCGACTTCCCACCCAATCAGGATGCCTATCAGTGAAGGAAATGGATGACACCATCCTCCTACTCGTTAAGGTCATCCAAGGAAGTGATCCTATTTTGAGGGCAACAGGATCTCAACTCCGGCAGAACAAATATGTGAGTTCCAGTAACAAGCTTGCCAACCTCAATCCCTTCATCGATCAGCATGGAATAATCCGTGTTGGAGGAAGATTAGAAAATTCCACCTTGTCCTTCAATGAAAAACACCCAATCATACTCCCGTACTCCAGTCATATTTCCAAACTAATAATCCAAGAGGCGCATCTACGCACGCTGCACGGTGGCACCCAACTCACTCTCTCATATATCCGAAGAAAATATTGGATCATCAACGCGAAGAAAGCAGTCAGCTCCAGCATCCAGAAGTGTTTCCGATGTCTACGATACAAAGCAGAGGCAGCACAGCAACTGATGGGAAATCTTCCATCAACCAGAGTGAATTCAACTCCTCCATTCTTCCATTCCGGAGTGGACTACGCCGGCCCAATACAGATCCGAACATCCAAGGGAAGAGGGCATTCTTCGCACAAAGGGTACATTGCTGTTTTTGTCTGTCTATCAACCAAGGCAATCCACCTAGAGGCCGTCAGCGACATGACAACCAACAGCTTCCTAGCAGTCTTCAGGAGGTTTACTGCCCGAAGAGGACGCTGTGCACACCTATACAGCGACAACGGAACAAACTTCGTTGGCGCAAGAAAAGTGTTGGACAAGGAGACCCGCCAAACAATTGAAGGCCCAGTTGTCCAAGAAACCTTAGCAACCGGTGGTACCCAATGGCACTTCATCCCTCCAATAGCCCCTCACTTCGGAGGGATATGGGAAGCAGGGGTAAAATCAATGAAGCATCATCTGAAGAGAACTATTGGCCACGCTACTCTTACCTTTGAAGAGTTAACAACTCTTCTCTGCCAAATTGAGGCCTGCCTAAACTCACGTCCTCTATGTCCACAAGGCAACGATATTGAGGACACAACTGCTCTGACGCCAGGCCATTTCCTAATAGGGAGGGAAATCATATCGCCACCAGACCCAATCAACACTCCAATATCTTCAAATCTATCGAATCGTTGGAGGATAATCCAAAAGATCAAGCAAGATTTTTGGAAATCATGGAGCTCGGACTACCTTCATGGACTACAGCAACGAAACAAATGGAAGAAACCATTGGAGAACACTAAAGTTGGAGATTTAGTGTTAATCAAAGAAGATAGTATCAATCCTAGTAAGTGGCCTTTAGCAAGAGTCACTGCAACTCATCCAGCAGCCGATGGATCAGTACGAGTAGTGACGCTCCAGAAATCAGGAGGACATCAGCTAAAACGATCCATAGGCAGCATCATTCCATTACCAGCAACTACCGAGGAATCGCAGGAATCAGAGGCAGAAGATAAAATTTCAACTAACATTATCCAGACACGATCATCCCCAGCACCAAGGAAATCTGTCGCGTCCAAATGGAAACTGCTGTTACTCATCTTTACCCTTCTTACCACCAATACATTAAGTAAAGCAGAATTTAATATCCAAAAACCAGACAGCGGGTACTATGTAGAACACATTGGACACGGGAAGATTGAGAGAGGAACATTCCGGATCGAAATCCAGTTCGAGAGGGGGAAGATCGAAGAAGACTTCGAAACAGTCACAGACATGGTAGACAAATTCGACAATCTCTGCGACTCTGCAAAAGAACTGTCCGAAGACACATTATGCAAGACACTGGTGCATCATCTTCTGGAACAGAAAAAGCAAATGGAATGGATTAGAGATGGTATGGAAGAAATAATAACAAGACGAGAAAAAAGAGGAGTCCTTGGCACAGTATTAACATCAATTTTTGGAGTCAACGATGAAGTCTATCAAGATATAGACAGGCTAGACAAGAATCAACAGGAACTAATAAAAATGGACAGTCAACAATCCAAATTCTTGCTATCAGCACTTTCCAGGTTTAATGAAACCGAAGAACGAATCGACAAGAAGCTGGAACATTTCCAAGAAAAATTAAACCAAGGAATCCGGGCCATTAACAACATGGACAAATGGTATAAAGCAACCGACTCCAACCGACTAAATATTCACATCATCAGTGTGTACCAAGTCGCCACAAATGTAATTAGTGAACTGTGCAACTACCATATTCACATCTTAAACGTTCACTTCCAGCAAGGTAATCTGTACGAGCTAATAACACCTGCTCAAATTAAACAGATCCTCGCTAATGCAACCAGTAAACTTTCACCAAATTTGGAGATATTACCAACGCCAATTCTAAAGGTTGACATTGGGCATGACGACATCTACATCAACGTCCAAGGGTATTTCATCATAGTGGAAAAAACGGAATACTCCTTAATTAAAGTGACACCAATTCCTCTCCAAATCAGCAATGGATCCTACTGGATGATCGATGTGCCGAAAGGAATCTTCGCTGTGGATTACAACCTACAAATGTACTTCCACGAAACAGATGAAGAATTCAAAGAAGAGCTACAAATTTCTCCCACTACCTATGTTTGCAGTCCAACGGTAGTTAAAGGAATTGAAAATAACCCAAACTGCATCATTGACGATATATATCACCGAGTAGAAACCAGTCAATGTCTCCTACGAAGACATCGCATCCAGTCCATTATTTGGAAACAATTGTACATGGAAAACACCTGGCTATTTGTAGTCAGTAAGCCAACCCGCATAGCAATCACTTGTAGTGGAAACAGGGAAGAAGTCACCGTCAACACTACAGGTGTCATTCAAATTTCATCGGATTGCATCATCCAAACTGCGAGGAATACATTAACCCCAAGGCACAACAGAAAATACAAGATCCTGGCCGGATACTCCAAGGCTATCAGTATCAATATTACCAACCCAATCACAACAAACTCATTTTCAGAAATCGCAGAGGAACCTGTACTAACTCAGTCAGACCACTTCGAAGACCTACAAGCATCGCAGTTAGATTTCCAGGAGCATATAAAAAACTTCACCTGGAAAGCCATCCGACATCATTCTCACCTGTCTATTGGGGTCACAGGCAGCCTTTTGGGAACCGCTGCCCTACTAGGAGCTATCTACTACATTCGGCAACGAATAACACGAAGGAAGCCACCACCCGCACAACCCCAGGCAGAAGAATATCCTCTCAAAACGCTCAATCTCGAAGAAACAATATAATTTATCGGTTTGCTTTTTTGTGGCTTAAAATTGGCAATATGTTTAATCTTGTCTTTAACAGATTAACCAGATATAAATTTATAATTATTCATTTAAATTTTACGAAACATTCTAAAAGTTAAAAGCCACCAAAAAACGCAATATTGCATTATGCAAGCGCGGCGACCTACTCACAGTCAAGTTTAAACACCTCGCAGTCGCCGCTCAGCATTTTTACACGGCTTCGCGTACACAATTACGCAAGGCCGTGACAAGGTTTAAATGCCTACAATCGCAGCTCAGCATAAAAGACGCTCGAGTTCATGGAGTCCATATCATATCACGGAAGCAAAACCGCTGAGTATTGTTTTGCAATACTAGTAAATTAACCTACTGAATATAATACATTGCACCTGTTATTAGAAATGAACTTTGTATATTACTATGATCTAAGCAAATTTGTTTGTATATATAGAACAATTATTTTTGTAATAAACCAGTCTGCATTTACTTGTTAGATTCACTTACTGCGTCGCTGTGGGTCCAAGCCTATAAATAATTAAGGGATGTGAGGCTGCATCTCACACAGTGACGAATTATCATCCCGTTAAGTGGCATGACTAAGCTGTCTTAAAGCGGAAACTGCTGTCTCAGTTCTGCGCTTAACATAAGGGATGGAACCAGCAAAATAACGTAACGGACGCCTGATTTCTACAGCCTCCAGGCGAATCTGTTCATGGTTATGACAGATATAACTGTTTCATTAAAATATTCAACCGGGTTGTTGATATCAGATTAAAAAGATAAATTGCTAGGGCAGTTTGTGTTACCATTTATTTTAATTCTGAATATCTTCCAGTCTATTAATTTGGGAAGTTTTGGATTATAGTAAGGCGTTTAGTTTTAAATTGAATATTACGGGTTGGTGATTAGAATCGAATTCGGTAAGTACTATTTGATTTATAGATAAGGTTAGATTTATATATAATATAAGAAGGCTTTGCATTCCTTAAGGAATTTTTGGCTGCTCCTGTCTGGAACTCTCGTAATCCATTTTCTGGGCTGGATTGGTCCCCATATTTCTTTAGGTTGTTTGAACTATAGATTTTTGTATGATTTCGCTTTCTCTACCATTTCTCTCCATTCTTTTCTGTTCTTTATTCTGTCTTTCCAATCTTGTATTTCCAACTCCTTTATATCTTCCATAACCTCATCCCACCATCTTTTATTCGGTCTTCCCTTGTATATTGAACGTTTCCACTGTGTTATAGCTTTTATCATTCTACCCTCTTCAGTTCTCATTATGTGGCCTAGCCATCGCAATCGTTGCGCTTTCATTACTCTAACAAAATCTTCCCTTTGCATTTCTTCTAGTAGTTCGTAGTTCATTTTGGGTCTGTACTCGTCCTCATTTACCTTCTTTGGCCCTAATATTATTCTCATTATTTTGTTCTCCCATCTTCTTAGTTGTTCGTGTGGTGCATAATGTCTCTGCTGAGTATATTACTACTAGTCTTATCCATCCCTTGTCGACTCTCATTTTTGTCCGCTTACTTATTTTCTTATCTTTCAGTGATTTTTTATTACTATAATATGCTTTTAATTTCCAAGCTCCTTTCATTTCTGCTACTTAATTGTATTCCTAGATATTTGAATACTTGCACTTCCTGGAAAATGTAATTCCCCTTTTTTATGTTCTGTGGGTTAGTAATTTGTCTTTTACATCTCATGTATTTTGTTTTCTCTTCATTTACTGTAAGTCCTCACTTGCTCGCTTCTTCTTCTATTAATTTAAATGTTTCACTAACTTTTCATTTGCTACTCGCCGTTATTACCAGATCATCAGCATAGGCAATTATTTGCATCTGTTTACAGTTTAATGTTCCGTGCCCACTGATCTTTCTGACTATGCTTTCCAGGGCTATATTGAATAATAATGCTAATAGCGCATCACCTTGCCGTACGCCTGTGTTGATTTCGAAGCTGTCAGTCATTCCTTCTGTCACTTTGACCATTGCTGCTGAACCTTCCAGCGTCAATTGTGTCAGCTGAATTAGTGATTGCGGTAGGTATACTTAGGTTTCTCATGTCTTTGATTAGGCTTTTCCTGTCAATTTTATCGAATGCTTGTTTAAAATCAATAAACAGCATATGCAACTCTATGTTGTATTCATAACATATTTCTATTATTTGGCTCATTACGTGAATTGCATCTATTGTTGACCTTCCTGGTCTGAACCCGCATTGATAATCTCCAAGTAGTGATTCAGTGTATTTTACTAGCTGTTGGTGGATGAGTGATGTTAATATTTTATGTCATATTCAGTAAAGTGATTCCCTGTAGTTTTCACATTTTTCCTGACCGCCTTTCTTCAATATAGGTACTATTACTCCATTTTCCACTCTTCGGGCATTGTTCTTGTTTTCCATACTTCTTGAATTAGTTTGTATATTCTCTCGTCTAAGTTTTTCCCCCTTCTTTTATCATTTCTCCATATATTCCATCACTGCCAGATGCTTTGTTCGTTTTTGTTCTCTTGATTACTTGTGTAAATTCTTCATGTGATGGTACTGGTATCATCATTCTAACACATTCCATATTACTAAAACAAAATCCTAGTTATCTGTTTGATAAACTAATAACAAGAACACATTTGCATGGGTTAAACTTACGTTGTTCAGGTTTAAACATTCCACAACACTCCACAGCTATGTTTCGGCGATCCTTTGTGTACAATGCTGTAACCGCCTACAATGGCATTCCACATGAAATAAAACAATACTCAATGGTACAATTCAAAAAACATTTACATACATACCTATTGAATTATTAACTATAGCCTGATCAAAACAATTATTTTTTCTTTAACTGCTTTTTTTTTAATATATCATACGTGCCTTGAGTATTTACATGACATATGGATTATTGGTTATTGTTTACTCTAATTTTGAATTTTAGTTTATATGTTTATATCCTTGTGCGATACATGTTAAAATTATTTTGTGTAATATCATTATATTATTAGTTGGTTAAGTGGAAGAACGGCCTTAGCCGAACTTCGCCAACTTTAAAAATAAAGAGAATTTATTATTATTATTATTATTATTATTTCTTCTGCATCTTCTATCACTTCGTGAAGTTGGTCTTCTGGTTCCATCTCGTTCATAAGTTTTTTAAAATGGTCTTTCCAAATTTCTTTGATCTCTTCTTTGTTATATTCCACCTCACCCGTAGTGTTTTTCATTCCTCTTCTTTTTATTCCAGTTATAACTTTTTGATTTTTGATGCTTTTATACAATTTTCTCGTGTTATTATTCATACTGCTAGGTTCAATTTCTTCCATTGCCTTCTCTATCGATTCACTCTTGCTTCGTTTACATATCCTCGCCGCTTTTTTTTTGTCTCTTTATATATCTCCATGTCTTCTTCTCTTCCAGATCGTAGCCGTTTCAGTCTTGCCTCTCTCTTTTGTTTGATTATTTCCGCACATTCTTCATTAAACCAATATTTTTTCTTTATTATCTTTTGATACCCTATTGTTTTTCATTGCTGTCTCAATCCCTTCTTTAATACTTTTCCATTCTTGGTTAACGTTTTACTTTATTATCTTCTTATCCATTTGTTTATTCAACTCTCTTTCGTATTCAATCTTGCTGCTCTCAATATTTAGTTTTTCTAGTGCCCATATTCTTTCATTTTTGTTCTTCTCCTTCTCCGTCTTTATGTTTTGCTTCATCGTCGCTACCACTAAGTAATGATCGGTGTCTGCGTTCGCCCCTCTAAATGTTCTTACGTATGTTATTGAGGTCGCCCTTTTCCTTGTTATTAAGGCGTGATCAATTTGATTGCCTGTTTCTTCCGGGTATTAACCATGTCTCTTTATGCATTGCCTTGTGCTGGAATTTTGTGGTACTACTCATTAGGTCCATCTCTCCTGCAAAGTTCCATTCTTTCCATTGCCGTTTGTCGTGTTATGTAATGTGTGTACTTTCCAGCTACTTCGCAAAAACATTCCTCTTTGCCAATTTGGGCATTAAAATCGCCTAGTATTAATAGGGTATCGAATTTTGGTACAGTTTCGCATATTTTCTCCATTTCTTCATAAAAGCTGATCTTTTCTTTTTAATTTGCTACTTCAGTGGGCGCATATACGTTTATTATTGATATATTTGATGGTTTACATTTTACTCGTAGGTACGATATTCTTCCGTTGATTGGTTTGAATTGCATTATTTTGTTTTCCAATTCTTTGATTACTATAAAGGCTGTGCCATTTCTTCCTTGCGTTTCTTCTCAGATTTTTATGTACTATAACATCAAGGATATCAGGTAGTTGATTGTACCTATATAGATAGTTTGAAAAGTAATTTAGGAGAATATTAGTCAAAAATTGCTTAGAATGTATGATTTTTGATGATAAATAAAAATTATGTAGTCGTGAAATATACTTTAATTTAAATTTGAAGAAAATTTAAAAATTATTAAACGTGTCGCCACTTTTGATGGCTTCATCAGCAATTTAAAAAATTCATTACAATATAAAAGTTTAATACATTCTGAAAATAGAAAAAAATAGGATTAGCGAACAATTTCATTTTTCCTTTAACATGTGTACTTGAGTACTTTAATTACACATGTTAAAAGAAAAATGAAATTGTCCGCTAATCTTATTTTTTATATTTTTAGAATGTATTAAACTTTTATATTGTAATGAATTTTTTAATTTACTGATGAAGCAATCAAAAGTGGCGAAACGTTTAATAATTTTTAAATTTTCTTCAAATTTAAATTAAAGTATATTTCACGACTACATAATTTTTATTTATCATCAAAAATCATACATTCTAAATAATTTTTGACTAATATTCTCCTAAATTACTTTTCAAATTTTACCCAAGTCAAATTATGAATATTTTGTATATGGATAGCATGTGAAATTATCTGGAGCAGAGCCGTGTGTGCTAATTCTGAAGTAAAAGTATTCAGCTTAACCCCATTAGAATGATTTCTTCGGCAACCCCAGTTGGTGTCTTTACTATTGAGGCCCCTCACCAAAAGCGTGGGATTTGTATCTTCAAATATAAACCTGAATTCATTAATAATCAGTCGGTTGTGGAGTGGTTTGTATACAGACACTATTTTAATTGATGAGTTACTCACTAGTAAGTTTAATTGCAACGGCTTCAAATTGGTGTATGTCGACTAATTCTAATACATGGTTTACTGCGAGGTTACGTTTAGTGATTATGGCTGAGTCTCCTCAACCTGTTTCCGATCATCTATCTTTCGGGAAGATCTGATATCCAGGAATCGTACATTTCTCCTTTTAAGTTAGGTGAGTCTCTGTAATACATGCAATATCAATTCCATACCTGGATAAGAATGAGATAAATATGGATGGCTCGGTTTTTAGTCCATCAGAGTCATCAGAGTTATCTTATGTATATTGGTTGGGTTATTTGCCGCTTGGAACAGCATCGAAATTAGGGAGATAATGAAATTTTTGATTTTATCGATGTAAGGAGAAATTAATTCAAGTAGGTTTGTGAGAAAATTTGATGAAAATGTATCACATGATTGGTTATTTTCAGTGGATTTGACAAGGTTGGAGATGTTGGGGACGTAGTTTCGAGTTGTTTGTGAATAGATAGGGTTGGAAGTGACATTTCCTGTTAGTGATGCATTAGGATTGGTAGGTCTTAGGAAAGGTTTTTTTGTTAAGATTTTGGATGTAACTACAGCCTCTGTAGCTGGCCGTATGTTGTTCGCCGCAGTTAACGCAGGAAAATGTTTCAGTAACAGATTTTTGCAGTCAGTATAATGATGTTGTTTAGTGCACTTGACACATCGAGGAGTTAAGAGCCAATCATTCTTCGTATGCCCAATTAGTTGGCACTTGGTGCATTGGGGAGGATTTCTACTAGTGTGCCGGTGTTTAATAGATATTAGGTACGCAGTGCAGTAGTCTGTTTATCTTGAATATGTCCTTAGACCTATCTGTATTGTTTAGTTCTACAGCATGTAGAGGCATACATTTTTTTTATTACTTAATAACCTGGTAGATTTAATTATCGAAATTCTTAGATTAGTTAGCTCTGTTCGAATATCTTTTTCGGTTATTGATATAGGGATATCGCGTATAATGGCAGATAAGGTAGAATTATCGGAATTTTGATGAGTATAGTAGTTTTTGTTCATCGTAGTAATTTGTTAATTTTCTGTAGTCCTCAATATTGGAGAGCTTAATTCTTAATTGACTGCCTCTATATGCAGTATAGAAATCATCTTTAACAATTTTTTTTATGTCTAATGTAATGTTTTGGTAGTGAGTGCTATTGGGGAGAAATGGAGGAATCATTATAGAACGAGGGGTAGTTTTACTATTATTATTTGGTGTCAAAGATTGAGACCTACTTATTTTTAGGTTAAAAGTGTAGGTATCTGAGATGAAGAAATATTGTTTATTTATATTTTGAATCGTTTATGGGGGTTTGTACTATCACTTCGTATTCCATTTATGTTGGGGCAGGTACACTGTTTACACTGTTAAAAATAATGGTCGGTGGTTTTAGTTGAAAGTTGTTTGATTCACTTTCGTAACTTATTGGCATTATTCAAAAAGTTTGTGTTAATTTCGATTAGTAAAAGTTCGAGAATGTTATTTAGTTCATCTAGGTTGCTCACGTATTAGAGGGGCCAGTAGTGACTGCGCTGCAATCGGGGTTCGATTGCGGCGTGCTGCACTCACATTTTAGATGCTACACTTTTGCATCGAAAGAGTACCTACTAAATTGTTAAGTTAAATTGTAACTAGGCTCTCAAACGTTACTAGAGCAAATTCAAAACACACTATGCCTTTCTCAGACTGATAAATTTATAGAAGAATGTCATCACCGAAATCGTGTGTGTTTTTATAAGTCAAGATATATTGTTAAGGCTCCACGTTGCGGCGCCTTATTTTTGTTATGTAATGTTAGAGAATCGCCAAGTCAATGAATGCACTATTAGGCAAACACCTCAATACTCAGGGCACTTATATTAAATTTTAAAAATGCAAAACTTGCCTGTCAGTATCTTAGGCTAACTAAAATGAAACGTATTTATTACTCTCCAATAAAATGGTTAATTGCCCCGTTTTATATTTTATCAAATTGCAATAATCCTATGGGCTTGATCCGGCAAAACACAAGACTGATATCTCAGGTTAGGTTCAAATTTGAATCTTATATTAAAAGAATTCTCAGAGTAGCTCAAATACTCAAAATTTCAGTACAACTGCGCTACTCGCTTCAATAACTTCTAACCTCACAAAATTGATTTACACCACAAAAGGTTCGCGGGTGCATACAGCGTTTTATTTTGATATTCAAAAGCGAAATTCGCAAGGAAACCACAGGTAAGCTGAATTGAATCTCCCGCCTATCAACATCTAACTTGGTTTTGTTTCAGGTTGTGACGTAACAACGACGCTCTACTATCTTTTGTCTTGCCTTTCTGTGAAAACTTCAAATCGTGGCATAAATCGCATTTTCTAGTGACGCCACGGGATTTTCTGGAACTTGGACGTATCTGGATGCTCGGAAACACGATTAATTTTTTCAGCAAGGTGTGTTCTCGAAGTCCACTGGCTTTCCGGACTTCAACCACATAAAAACCTGCCAAATCGTACCTTTTAAAATATTGCCAACCTCGCCTCTAGAGCCGCTGCGGGTGACCCCAACGCCCTTATTTGCTGGAAGTCGCTTCCTTGGCACCAAAACTTCTAGGATGTTGTTTTACCTCTCCCCGACCTGTAGGACTTGAGATCCCTGGCTTCTGATGTTGGAATGGTCGTGTATCGCAGTTTGAATTTTCTAGGTTATCGGTGTCGAACCCACGCCGATCTTGGCTTGCACAGTTTTATAAACTTTTTCGGTGGAGAAACTTTTAATAACACTTCCACTAATGCCCGGTAACTTGTAGAATAACTGTGTACACCTTTTAGACTTTGCAAAGAACTTTTATTATATAAAAAGACCAAAATTCGGGAGCATCATTTGCCCACAAGTTGACATTACAGGAATTATTTTCTTTTTTTACAAAAGAGCATCGCATTACCTAGTAACCGCGATCTAATATTGTTCAAAGGAAATAGGTTTTGGTTACAATTTTCACATAAAAGAATAAAATTTGATAAACATGTTTGTTGCTTAAAACTAGAAATTTTGTTTATTTCTTATACATAAAAATTGTCCTTTCTTGTCACATAAAATGTTATTTATTACTGCTTTGCTATGATCACTTAGTTTTAAATTGCACTGGCACTTGAGTTCAATTTAAACCACGCCACTAATTATTCTTCATTTCAGTTGCCCTCGTTCTGCATTGCTCTTTGCAAATTCTATCTTATCTTGCTTTGATTTCCATCTACATTTCAGCTTGCTTGCTCTTCACTGGCTCGTACGTTTATTAATAATTCTACGCGCATATTCATTATGCACATAACCAACCTTTTGCATTATTTATTTACACTTGGTCCGGCTTCAAATATGCTCAAACTATCATATTACTTATATTATATTAGCCATCTTAAATCTTTATTTTACCCAAACTTCAAATTCATTCCTTCCGAAATTTGCTTTTCTTATGCTAGCCTTTATCCCTCTAATTATGCTTCTTGCATCTCATTTCCAATGCATTTAATAACTTCAACTATACTGTCTAGATTGCAATTAAATAAAATATTTCAACTCCGTGCTTTAATTCGTGGTATGAGTAGTTAGGTATGCTATTCCGGCTGACCGAATCTGTACGTGTCTGCGCATCACGTCATCTAGGACCATTACCGGTGGCAGTACTTCAGAGAAACTCTGGACGATTTCGTGTCGTTTGTTGTTTATTATTATTAAAATGCCTCTGTGCGCAGTTTATGGGTGTAATAACTACACTAAAAAGGCCAAAGGCTTGCCCATAAGTTATCACACGTTCCCGAAAAACCCAGATTTGGCAAAACAATGGAAGATAGCCTGTCGTCGTGATGATATTTTTGATATCACAAAAGGTAGGTTATGATTTTATTGATTTTGCACTTTTAATGTAGGAGCATATTAATAAAAATATATTTTTAGCTGGAATATGTTCAATTCATTTTTCGGAAAGTGATAAGCAATATTCTCCACAACAAAAGATGTTGAATTATTTTCCAAAACATGCTCGAAAACTGAAGCATGATGCTGTGCCATCATTAAATTTGCCACTGTTAAATAAACATGATGAACAGAATAAAAGAGATATGCGGTTGAACAAGAGAGTATCTAAAAAGTTAGTTAATGAATTATTAGTCACGGCAACATCTACTGAAATTACTGCAAATATCAGGTATGTACGGCGTGGACCATTCAATACGGCACTCTGATAGTAAAATATAAAAAATTGCACAAATTGCATTTTTTCCAAGTAGTTTAAATATGCAAACAGAAAAACAATTGAATACTAAATGAAATTTGTAATTTAGTGTGTTTAATTTTTTCGATAAATTATAATTGTGCTATATATACGTAGGCACTTACTATGCATTTTTACTTTTTAGCAACTTGCTACCATCTCAAATTGCAGAAGGTGAATGCAGTAAAAATTTCATATCCAATGGAAGACTTATTACTCCATCTGAGGATTTACAAATTACTACAAAATTAGGGAACAAAATTTTTATTAATTTTCATGGACCTTCACTGAAATTTAGCAATGAAAGTAACATATTTACTAAGGTTGTAAATGAAGCCATAAAGCTTAATACTACTGTTTCCATGCCTAGAGAAGTTCTGTTATGTTTGGTTCGAACTAGAACTTATATTAGATTAAGAGAATGTAATAAAAATATTTCCATAATACTATGTAAACGCAGGCTTAACAAAAAGATGTTAAAGTTTACAAATACAAAACGTTGATATTTTTTATATATTATTTTTAGTAATGTGAATATAATTATTTATTTGTTTAATTATAATTAACACTTATTTTATTTTTGGTAGTGTACCACTATCCACATATATTGTGTTTTCGTAGAAGATATCTTCATCTCAATTGTGCATTGTCTTTTGTAATAAATTATTTAAATTTGCCCCATTGGTCTCATTTATTGTTCTGTAATATAAACAAAAGAATAGTGTGTAACAATAAACACGACAATTAAGTATTGATATAACATTTATAATTAAATTAATGAAAGGCAACATAAATAAATGCTAAACTAAACCCTTAAAACTAGTGACAATTGACAATCATCAGTACCCATATTTGTACAGGTAATGGTTTAATAAAAAAGAAAACTCGCAGAATTACTTATCATTCTTATCAGTATACCACCTGTTCATCTATTTTTTATGATTAACAATATGTCAATATTTTATTGCATGCACAGCAGTACTTAATTTTTAAATGGCTTGAGAAACATGATATGGTTAATAGTTTATTGTCTAATTAATTTTTCGTTGTTCAATAATCAATAGTAATATCCCAAGTGCATTAAAATAGCCGATTAAATTTTGACGTTTTCTGTCAGAATGTTTTGCTAAGAAATTTGTCAAGTAAATTTGCCGCTCAACAAGAATCCCGAATGCGTAGCACGAGGGATTTTGGGGCGGACAATTTACGAGATATATTTCTTCAGAGCAAAATATTCTGACAGAAAATCGTCAAAATTTATTCAGGCTAGTTTACATACACGCGGGATGTTCGGAGTGATTATTTCCTGAATAAATGGATAAAATTCAGTTGGTGAAACCTTTAATAATCATGTTGAAATTATGCACAAGCGATTAAATTTTGATATATTTTTAACTGCGGTTAAATTTTGACGTTTGAATTTTTGTCATTATTAAACTGACAGAAACCATAGTGATTACGCATTATTACGGATATGAAGAAAATAATCATTGAATAATAATTATCAGCAGCACTCAGTAATTATTGAATGGTATTACTAAAATATTCAGTTTTTAAACTTATACAATTATTGCAGTAGTATGGCTCCCTTGGCTGGTAATGGTCCTGAGTGACGTCACAGCCACCGACCGTTCGGGCGTGCTATGCGCAATAGCATACCTAACTACTCATACCACGCTTTAATTGACTTTGTCTAATATTTCTCTATGCATATAGAACTATTAAATTGCGAGCATTAAACCATCTCAATATTTCACCATTAAAACGGTTCGAGAGATTGCTCACAATCATTCGGCGCGTTCAGCCGGGACAGCGCTGCGTTGGCGATTGCGCAGAACGCCTTGCTGAGCGACAGCGCTGGGGCAGCGGTTGCCATTTTTTCCAGGAAATTTATTTTGGCAGTTTCGCTTCAGTTCCGCGTATTGTTTTGTGAGTTCCGCTGAATTGCTCAGCGAGAACGGCGTTAGATAACCTGAAAGCGGTAACTTTTAAATTTTAATATGGAGCCTGAAATGACCATGCTGAATTTTAACATAATAATGGTGAAATTGTAGATGCACACGTCCCAACTAATATGGTGCAAGCTATTTTTGAAGGTACGAATTGTTAATATTACTTTTAATTCGTTGTTGGGAATGTAGCAGCCATTTAAATGTTAATTTGTTGGTCAACACGTAAAATTTCTTGATTTAATTACAGTTAAAGTTTGTGGCCAATGTCATTTCACATTTAAAATATATTTTGATTCTTTTAAATCATCAGTTACAGATTTTATTAAAAATCTGTAGGTACATTTTGAGGTTAATGAGGTTAAGATTCATTTGAATTATGAATTTGTGTGTTAGTAATTAATATTTTCTCCTTTTAATTAATATTACTACTGTAATTTCATTGGAACTAAATTTATTTTTTCGCTGAACCTTGTAGAAAATACAACAAATGGCGTTTAGAACTAAATACCACCAAAACCGAGGCTAAAACATTTTCGTTGCTTCGCAAAAATAATCCACCAAATATTGTGTTAAAAAATAAAATAATCCCATGGAACAAAGATGATAACGCCGTAAAATACCTGGGTGTCTACTTAGACAATAGATTAATGTGGGCATATCACATTAATAAGAAGATAAACGAGGCGCATTCAAGACTCGTACAACTATATCCTCTAATAAATAAAAAATCTCATCTTAAAATCAAGTGTAGAACGCTAATATACTCGTCTATTATTCGACCTGTGATAATGTATGCATGCCCTGTGTGGGGTGGTGCCAGTGAGACTCAGCTAAAGAAACTGCAAAGGTTTCAAAATAAAGTTTTAAGAATAGTTGTAAATGCACAGTGGTTTGTTAGGAACTATCAAATTCACTGAGAGGTGAGAGTGGTTACTATCAAATAAGCAATTCAAACAATATGCAAACACCATTTTCTTAATATTCACGACTGTCCAGCAGCTCATGTCTATTCCATCGGTGAAAGGAAAATTCATACGAGATTAAAACGAAAATTACCGCAGGATTTATATTTATCAGATTCGTAGTGAGGAGATTTTAGCGCCTTCATAGTGATGTATAACAGTTATAAAATATGTGTCATTGCAGCCATGAATAGCAACTTCAAGTGCTGAACTGGCTTAAATTAACAGTGAAAAAAAAGAAAATACATACTAGGTACATACCAGATCTGCGTACCGTTTGGTTGTAATTCATAAAGTAGGCTAGGTATATGCACAACTGCTATATCAAGCGAAAGATCAACATTTTGTCTTTACATAACTCAAAGCTTGTCATTCGTTTGAGTTTACAAAAATGTAAGTGTGTGCGTGTGCTTTAAAAAATTATTTTAGTTATGCATATACGTAATCTTATTTTATGAAGTACAATGAAACGGTACGCAGATCTGGCATGTACCTTCTACCTTGTACTATTGATTAAGGTGAAGTCTAAAATTTAATTTTTATTTTAGATGAGGCTGTTAAAGCTGATGTGATAAAACATATAGTGCAGCAACGGGGCAACATGGACCACGAGGGAATTGAAACCGCAGCAGCAGGCAAGTCTGAATATGATTCCAAACAAATGAATTGGACAGCAAAGTCAACCATGCTGTTATTGGAGCTGTACCGTGGAGAAGCAAAACAATTTCCGCAATCCAAAAATTAAAAATAATTTATTGTGTTAATGTCACGGCTGACGTATGTGATAGGAAGTTTAGAAACTTAAAAGGCACCTATAAAACCATAAAAGACACCAAAAGAAAAAACTGGCAGAGGTAGACAAACTTGGGAGTACTTTGACGTAAGTAATGGATGAACTATTCTACACCGATGCCACTATTAATCCTCCCCATTTAATATCATCCATTCCTGCACAGCCTATATTCCCTGTTTCCATACCGAACCAGCCCTATACGTCCACTCGGTCTTCCTTGCTCCCAATATTACCTACCAAATGTACCTGCAGCTTTGCCACCCCCAATGCCTTCAATTTTGTCATCCCTAGCTCCCTCATCCCCAGCTACAACGGCAGAGTCGTTCCTGGGCTCTTTGTGTGGTACCCCATCGTCAAGTATTCCCAGTTCGAATACTTCTACCAGCGCTACCCGTGGTATAAAAAGAAAAAACCGCGAGCTGGAAGATTTTAGAAAGAAAATCCTCATTTGTGAAGAGAAAAAGGCCAAAGAATTGGAAAATATCAAAAATATTTATAAGCAACAACTGGAACTCCAAAAAACGTGTAACGAAATTTTGAAAGGTTTGGTAGTGTTATTAAAAAATGTTACAGAACAAAAAATGTTACAACTTAAAAAAAATGTATGTAGTAAAATCACGGCAAAAAATGGTGCACGTCATCAAATATTTAAAGTTGCTGTTTGATGACAACGCACCGTTTGTTTCCGTGATTTTACTAAACCTATCCTACATACGCTGTATATATATGTAAATAATGTAAATATTAATTTTTTTAAATATATTTTTATGAAAACTGGAGCATGTTTTTGTAGTATCAAGTGTAAATATGATCAAACATTTAACAGCAAAATCATTTTAAAAAAACAACTAAGTAAGGTAATTTTGTTTGAATAATCAATGTATGGTTATTTAACTATTGTGTTAATGAAAGCGATTGGATTAATAATCAAGATATTTAAACATGCGAGCGCGAGCGTGTTAATTGTTGAGATTATTAATTGCCGACTAACACACGACTTAGTTACAATATTTTTCTGTTGATCGCATCTTATTAAAATGAAGAAAATATAATTTTATTCAACAGTAAAATCATAAGACCTCATTTTTATAGGTAAAATTTGTATGTTTACCTTAGAACAGAAAATAAACAGGAAGCCGCATTTGTAAGAAATCCGTGCGACCGCGATGGGTTTTTAAAATGGCGGATGGTTGTTTCCTTTTGGCAGTGGCGTATCATATCGAGAGGGTGCATGTGCAGGAAACAATTTCAACAGTTTTATTAATTGCACTTTACACTATGTGATTTATGGCTACATGTGAGTTTGTGTGACTTTAGTCACTGTCTGTAATTTAAATTGCTTCCTCAGATTGTGTGATTACAAATAATGACCCCATTATACGTTCCCTTCTATGCCCATGACGATTGTTGTGTACAAGTACGTATGACAAGTGACATGTTCAGAGAAATTATCTCTCTATTTGAAGTGAAAAGTAATATTAATACTTACTGATGGCATATAATGCCCAAAGTCCTGGTATTTGGGGTCTGAGAACAGCCAAAATTAGTCTCAAACTAACTAAAACCCACAACTGTCAAACCGGTATCACAGCTCATTAGTCATACATGGGTTTTCGAAATGGCCGTTTCCGTCGCCTAGATGTTACAGCCAAATTAAATGAAATGCCCCTTCCTGTCTATTTTCTGTTCTAAGATGTTTACGAAAACGTTGCCTAGCAAAATTGGCAAGTACAAACTTCGTCATTAGGGTGAGAATTTTTTATACAGCTTGTTCAAATCAATTTTGCTTCAAGGCAACAATGTGTCAAATATGAACATATTTGCTTCCCTAACTATTTTACAGCAATCTTGTAGGCTACATAAGGTTTTTTAGAGACAGAAATTCTAAAATTAGACTGATATTTCTTTCTCTACAAAAAACGTATGTACAAGATTGCTCTAAAATAATTAGGGAAGCAAATATGTTCATATACAGAAATTACCATTGAAAACCCTATGGTGCGTAAAGCATTTCTGTTAGAGTTAAGAACATGTCAGTGTAAACGAGCCTTTAGTATTTAGTTGTATTAGTAACTTTATAGCTATTAGGTTTACAAATTTGTGTAACTAGATTTAAGGTACTATGTTCTGACGAAAATAAATCGATCTGTTCTGTTTCGTAACTCGTGTTAAGACGTTAATTATTGCTTCCGTAATTGCTCTGGTGTGCAAGTCAATAATCTGCTGGTTCTGCAAACATCATATCTTATTTCATCAATTTCTACACCCTGTATATATACCTATACACATATACAGATTGTCCGAAATCCGTTTTGAACATAAGAAATTAATGAGTGCGACAAAAAAGTCATAAACAAAATGAGTAGCAGGACAAAGATAGAACGTAATCATGGCTAGCTAAATTTTTAAAGTAAAATTAAGTCAATGAAACAAAATATTTTATCTGTCATCAAGAGTATAAAGTGAGGTTTAAATAATTAAAATAATTATGTGAATAGTAAACAATAGTATATTTAAACCTCACTTTATACTCTTGATGACAGATAAAATATTTGTGTTTGTTTGTTTGTCTCATTCACTTAATTTTAGTTTAAAAATTTAGCTAGCTACTCATTTTGTTTATGTTTTCCTTGTCGCACTGATTAATTTCCTATGTTCAAAACGGATTTCGGACAACCTGTATACATAAAACTTTGTTTTTTATTTTTAAATCTAGATCTTATACACTTATGTCAAACTATAATAATTAGAAAACAACTTATATTAAACTAATAATTGCAAAACAAATTATATTAAACTAATACTTACAAAATAACTTAAATAATTACAAAAACACTTACATTAAACTAATAATAACAAAACAACATATATTAAAATATATTTACTTTAATCATCTAAGGCATTACAAAAATTTATCATGCATCGAAACAGTTTACATTATTAATAGATTTGCTCAATTATTTGGTTTCGTTTTTGAACACCAATATTTCTATTGACATCGACAAATTCTTCATGAGGTCCATCTTCATTCTCATTAATTTCTTCCACATTTCAATCGAAATTTTGCAGCCCTTCCCTGCGAACAATATCCTGCATTTTATATGGTACAGTTCTACTAGTTGTACTTATTGTATTTTTTCAAGTCAACAAAATTGTTCTAAAATGTAATAGTAATCTAACTACTGTACACTATAATATTATTAATAGATAAATACCTCCATAACGTTTCTGGACATTCTAAAATGTTCATAAAAGTCCTGTGGTGAATATCTTGGTCAGAGCCGTTCCTACCGGTGGGGTGTTGCGTGTCCATCACGCAGGCGGCCGATTGCAAGGGGCGGCCGCTCGAAACCGATTTTATACAAATTTAAATTAAAAAAAATAAGTAATTTGAGAATAAAACATCTCTGAAAAATGCAAACCACGAACAAAAAACAAACACCACTTTATTGTTAGTCGAAATCCCAATTTTTGTTTTTTTTGCGTTTATTACAGATATTTTAACACAAAATCAATAATAAATTTGAAACTATTACCAATAATTTGTGTTTTCATTTTTTCCTTTCAAATAATTAGCACCCTCTATCAACCAGTATCCAAAATACGACAAAAAACTAAGATAGGAATCTGTAAAAATCATATCAAATCTTTCTTGTGAAGTCCCGAATTGGTTCGTACTAATTCAAGTAAATCCCCGGGTCACGTATTTTACCGAGGGTATAAATATCACCCGACGAAAAAATGCGTTCATTTGTGAATGGTGGAAGCAATATGTAAGTGTAAAATACTGAGACCCATTGTTATTTTTGTGCCCTTATATGGAAATAAAATATTGTGGTACTGATTAAAGATCTATATTACTCAGTTACTTCTATCATACTTCATCATAATAAAACGTGTGTTGTAGAGCCTGGTTATTAAAGGTAAGCTATTGATATACGTTTTTTTAATTTATATGATTTTCACGTAATAGCTGTTTTGATAGTCTATTAAGACTGTAATCTAGAAGTAAATTAAAACAAAACTTTTTTAAATTTATTCAGATGTAAAGCTCGGAACGACGACGAACTAAAAGACTCTCTGGAGCCGCTTACAGAAAAAGACAACTGTCTAAAGAAACTAAAAAAGAGAAGTTGCGGGGCTCTATAGAACAATTTTTGAAAACTCCTGGAGCAGAGGAAGAAAGTGGAGGCACGGCTGGAGATCCTTTTGTTTCAACGCCTGACAGTCAGCAAGTCGTCCCCATAGAGCCACAGATTCCATCGACTTCGGCAGAGTCTTGTACTCCAGAAGAACCAGAGGACATTGAAAGTGGGAGTTTAGAAGATCCAGCTTCATGGCCTAAATCACTTGATAATTCAACAATTGAAGTATTAGTAAAAATGGGACCTACACAAGTAAAAAAATTTTCATTTCCTTTAACAGAACAAGGGCGCTTTTCGGTTCATTATTATACACGAACATTAGCAAATGGTGAAAAAATACCTCGTATGTGGCTAATTTATTCCATTAAGTTAAATTGCGTTTTTTTGCTTTTGTTGAAAAATTTTTGGGACCAAAAATATTCAGTTAACAGATGCTGGTTTTTTAGATTGGAAACATCTTTCTAATAATTTATCCAGACACGAACGATCAACTGATCATATTCAAAATTATAAATTATGGACTGAATTAGAAAAAAGATTGAGTACTTACACAACAATCGATCACGAAGAACAACGTATTTTTAAATTGAAACAACAATATTGGTGTAATGTTTTAGAACGTATTGTTGCAATTATATTATTATTGGCAGGACAGTGTTTAGCATTTCGTGGGTCATCCAATAAATTATTTAAATCAAACAATGGAAACTTTTTGAAGACGGTTGAAACATATGCAAAATTTGATGCAGTTCTTTCGGAACATCTAAAAAATATTCAAATCAGTAAAATTTCACATAAACGTATGCCTCATTATTTAGGAAATAGATTACAAAATTGAATTGAACTCACTTACAGCAAATAAAATCAGAGAACAAATTAGGGAGTTATTGTCAAAAGCAAAATATTATTCAATTATTCTAGATTCAACCCCAGACTCAAGTCATACCGAACAAATTTCATTCGTTGTTCGATTTGTTATAATAGTTGATAATAAACAAATTAAAATTTGTGAACATTTTCTCGGATTTTTTCCTATTATTGATGTGACTGGTGTGGGTTTATACGATTTTGTAATAAAACTTTTGAAAGATTTTAATATGGATATCTACAATATGCGTGGACAGGGTTATGATAATGGTGCAAATATGCGCGGAAAACATGTAGGATTGCAACGCCGAATTTTAAATATCAATCCTCGAGCAATGTTTGTACCTTGTGCTGCTCATACCCTAAATCTAGTGGTTAATGATTCTGCCAATGTTACCTTGCAAACATCGGAGTTCTTTAATCTTATAAAAGAATTATATACATATTTTTCTTCTTCGCCATATAGATGGAATGTACTTAAAACTAATGTACCAAATTTCATATTAAAAGCTGTTAGCTCAACTAGGTGGGAAAGTAGAATTAAAGCTATTACACCTCTGTGATATCAATTAGGGAAAATTTATGATAGTCTAGAAGAACTTGTAAATGACAAATCACGCGACATTAACATCAAACAACAAGCCCAAGCATTGGCCTTAAAAATTAATAGTTTTAAATTCGTTTGTTCTGTAATTATTTGGCATGATGTTCTGTCTAAAATTAATTCCGTCAGTAAGATGCTTCAAGGTGTGAATACAAATCTAAAAGATTGTTCAAATGCGTTAACAAATTTAGTAGATTATTTGGAACAGAAAAGAAATGACCACAGTTTTGAAGCGTTTATAGAAGAGGCGAAAATACTTGCTACAGAAGAACTTGATATAGCAACGGAATTTCCCCCAACTAATATAATTCGTCCACGTCGAAAAAAAAGACAATTTGATTATGAAACCCCTGATGAGCCTATACTTGACCCAAAGTTGAATTGTAAAATTAATTTTTATTTTACTATTTTGGATACCGCCAAAGTATCTATACAGGAACGTTTTGAACAATTACAACGTTACAGTGACAATTTCAAAGTGATTTATGAATTTCCTATTATGGACGATAATTCAATGAAAAAACACTGTACAGATTTATCCTTAAAATTAGAAGACACTGTCAGAAAAGAGATTGATGTAAACGCCGTAGAATTAAGTGATGAATTAAAAAATTTAAAATTACATTTCCAATCTGTTGAAACACCATCTAAAATTCTCAACTACATTGTTACAAATAATTTACTTGCGACTTTCCCAAATCCAGCCTTAAGACTTCTACTGACTGTACCTATCTCAGTTGCGTCAGCAGAAAGGTCTTTTTCAAAATTAAAAATAATTAAAAACATTTTACGCTCGGCCATGAAGAAAGAAAGATTGTCAGATCTTTCTATTACATCTATAGAGAGAGACTTGGCAGAAGCAATTGATGTCAAGAACCTTGTGACCACTTTTGCGTCTGTCAAAGCTAGAAAAGCTAAATTCTAAGATATTAAACTTTGTATTTGTTTTGCTTTTTTTTGTATTTGTACAATTTTATTTTATAGGAGTATTTCTTTTTATTTTATTTTATAAAATTGTTATTAATAATTTTTTTTAACGTAAATATATTTTTTAATTGCTTGGAGGGGGGGGGCGGCTATTTTATTTTTCACGCAGGCGGCCAAGAAGCTAGGAACAGCCCTGATCTTGGTATCACTTCCCTTCCTTGAAGTAATTGGTATTATGCACAGCCTCATTCTCTTCTACATCCAAATTAAGCAACCTCAAAACATTATTTTCTGCCAACGGAAGTACATGGATTAATGGATTGATTTCCATTACATCGTCTTGCAGAATTTTCAGTAGGATTTGCTCTATATTTTTACTTCCTTTTGCAATAAAGAAAGTATTGGATTCACCCCAAAAATTCGAAATTGAGTTTTCAACAGATCTTCACGTTTTAGAGTCCCCTGAACCCAAAAAACATATTTTTGTTCATTGGTATGTCTGTCTGTCTGTGTGTGTGTCTGTCTGTGAACAGAATATCTCAAAAACGAAATGAGGTACCTATGGCGTTGAAACTTCATATATAAGTTTTGTGTACTATGTAGATGATAAAATAAATATATAAGAACGCAGGTCTCGTCCTGTGTTTCAAAATATGCTTACGGTGATGCATGTATCAGGCTTTCGTTTTTCTTCTATTTCTTGAATTTTCAAGAGTAGGTACTTTGCGCCCGAGTAGATCAATAAAACAACGATTGATTTTATAATATGGCGTCGTTGGTGAGCTCGTCCATTTTAATGTATTTGTTACTGTAAAAGTGTTTTAATACAATTATTATTGATATTAGGCATTTCCGAATATTAAACCGTGAGATATTTACCGTTGAGTAATCGTTAGTCAGGTGACGTTGGCACAGAAATTTGAGTAATTATTTTCAGAAGGTAGTTGTTGTACCTATATCTGCAATGTAAACCAAAATGTGCGAACTGGGCGTTTACTAGCGTGATTTGTTTGTTACAAACATAATAATCGGGAAAACTACATGTATCTGGTAGATTCCGTACAAGTTCCAAACCCTTTACGTCAAAATATCAACCGCTTATATTTTTGACCGTGTTCGGTACGTATAAGATATATAATAATAATAATAATAAATGTCTTTATTCTTGTATAAAAAAGAAAACAGGAATTAGTTTAATAACATAATAAAATAGGAAATACATAGTAATAAATACATTACAATAAAGAAAAAAACTATTATTAATAGGTTTATACAAGAACCACAAGGCGGAGTTCAGATGCCTAATTGTTAGTTAGGCCCTGCTCTGCCACTCAAACCTTGACAAATTAATTATAAAAATTAAGAAATTGCCTATACAAATATTGGTATAATATTTGTAAATGTTTATATTTCAGTAAGCAGCTGAAAAAGCATTTGTAATATGAATATTCTCTTCTTGCAGATTGACTGCAAAACTCCAAGTGTAGGGTCTGCCACAATAGCGACGAGATGGTTGTCTAATTCTGCAGATTTACGTCACAGGCTTCAGGTAAGCATATAAATTACTGGTGTTACAACATTGGTGTAAATTGTCGTGTAAATGGGGTTCAACGCCGGTTTTACTAGAACCGGTTTACTAACGCTACACCACTTCGTCAAGAGGCGTGACGGTTGTAAGCGGGTGTAAAATGTACATGTAAATGGATACTTTCGAATTAAACTGGTTTTGAAATGGGACTACCAACATAATTGTAAAGACAGTTGGTTGTTCTGAGTCGCAGTTGTCAACCACACCAACATGACTGTGAACATCACTCTGTTGAATTATATCAGCTGTGTGTTCTAAACAAGAATATTTTTATTTGTGGAAAAAATTATAAAATGTTCAAGTGTCAACGAGAGTTGTAGGATAAGGAAGAAACGGATTACCTGTTACGTTTAATTAGTGTAAGACAAATTTTGAAAAGCTTAGATAGAAAAAAGAACAGGGCGGCAGAAATTTTCCAGCATCGTGAGAGGGCCATGCGCGATAGGGGCTATTTGAAGAGTGCAAGACAGATGTATAATTTTAATTTAATTTTCTAATAATAGACAGCGTCTGACAGAGTGGCAGATGGAAAATCTGGAAGCAGTTGGTCACACTGCGACGAGGTTTTAGCTAACACCGACGTACACTTTAATGCCTGTACAACACCCTTTGTGTAAACACACGTTTCACACAAGTTTTAATAACAGTGGTTTAAATAACAGCAGCGTTAAATTAGCGGGTAAATGTAGTCATAAATAATTGTCAGTTGAATATGGGAAGATTGTTAAGGGACATAAAACACTTCACTCACTCAAAAATGTAACAGAAATGTGTATGCCAATATGAATATTGTCCATGGGCCAAATCTTAGCCCTAAAACAAATTCAAATGCTTTATGTTACAAACATAAGACAGACTTACACGTTTTATTCATAAACTTTCATCAAGCGTACGATTCTGTCCACATAAAATAACTGTATAGTTCAGTGGCGGAAGTAGGAATACCTTTCCTAATAAGTTTAACACAAATGACACTGAAAATAAAGTAAAAGGACATGGAGCCATATTGAGTTTTAAAGTTAAAAGAACGCTACAACCACGTGACCCATTATCAGCCGTCACACTTTTCATTATCCTACAGGAGTCAATTATAAGAAGTAACTTAAACAGCATCGGGACAGTATTTTCTAAAAATCAGGATATATTCGCAAATAAGGATGACGTCACCATAGTAGCAAGATCCACAAGAAGCTGCATAGAACTGAGTGTAAGAAAATGAAGCGATGCTAATAGGACTACGGGCCACCGAGGAAAAGACAAAATATATGGAAATGGGAAAAGCAGGTAAAGAAGAAACTGGAGATGTCGAAAATATAACTATTAAATTAGAAAACAACCGATAGCTAAAGTGAGAAACTGGTTTTGCAATCGCTAACCACAGACAAAGGTGATGCGGAGATAAAGTATTGCGTAACTAAAAGGGATAGATGTGTGGGTGTATCAAAATGAGTGATAATCGTATCGAAGCTCAATTCACATTCGTGATACCACCGCAAAAATACTCGACATAACTTTGACTACTCATGGTATTATAAGTGAATATTTGCACATAGTAATAAAGCGAATGTAAAGGGAAAAGAGATATCATACAGTGCAGAAATAGTTATTTTTTGATTAGTGAATATGAAAGTCGTCTTTTTTTAACGAAAAATCGTGAAGTATCACTTGTGAAGTTTCAATTTGACAGTTGCAAATTCTGAAGTCTTTTCCGACCAGATTTTGAATTACAAGGGATCACTATGCAAAAAATAATGTGTACAACACGTATAGTGATTCTTAAAAGAATATTCTCGAGAATATTTGGAGGCAGAAAATTCTCTTGTAATAAAGTATTGCAAGCAAAAGAATATTCTCAAATATTAGAAGGACAAGGTGAGTGAATGAGTGGGCACAGAAAATTGCTTAGCACAACTATGGCTATCAGGGGAATCTCAGTGTTTCTATCTGTAGAGTTTTTGGGTGTTGATCTGCTGATTTGCGATCACATTATATGGGAATCCCATTCAGTCTGTATTGTTCATGCATTCCTTGCGCTGTGAGTTGGTGTATATACTGATTAGTGTATTAACAATAATGCCTAAATTAGCATTATTTTGGAGATTTATATGTCAAATTGTTAATATCAATTATTATTCTTGATTTTTGTTTGAATAATAGAAATCATATTGTCTCAAAATATTCTTTAATAATTACAAATTTGGTTAAACGTTTCCTTATTTTTGTTAGTTTTATCAGTAAATAAATACAAACATAGTTAAATTGCATAGTTTAGGAAAGGTTTGAGTTGCAAGTTAATTGTTTTTAATTATTAACATAGCAGTTAAAGGATTAATTCATAACCCATAATTAATATAAAACTTAGCAGATTTAAACATTCTGAAGGCAGGAATGCGAAAGTATAATTCTTGAGAATACTCGAGAATATTCTTCTGAAAGAAAATTACCGAAAATTTTATATCTCTAAACACGTATGAAAGCAACTTTTTTTACTCATTTGCTCTATAAATTCTGGCGAGAAAAAGTATGACTTTCATAATTAGTTGTACAATATAATATTGTACAAGTTAAGAAAAGTGAACTTTTTCCTTACGAGGCCCGAGATTTTTAATCAAATTGAAGTCGAGATTAAGAATGCGTAGAGTACGGAAAAAGACTATTTTTCTTCGTGTTGCACAATAGTATATTGTGTATCTATGACAAAAAGCGTAACATTCCCAGACAACTGTGAATATTGTTGGGCGAGGCGAATTCCGAGCCCTACAACACAGGAGTTTGTTATAATCCGTAATACCTTCACTCGATTAAACTAAGTAAGTATTCCTAGCTTTGGCAGCTTTATTTAATTTTTTTGTAATACACAAACTGCGAACCATTGTAGCACTATATTTAATAACGATACACCTAACCAAGTATCTCGCTTGAGTACAAACAAAATTCTCCTCAGAGCAATGCTTTCGTAACAACATAAATATGAATGGCCATCTCATTTTAGAGAGAATACTTTTTCTTGATTAATAGATAACTAAAAAGTTTTCCATATGTCATATGTAGAGAACTTTATGGGACACACTGTATATTATATGGGATAGATTTATTCATTTTCACTACATTATAGCAAAAACTCACAATTTTCAAAGCAGTTTTTAGTATTTCATTTTCTAGTTGAAGGCTTGTGACATTTAGAATATGATTAAACAAAGTGCATGTCTTGTGTCGTTACAATACCAACCATGTGATCAACAGAATTAACACGCTTGTTTGTTGCTTATAGTGTTATACAGTGTCCGTCATAAATTTGGACACATATGGAAAATTGTGTTATTACCCATTTATTAAAATAATGTATTCTTGATAAAAATTCCTGTATCTTCTCATACTGAAAATGCACTTGCTAAAATTTAAACATCTTTTTTCAAAAACAGCTCTAACAATTTTTTTCAAACTTTTCATTTTTAATGTGTATTGATGTGATTTAAGTGATTTTCAAGTTGAATACTTCTAAAATGGGTTTCTTTTTTTTTATTAACTCCTATTTTAAATAGAACACCCGGTATATTATTACATTTTTGAATTCGGCTTAAAATTTTAGAGAAAATCGTACGACACTCATTAATGACCAATAGAAAAATTAGTTCACGAGCCGTATCCAAGACAACAACAAAATTTCTTGGAAATTTTTTGTAGGTAGACATTACTTCTTTTTAGGGTTTGTATCGTTACGATTTTCTTACCGAATCTGCATTCGAGCATTAATTCATATCCGGAAATTATTTTTCGTGCATTCAACAATGTCCTAATTGCCCTCGCGTCCCGCTCGGACAAATTAATACGACGTTGGAACGCACTCAAAAAAATTTCCGGAAAGAATTAATGCTCTTATGAGATTATATGTGAAAATCGTAGGACACTTATTAATGACCAATAGAAAAATTAGTTCACGGGCGATAACCAAGACAACAACAAAATTTTGTGGAAATTTTTTGTAGGTATGGATTACTTCTTTTTAAGGTTTGTGTCGTTACGATATTCTTACCGAATCTGCATTCGAGCATTAATTCATATCTGGAAATAATTTTTCGTGCATTCCATCAATGTCCTAATTTGCCTTGCGTCCCGCTCAGGAAAATTAATACGATGTTGATGGAATTGGAACGCACTCAAAAAAATTTCCGGAAAGAATTAATGCTCTTATGAGATTATATGTGAAATTTGTCTCTTCTTTTGTACAATTTATGTAGAATTTGTAATTTTTGAAAATTTTTGACTAATAATAAGATCACTGTAAAATGATGTTGTGTGCATGTGTCGCACCAGATTTTTTGCAATTATTTTCAAAAATTAAAATTTGTCAGGTAACAGAAGTCACGTGAAAACTTTTATTTGACCCATTTTGTAATCTTTTTTCAACCACCTCTGATCGCCAAGGTTGATTTTCCAAAAAACTCTAAATACAATTGTTCCCATTTGATGCCAACTTTTTGATGATAGAAGAAAAAGGAAAAAGGAAATGGAAGAACAGGTGTTGCTCTGCAATAACTGACTTGGGGCTCTGAAGTTTCCAGAACTAGGTTAATTAATTTACTTGTTATTGATTTATTTTTACTTTTATTTACAATAAAGGAAGTATTGGATTCACCCCAAAAATTTGAAATTGAGTTTTCAATAGATCTTCACGTTTTAGAGTCCCCTGATCCCAAAGAAGATCACTATAAAAGGAAGTTGTATGCATGTATCACACCAGATTTTTTTCTTAATTATTATGTAACTATGAAAACGAATTTAATTTTAATTATTATTATCAATATTATACACAAGCAAAGCCATTTTGATCACAAAATGTATTGACCTTTGGAACACATAAAAAAGAATAAAAAAATCTGTTGTGATACACGCACACAACTTCCTTTTACAGTGATTTTATAATTAGCCACTAAAATTTTTAACCATTTGTCAAAAGTTTTCAAAAATTACAAATTCTACAAAAACGGTACAAAATAGAGTGTTAGTTGAAGAGACAAATTTTCTCTAGAATTTTAAGCTGAATTAAAAAATGTAATAATATGCCGGGGTTCTATTTAAAATAGGAGTTCATAAGAAAAATAGAAAAAAAAACAAAAGAAACCCATTTTAGAAGTATTCAACTGGAAAATCACCTATCTCACATCAATACACATTAAAAATGTAATAAAAATGTAAAGTTTAGAAAAAATCGGTAGAGCCGTTTTTGAAAAAAAAAAAAACTGAAAGATCACAAGAGTAAACACTACACTTCCGGTTATGCAATTTTCTTCAAAAGCTTGTTGTCGCATCTACATAGTACACAAAACCTATATATGAAGTTTCAACGCCATACCTCTTTTCGAGTTTGAGATATTCTGTTCACAGACACACAGACCAATGAACAAAAATATGTTTTGTGGTTTCAGGGGTCTCTAAAACCTGAAGATCTGTTGAAAACTCAATTTCGAGTCGAATCCAATACTTCCTTTATCATTAAAGGAAGTAAAAAACAACAGAAACTAGTATTAAACCCTAGAATGAACTGCCATTTCTAAACACAAGTGTCAACTAAGAGTGGACGACCCACGTGCGATAGCTATGTGATAAAGGAAAACGGTGTGACAAAAATATCGCAAATTTTCTACATAGAAGTTACACTATCAGTATAACATGGGGAAAAGTTTACATAAATGTTCATTTAATTCTCGACGTACTTTTGACTTAAGTTACAAAACAACACGAGCCAATTAACTGTTATAACAGTAGTGCAAAATTGTGGTAGAAAAAGCCAATGCATCGTAAGTGGAAACTCATTTTACTGATGACTAGAAATTGGGAAGGTTCGAGTGATTAAATGTGGTTGTAATCCTATAACAAAACCGTTGCTGTCTTTCTATGTTTGTTCACTATTTCCTCTGAAGATACTGGACCGATTAAGTTGTGTAATGGCTTAAAAGTTTGCTAATTTTTAGACTTAGATCGTAGGTCGGTTTTTATTTTCAAAAAAAGTACGAAAAAGTTTTAATTTAATTAAATTCTCTAAGCAGCGGAGCGGAGCGCCCGTCGCCGTGGGCTACGGTGTAACAGCTGCTGTCGCCGTGTGCTATTAGCTCGGGTGAATATCTACGTTCATATATTATTATAGCGGCGCATTATTCAAACAACCCAGGTTGGTCCTGGGGTAGAGTGCTCGCCTGCCACGCGGGCGGCTCGGGTTCGATTCCCGGCCGATGCATCCTTTTTTTAAAAATTTATATTAAAGAATCTCTCTTAAATTAGCGAACCGAAGCGTAGTTCAGGTGATTCACTAGTATTCCAATAAAGTTTTAATTAAGATGTATTACAAAAAATTTTTAATTGTATGTAATAACACGTGCGCCGTTCAAAACTTTATCCAACAACTAGATAAATACCAAAATAACATCAATTTTGTATTAAGGACTGTGAAAATTCAACATCAAAGTGGCATGGAGTGAATTATAGCACCTATAAAGTCACGTGAGGGTTATGATATATAATTGGACTGATATCGGCATAGTTACAGCGTTACAACAAGGAGGTTTTGGATAAAAGTTATTACTTATTACGAGTACTACATATATGCAGTATCTTGTATTTATTGTCTACTAGTATCTCGGTAATGCACTCAATATTTTTAAAAAAAATTAAGGCAAAACGAGGGCAGTTAAAGAATGCTCCAGCTTAGGTATGTATGTATAAATGTTGTCTTGGGATTTTTGGGTTTAACGACAGTCCTCTAAAGCTACTCCTGTCTTTACTGATGTATGCGTTTATTTTCTCCCAACAATTAAAACCACATTAGAATAATTAACTATTCAGTTTTAGAAATTTTCAAAAGTGGCAACCTTGATTTCGTTAGTCCGTAAAGTGTTGTTCTTGATATACTATCGCGGCCAAAAAATTCACACGATGCTTAGTCTAGTTAGTTGGTTTTATTTACAGTGACTTAGTGTGTATCTGACTGCTTGTCATCTTTGTCATCTGTCGTAGTGCCTCAAACTGAAAATGGTGCTTCTTCCGCAACCAATTCCATCAGCCGCACATTGCAGTGTGAGCATCCCTTTTCTAGTTTTGCGACAGCTCAGTTTTTTCGGTTTCGCTTAGAACATGATTTGACATTTTAAGTTTTGAAGGCAAAATGTCAGTTGTACAACTGACAATTGAGTGACTTTAGTCTACTTGATAAAACCATACATACACGAGGCAAAGAAACGGTGCGATATTTTTTGGCCGCAGTAGTACTGTTAAACGAAAACAACTGAGCTTAATTCATTACTGTGATTAATTCATTAATCAACTTGTCTTTCTCACATAGATCGGATAAAAGGAACGGCTTCCAACTCCCTGACAATGTTGCCATTTGAAATCGCAATATTTAATTACACTTGAGTGTCAATTGCAACAAAACCCTTCTGAAACTGAGATTAAGAGTCGTGCAGGTTCACGCAAATAGTTACTAAGTGTTTTTCTTTACTTTACAAATGGTTTAAAGGACCACAATTTTGTTATTGGAGCGGTTCTAGACCGTTCCACCCAATGTATTAGTATGATACACGAGGTAGTGTGAACAAACATAATAAAGAAATATTTAAAACTAATAAATTTGGAAGATTATTACAATTAAATTTTGAGGTGTGTAGATAAAAATTAGGGGTTAAATTTAATATGAATCATGAAAGTTAATTGAGACAATGGGTGAGATAATTTAATAATGAGTAGAAATTGTATATTCAAAATATTGATGGTTGCAGTAAATGTTAAAAAAGTTCAAGCCATTGACAAATGTATTTGTTAGAAAGATAAGAATGAATAACCTGTAATAATAGAATATTTAAAATATAGCAGTGTGCATTAAGAATGGTATCTAACAGGAATGAAAATTTTGTTTAGAAATTAGTTACT